>OZ038386.1:29738937-29828937 GCA_964036045.1 Eutreptiella sp. 'Long Island Sound 2002' | reverse complement strand
ATACATCCCTGGCAGGAGGTGAAGCACTGCTGGCCCTCCTCCTCCTCTGCTCTGTCAAAGGGGCACACAGGTATGCCCCCCTGAGTGTGATCATGGCTGTAGGGCACCCGCGTTGGCAGGCGGGCATCGCGGTGGAGAGCGGTACGGTGCGTTTGCTGGGGCACTGGGCACGCCGTCCATTGCAACTCCGGAGGGGGGGGGGGGGGGGGCTTCGAGCCTGTTTCCCAGACCCTCCCCCCTCTAATGAGGCCCACCAGAAGCCCCACAGGACATCAGACATTCCTCAGAAAAATAATTCTACACAAAACGCAGGCAAACCTCTTTCAAGACTTTTGTTGAGAGCCAATTTCAATGGGGGAACCAAGGCCTGGCCCCTCGTGTGTCCCTCCCCCCCTGGCCCCCTCTCACACCGGCGCGAAGGGCCCCCACTCCCCCGGAGTGGCGATGGGCCGAGCGCGCGCACTTGTGGGACGGCGGACGTGGTCTGTCTTCGTCTCCTCCGCTCAGGACGTGTGCCGGATGTTGGAGGAATTGCAGTCGGGGCTGCTGAAGATCAGACCCGTACTGACTGCGGTGGTCTCGGAGTCCGAAAGCCGCGCGCGCTTTGGGGTGTTATCTTCGGTGCTGGAGGAAAACGAAATTCAGGTGTTCTGTGCTCCAAGCGAAGGAGGGGCAGAATTTTGCTTAGCAGCGAAGGGCAGAGGCTTCCCCCCCCCCCCGTATGTCTTTTATGACAGGGGATCACAGCCCCTGGATGCTGCCCACGTGCTTGGCACCCACGTGTGACTGCTTGGCCCCCGGGGAGGGACGCACCGGAAGGGGGGAAGGGGGGGAGGTACCCCCCCCCCCCTCCAGGGCGCCCAACCTATGCCCAGCCACTGTCCCCCTGACGCCGAGTGCCATCCTAAATGGCATTTGTAACCGACAGTAACCGCCCTCAGCCGCTTCGGCAACCTCCTCCGCCTGTATAACCGCTTTTGGAACCGCCTCTGCGGCCCATTCCCTTCTAGTGCATCCCTGCCCCCCGGGCCCCGAGTTGGGGTGAGCGCCCGCATGATGCCACCACCTATTTTCTTTCCTTTTTCTGCAAAAACCTCTGCCCGACAAGCGGGTGTCTTGTGTGCGTGTGTTTTGAAGGGGGGGCAGTCTGTGAGGGCCTGGCGACTGCGACGTCGTGGGGAAGCCAAGGCAGCGTGCGCACGTGCAGCCCAGGCGGAGCAGGACGCCCCATGGCTGTGGGAGTGCGGGGAGGAGGGGTCCCGCACTTTCCTGTTGTCCTCAATGCATCTCAACGCCGGGGATCCGCAGGTCAGCGTGGCGGCAGCGCCGGTGCATACCGCCGTGTGTGCCCCTGCACCGTGTGTACTCATTGGTGGCCGCTTACCCGGCACCCGCCCGCCGCCCTCTTGTTGGCAGGAAGGTGCCTCTAGTCCTTGATTGGCCACCGACCAGCATCTGCCTCATGTGCTGCTGGTGAGCCCTTGCACTGCCATGACACTGCATTCCACTCCCGGGGGGGGGGGGGGGTATACTCTGCTGCCCAACGTTGGCCGGACAGTTTGTAGGACTTTAGGTGTCGCGAACTTCTGTGTCCTGCCATCTTGTTTGCTACAGCGAAAGGCGCCTATGACATGTCACTGAAGAGCTTTCCTCTTTGACTTTTGCTTTGCACTGCTGCTTTGTGTTGCTGCGGTGTCCTATTGCCTGTTTACGTTTGTTTTACGCTGCGCACCTCGTGTTGGTGTTGTTGGTTTTGGTTGCTTCTGCAGGGGAAAATAGGGGGTGACTTGTGTGCACCCTATTGTATAGCCGCACGGGTTGTTGCCGCTCTGGTTATACGGTCATCCTGACGGTACCGGTCGTGCACATGCATCTGTATCCCATAACTGGGGGGGGGGGGGGGGCGGGGGGTATGGGTATGGGTATGGAGGGGGGGGGGGGGGGGGCTGCGCCGGACCCTCAGATATGGAATGGCGCATTGCGTGAGCCCCACAGCACTGGTGTTGCCTTGGCGGCATCGGGGGACGAAATTATCTAGACCCCGCACCTTTCATAATCAGTGCATCGCGGGGCCCATTTGACAAATACATGTTGGGGTGTCCTGGTTCACACCCCCCCCCCCCCCGCCTCTTCTGCGGTGCGGTGGGCCACTGACAAGGACCGTATACCCGGGGGCTAACGGGGAAGGCCCAGAGGATCTCCGCAAGGGGGGCGCAGCGCGGGCGGGAATCGGCGGAGGTTCGCTGCACCTGCCACCGCTGGCAGGCGGAACCAGTGGTCCCGAAGCCTCGGAAGTTCCAGTGAGCTGCAGTCTTGCCATTCGAGTCTGCCCAGCCGACCACAACCAAGCAAGTCTGGGCTCTGCTGAGCCATGCACCGGATGCAACAGGTTCCTACTGAGTTCCGGATGTGGGTGAGGCAAGTATTACTGAGTAGCACAAACAGCACAGGGCCGGTTCCTAATGAGATCCAGATTTCCTGCCGGACGCCAGTGGCATGTCTGCTGCACTGAACGGGGGATCGGGTACGCACTGATTTGAGTTTCTAGAAATAAATTGTCTATTTTGCTTGTTCCAAGCCACTGGGGAATCGTATTTCCAGTGGGTGAGGGTGGGTGAGGGTGCTCACAGCTGCTGCTTCTGCCCCTTGGTGGCGGAGGGGGACGCAGGAGCCGGGGGAATCCCCTTCTTTACGTCTCATGTGTCTCATGCCTCATCGCATTGCAGAAGCGGTACGTCATCGTTGAGCTGAACGATTTGTGGCGCGCTCACATCAGTGACCTCCTCAAGAAAGCCCTTGACCCGAATTCCCCCAAAGACACAGGTATGTTGCTGCGCTGCACGTGTATCCGTGTCCCGCTGCTCTGGCGAAACGATGCGGATGATAGTGACCATTCCTCTGTTGGAGCTCACCGCACCGCTCCCCACTCCCATTCCCGCACGCAGGAAGAAGTAGGGCCGATTCCACAGATTCTGCAACCGAATCCAGTTTTGGCAGCGATGGAGTTTTTGTCGAAAAGGCTCAGGTTCCTCAGAGTTTGCTCGAGACGCCAGATGACATTATTGCGGAGAAGAAGAAGCAGGTACGACTCGACCCACGCCCACACCCACATCCACACCCACATCTACCTACACCTGCCCACGCCCACCCACCCACATACCAATGCCCCCACCCGCCCAAACACCCACACCCAGGCCTCGGTGCAGGTGTGGGTGTGGGTGTGTAGGTGGGGGTTTGTGGTCCGGTGGATGTGTAGTTGGGTGCAGGTGGATGTGGGTGTGGGTGTGCGTGTGTGTGGGTGTGGGTGTGTGGGTGTGTGGGTGTGTGGGTGTGTGGGTGTGTGGGTGTGGGGGTGTGGGGGTGTGGGGCTGGGTGTGTGTGTTGGCAGCGTGCACCCCATGTCCGAGCTGCAGTACATTGCACAGGGGGCGCTGGGTGGGCTGGACCCCCTACCACACAGGGCCCCTGTCGGTGCGCACCGGAGGTCCAGGTACAGACCTACCTGCCCCATCCCAGGCGGCGTCGTAGTGCGGCGGTGACGAGCCAGTCCTGAGCACTGGCACCCAGAGCACCTTTCCACCAAAGACCCGCGGAGCACGTTCTGGGCACACGTCTGACGGAATGGGGGGCTCGGCTGTTCTAGTTCCAAGGCCGACCGGGAGTGTTGCGGCGTGAAAGGGACGGCGTGCCCACTTGGGAGGCGGACTGCTGGGCAGAGTTGTGCTTGACAACTCAGCATCTCCCGTGGGGGGGGGGGGGGGGTTGGGCTGGCGGCCTCATGCAGGAGCAGGCGGTCGGGTGTGGGCTTCCTTCCCTGCCCCACCACGAGGCTGAACTACCTGACTGTCCGGTTCCAAGGCCAACAGCCACCAGACCCCACCGAAGCGCAGGTGGGCGGAAGATACCGTCATCCTGTGTGTAGGCGCGCGCGCGGGCAGGGGTGTGGGCGGGGGCTGGGCCTTGCGCGTGCGGGGCAAGTGTGGCCTGGTGCTCTAGGCCCGGTGGGGAGGCCATGGGAGCCTGACGCTGAGCCCACCGGGGAGTAGTGGGCCAGGGCATCGCATCCTCCTGGTCACAGAGACACGTTGCCCGCCCGTCCCACGACTGTCATAAGCACGGGGACGGGTGTGCGCCGGGCACGACTGGGGGGGACCTGCGCTCCTTGACTGCCTGTAGGCACAGGTGGCGCCGCCATACTAGCTGGGTCCCGCACTCCCACGGCCTGGGGCGCTGGTGGCAGGTGGAGGGGTACTTGGGCGCGCTGAGCGCTTCCCTGCCCTGGGACCTGCCCGGGAAGGTTCCCGGGTGCGACGCTGCTGCCCCGTTAGTCCTGGGGGCCCGTAGGGCACACCACCGGACTGGCCCCTCCAAGGGAAGGGGGAGGGGGGGGCAGGGGTCGGCAAGTGGCTGTCTGGCCTCCAAGGGGTCGCCCACAACTGCACTGGAGTGCATGGGGCTGTGCTAGCCTAGGCGTCTGTGATGAAGTTGGAGGGGCGTGCGCACACCTGGAGGTTCCCTGGGCAGGCCGCTCAAGGGATGCCCACAGCGGTCAAGCTGTGAGCCCTTCACAGCCTCCACTTTTCAGGCCCTGAGGGCTCCGACTCCGTGCACCCCTCCCGTCGGGGGCGCCGGCGGGGAGGGGGGGGGGGGTTGAGTGGTGGATGGGTCTACCTGTCCGTTCATTGGCTCACTTGTTTGGGAGAGGAGGACCACCTGCTGGGTTACCATGTGGGTCCCAGATCCCAACATACTTGTCGTTCGGCGTCCGCCCCCTTTCCACGAGGGGAGGGACCTCGATCACCATGTGCCGGCCTGCAGTGAGCGTGCGAGGGTATGCTGGGGGTGGGGGGTGCCGGGTCTTTGGTCCCACCCCAGTTCTGTTGGGGGGGGGTAGGGGCAGCAAAAGGTCTGCTCCCCTGGTTCCTGGTCCCCAAGGGGAACCAGCCCACGGCCTGCATCCTCGCTTTGTGGTGGCTGAAATTTGGGCTGACGGAGGGGGGGGGGTGGGGGGGGTCTGACCCCCCTCGGACTACCAGCAAGTCACACATTGGTGAGCTAGCACCCATGGCCTTGTGTGACACTCACGTTGCTGGTTGTGGTGAGCACCTCCCAGCCTGGGGTCTTTGTGTTGACCCCACACCGGGCACTCATCAGGCCGTCAGGGGAGGACCCCATGGGCAGAAGTCGCATTCTGGATTCCCCCCCAGGAAGGTGGATGCCCGCGGCAGTGCGGATGCCCGCTGTAGTGCGGATGCCCGCAGTAGTGCGGATGCCTGCTTGTCATGGCAGAAGGTTCAAGGGCGAGAGGCCAATAGGCGCCGCCACAGGCTAACAGAGCCAACCACCAAGGCCTTGTGCCAAACCCCCCCCTCGGACCCCCTGATTTCATAGTCGGAAACAATGCAATTTTACGAAAGGAAATGTTGATTTAGGCTGTTTTTGGTACTCAAACGTTTGGACTTTTGGGTTCCAGAGCCCCCCCCCCCCCCATAACCAAAACCCTGCTGCTGGGTCCCGTCATGTGCGTCCTGTGCCATTGTCCTCGTGGACCCAACCAAGACCATCTGTTCCACCGGAGGCCCGGCCGAGGACTTGGACCACGGGTTTGACCATTTGCAATGCTTTGCATCGGTACCTCGGCTGTCCTCCTTTGAGCACTATGTCAATGGTCGCCTGTCATGAGCATGTCCCGGAACGCCATGGCTGCCTCCACGTAGTCCCGCACGGGAGCGGCCCCGTACGCGATTTGGACGGGGTAGCTCCAGCCCGGGAGCTGCACCCAGTCAGCGCCGTGTCAGTAACCCCCCCCCCCCCCCGCCTGCCCCCCCTCGCCGCGTACCCCGCCCCCCCGCCCTGCGCGAGCAACACAAAGGTCGCACAATGTGACGGAAACAGCACCTACCGCTGCTCTGCCATGGGTCATTCCCCCGAGGGGCTCAGCAACAGCGTCCCAGGGCACCTTTACCCCAGATTTCAATGTTTTGTGTTGGGAGCCCATTCGTTCTGGTTCAGAAGTGTACGGGCCGTTCTGTTGCGTGGGGGCTACGGGCTGCGGATGCCATACACCGGGCGGTGGTGCGTGCGCCGCGTGTTCCCGTCGCGGACCAAGCCAAGGCAGCCCTTGCATGGGCACAAGGCGCGGACGCACGGGTTTAGGGGCTCCGTTGGCATGACCACAACACGTCCGGACCCACGGAGGGTCAGAATGTACGATTGCGAGGGGCCAATAGGCGCCGCCAAAGGCAAACAAACCAACACCATGGCCTCGTGCCACCCCCCCCCCCCCCCCAGGGACGTTCGGCCAACCGGCAAGCACCAGAACGTGTTCGGGGGCGCCCGACCCCCCCCCCCCCCCCAAGCAGGCCTTGTGCCAACCCCCCCCCCCCCTATCACCCCTCCCATCCCCCACCCCCCCGGGGGGCCTCCGGCCAATGGTTAGGGGGGAGGGGGGGGGGTAGTTGGTGTCCAAACCCGAGGAGTCGCCCCCAACCCCCCCCGTGCCCCTCCCCCCCTCCTTCCCTGGGCTTTCCTCCAACATGGGCCACCCCCTCCTGCCCTGCCAAGCCCCGTGCCATGCGCCGCGGGGAGCCAGGGCTCAAGGGTGTGCTGTGCGCACAGATCCAGAAGCACGTGGAGTGCTGCATGGAGCTCATGGGCATATCCGAGTACATCGTGCTGTACCCCCCCGCGGGGTCCGTGGAGTGTGGGGTCAAGCAATGGCAGCACGACGTCATGACCCATTTCGTGTCCATCACCGGCGCTCTGCCCAGCCCCACGCAGCTCGCGTCCCGAAGGGCGGTCCTGGTGGCACGACGCAGGCAGGTCGTCACTCCGTCCGCGGTGCGCCGCGCGTTCCCGATGCAGCGGACAAGGCACGCGTGCGCGTGTTGCCGGCCGCAGCGGTGACCGCGGCGGGGGCCCAGGGGCGCGGGCCACCTGTAGTGGGGGCACTGCCCTGCTGCGCGTGTCTGGCACAGCGCAACCGGAGGTTACCGCGACCCCAGAGCTTTGCTTATCCACTCAGCATCTCGCGGGGGGGGGGGGGGGGCTACTGCTGAGACACTGTGATATTATGTCCGGACCATTGTGGCACCATGTGCTGCCTTAGTCCACCAGATTGATAGTTCATAGGTGCAGTAGGCGATTGTACTCCACGTGCGGTCATCTTTACTGCAGCGAAAGGCGCCTATGACATGTCACTGAAGGGCTTCTTTCTTCGACTTTTGCTTTGCACTCCTGCTTTGTTCTGAACAGTGCCGGTCGTGCACACGTATCTGTATCCCATAGTGGGGGAGTCTAACACCCCCCCTCCCCTCAGACCCCCGGAAAAAATGAAATTTTACAACAGGAAATATTGGTTTGGCTGCTTTTGGTACACAAACCTTTGGACTTTTGGGCCCCAGGACCCCCCCCCCCCCTTAAGGAGAACCCTGCGGGACCCTCTGCAAAGCCTGAAACTGCTGCCGAGCGGCATGTGTTGTTGCTGCTGCTGCCGTTGCCGAGCTCCACGCGCGGGACGGCATGCCTCGTGCAGGCCCTGGCTGTTGAGCTGCTTGATTTAACGGACACCATCCGCCTGAATGGTCCACACGCCTCAGCAACTCGGAGGTAAGCTCAGCTGAGCTCCGTATCGTTCTGATTTGTGACGGCTACGGGTCTCGTTTCCCGGCCCATTGATACACGAAGGCCGACCCACTCACTCAGTGCACGTGTGTCTTTGCCCGGGACCGGTGAGAGCGAAGGGACACATGAGCGGCACTGCGAGAAGTCCCCAGTTCTGTTTCTGGTAGACGTTGAGGAGCGTGGACCGCCGCTGGGAACAGCACCGGTTTCGTCATTGCATTGATCAGGCACCAGCTCATCCTCTATTTCAGTCCCCGCAGTTTGTGAGGGATCCTTTCAGCCGCAAGGCAGATGCTCAAAGGGGAGGCATACCGTTAGCCTCCCCCACACGTACCGCACTTGTGGATTTGCTCGATGTTCAGAAGTCACAGTGAATCCAACTGCGCCATCGAAGCGGACCAGGCAACCGATGTAGCACCTGCCATTGGGGGTGGTGGTGGGGGGGGGGGATGCGTGGGAGCAATGCCCGTGGGGTGGGGGACGGCGGAAGCAGAGCGTTGCTCGGAAGAAGTGACAGGCCCCGTTTGGGACTGTAGTGCACTTGAAAGCACCGGAGATGTTGTCGAATTTTGATTCATCTTCTGAATTTTTGCCGGAATCCAACGACTGCCATCACGCCGGTGAGTCGGTTGTGCACTGTAACGGGCGGGACCAGCTGCGCAGGCTGCCAGCTGCACACCCACATGCCTGATGGATGGGGGGCACAAGCCTCCGTGGGCCAAGCCAACCTCGCGGATTTTCCAGTGAAGTGATCGGTGTGCGCGTGCGGCAGATGGTTCTGCTGCTGCGTGGGCACAGGAGGGGAGGAGATATGCGTGGAGGGAGAGAAGAGGGACTGAGCGCGGCCAACCTCACGCGCCAGCCATGTACGCCCTGAAAGTGCAGAGGCTAACGTCTCCGTGGAGTGGAAGGGTAGTTTGCGGAGACGGGCTTGGCATGAGCACGAAAATTGTATTTTCAGCCAAAGTTGCTCCTTACACATGCCAACAAGAAGCTCATCAGCATGGGCTTTCCCGTTGGAAAAGTGCAGAGTCACCCCAATGTGTATCGAACAGGTGATGCGACACGTCACAAAATCGAGTGATGCAATGCCAAAGGCGTTGTGCCCAGTACAGACACGCAAAGGGACAGGCAACACAAGTAAATTGAGACACCCGATGTCACGCCACATTAAACCCAGGAACCAGCACTTCTTCTCTTCTGGGCCCTCGCCCAGAAGAGATGCAAATGTCGTGAAATGCCCATGGAGTCTTGGGGAGGCGTCAAGAGGGATAGCAGCAACAACAGCAACAACAACAGCAGTGGCGACAAGCGGTGAGGGTGTCTGACGTTCTTCCGTCCCAAGTTAGTACTGTTGTCCCGTGACGTCTGCTGAGAACTTTACAGGTCAGTACAGGTCAGGAGAGTTGGCAGTCCGCCTTGTAGCTTCTGTGGACCAGCAGGGGCGACAGGGCAGCAGCTACCCCTCGAACCGCTCCTCCAGATTCCCCTCTGTTTTTCTCTGTCGCATAACGCACATCCTTGCACTACCGTCTGTGGCTTGTGTGGTCTGCAACCTGTCCCCGGCCCCGGTGCGTCTGCGTTCCTTTGGCCGCCCTTAACGTGCTCGTTGTCCACCCAGATCGCTTGCATTCGCGGAATCCAAGGCGAGATCAAAGAGCTGAGGAAGGAGATGCAGGGAGCCGTGAAGGCGCGTCGGGCCCGTCGCAATGACCTGTCCAGCCTGCGGGATGCCAACCTCATCGATGTCACCGAACATCCGCTGGGGGTGGGGATGTCGCAGGTAATGGAAGGCACGAACCCTGCAAACCCTGCAAACCTCGTCGTCCATTTTGGGGTTTAAACGGCTACCGGACCAGTCTTGTGCAGAGTGATGCGTTCATCTCTGCTTATGATATGTCTGTGCGGCAGATGTTGCAGGACGAACATTGAATGCAGGTTGAATGGACCATCCAATCCATTGGATTATTGGATGTGTTGTGTCAGGTGACACTTATCCGAAGTGGGGAACGCAACGACGATGACACCGACAAACACTACAGGAGTACCAGTAGCAGCAGCGCCAGGTCCCAGCGACAACAGGGCAGCAGCACAGCAGCAGCAACAGCAGCGCCAAAGCAGTGCATGTGGCAACGATCGCGTGGACAGCAGCAGCTACAGTAACAGTACCCCGAGCACGTTGTTGTGTCTTTGTGAGAAGTTGGCATTGCTCTTATCCTCACTGATGCCCTTGCTTTGTTCCAGGCACCTGATCTGGATTCAGCCACGGCCCCGTCGCGAGCAACGACGTCTGACATATTTTCAGTTGACGGCAGCACAATGCCGTGCTCTTCTTCCACGGCATCATCGGATAGTGGTAGTGGTCTGGATGGCAGTGACCAGGAGGTGTGATATTGTAGATTGCCTGCCCTCTCGCCAATATGGACCTGGAGGCAGAAGGGAAGCATGCTACTGCAGCAGCAGCAGCGGCTGCTCTTACTGCTCTGGCATCCATATCCTCTTGTGTCGGTTGCTCGTCCTCTGGTCTCTGAGAGGCGCTTTTCAGCTGCGCCTGTGGCATGTGCCGTGCACACGCAGCGCGTCTTGTGGCACATTGTTTGGGCGAATGTCCCTGAACAAGGTCAATTGTAGTCGAACATTGTTGAGCTGAATTTTTGAACTGCACATCGCTTTTTGGTGGAGCCCCGTGCGGGATTCCCAGGTCGAGTGCCATGATTTGGTGACTGAGGCCGGAGAACAAGCATGTTTCAAGGTGGTGTGCCCCCACTGAGAATGGTGGTGCGTGCTCAGGCAGAGATTCAAACATGTGCCTTTTGTTGGATACCTCGTGAAGGTTGGATGGACAATCCAATCCCTTGGATGATTGGATGTGTTGTGTTGGGTGGCAATCGTCCAAAGTAGCAGTTGCAACGACGGTGACCCTTCAAACACGACTGAATGCCGGGAGGACCAGCAGCAGCAGCAGCAGCAGCCGCAGCAGCAGCAGCAGCAGCAGCAGCAGCAGCAGCAGCAGGCCCAGCAACAACAGGGCGCTGGCTATGCTCCTCTGCGGTTGTTTTGTAACGCCTGTTTGGTCGGTACCCCATACCGCAGCTGTAGCGTGCTGCCCCAATGCCCAGCTGCTGACATTTCTCTGCAGTCGAGGGCCAACGAGGGCGGTAGCGAGTCCAGTGACGAAGACAGTGATGTGGATTTGGCCGTGTTCCAGGACAGCGACGAGGATGTCCTCGATGGTGTGTAGTTGAGAGGTGGCTGACAGGGATCACAGGGGGCGAGCCTCAGCCCAAGGCACGTTCGAACCCGCGAGGGATATTACCCTGACGACGAGCTGCGGGGGCTGTAGCGACGGCCGCTGCGGAGGATTGAGGCCCATATCCCATTCTTTGTGTCTGTTCGGGAGAGGCTTTGTGACGTGGGTACGCGTCCGTGTGCGTCTGTTGCGATCGTGGGGTGCGTCCGTTTCCGTCCGCTTTCATCATTTTTCGAGGGTGTGTGCTTTGCGTCCGGTGCGACTGCAATAATGGTGAGCGGCAAAGAGTGTCGTGGGCTGGCCCCCGCCGATGGATTTTGTTTCGGGTGGAACATGGGCGCCAACCCATTGGCCATCCCCTCATGGGTGGGCGGGAGGTCCCCAAGGCCCGCCTGCAATGGTGCAGAAGATGTGAGGTCGCCGTGGTATCACGCGCACGCCCGCTTTCGGGTGCGTCCGTTCGCCTCCGTTTTGGACTTTGGGTGCATCGCTTGTGGGGCCGGCGGGCGTGTCGGCACGCGGCATTGTCGTGCCAGGGCACGCCGAAGCTCTGTCATTGTCACTGCATGTTCAGTCACACCTCATGACTGCTACCCCCACACCCCCTCACGGTCCCGGAACAGCCGGCTTCCTTCCACTCCCGCGTGCGGCTTTCCGCGTCGTGCGGCAAACGTGTGTCTTGACAGAGGGGTACAAGGCAGATGACCGGGACAAGGACAAGTTCGAAATGATGATGGAAGCTTTTGTGGGGGATGCGAAATCGAAGGTCGCCGATCTGCAGCAACAAATCGAAGACATGAAACAGGTGGGTCCCTCCCCGTGCCCTGCCCTTCCCACTGCCACTTTGTGTGTCGTCTCCCCCTAGGCACACCCTCGAGCCCAGCAGCACGCCTTTGGGGGCCGGAGCTCAGTAGTGAGCCCCAGAAGACCCCGACCAGGAAGCGGGAAACGCACGGGAGCCATGACCCCGACCCTGTACTTGGTATCGACGGTTCTAGGCCGGGGTCATGTGGTCAAATTCATTTTCATCCCCGCTTTGGACGGCCCAAGACAAATGCGGCTATGTAGCCATTATGCGCACATGTGGCCCCTAAGACGGTAGGGGCAACGCCGACACTTTCATTTCTTACTGAAGTAGTGATTATCTAGTCACTTTGATTTGGTCCCCACTTTGTGGATGTCAAGTTTACAAGAGTTATGTGGCCGCCGGGCGAGGATCCCATTGCATTGCTGGGGGGTGATGCCCATAAGGTCTACCGCGCCAAATTCATTCGGAGTGGCCCCGCTTGTAGAGCATAACCCCGCCACTGGCTGTGTCCAGTACAATTGGAATGAGCAGCACAGGTGCCATGTGGCCCTACCCGGCGGATATGCCCAACACTCAGGGCCAACACAACGGTGGCAGGATGAGGGCGTCGTCGTCCTCGGTGTACACCACCTGCTGATTGCAACGGGAGAGATGCCACCTCCGAAGGGCTCCACACAATGGAGAGCCCCTTTCCATGCCCTGGAACCCCCTTCCTCCCATGGTGAAGGGAGGTATTGGCAAGGGCATGGGGAGGGGCAAGGGGAGAGGAAGTAGTTGTTTCAATGGAGTGACGCCAGTGCATGACGAGACCTCGAAGAACACGCACAAAAAGCTGGCGGCTTTGGGATGGTGGGTCACGAGCCTTCAGTGCAGGGGAGCTGAAGGGCACCGCGCCACAGCTACGATCACGGCACTCTGCTCTGTTGCAGGATGTCGCGCAGTTGTGCAGACAGTACGGGGGAGACCAGAAGACGTTTGACGAGGTGGCCTTCTTCAACTCCATTGCAGAGTTCACAGCTGAGTTCAAGCGCACCCACAAAAACCTGATGCTTGAGGTGTGGCGTGGTGAGCCAGGCACGGGGTGTGGCGAGTGTGCGGTGTCGTGCCCCATGCTCTGGGGCACAAGGCTGTACATTGACTTTTCTGGGGCATCGCAGACCTTACCTCATTGTCCACATGCTGCACAGCGCAAACTACACAATTCAGGCCAATTTCGTGCTCCTTCGCAGGGCTCCACTGTCTCAGACGTTACTTTACCCACTGTTGGCGGGAATAACATTTTCTAATACCTACAACTCATCTGTTTGTTAGTGACAAAGACCGGCTCCATTGCGCATCAATGTTGTCAACCGTAGCGATGGCTGTAGCGCAATGGTAAGAGCAGTTGGCTTTAAGCCCACAGCCGTGGGTTCGAGACCCGCCAGTCATTGAGATGGCATGGCTCGCCCCAAACACGCATCAGGCGGGCAGGGATGACGCATGGGAACTCTGCCTCCACCTGCGGAGGCATTGCCCAGAACCACACGGCAGGGCCCCCGCTCTGCGCTGTGGGTCACGGGTTCCGACGCCCGGGGGTTAGAGGTTGTTCGATCGACCTGACAAGTGAGGTCCCTCCCGTCAGGAAGAGAGAATAACGCCGTCCTGGTTGACCTGATCGGTGAGATCACCGTCGGGAAGAGCGCGCGACACCATCCGTGTTTTGTTTTGCGCGGCCTGGGCCTGCCATCCTGTCCCGTGGTTGTGCATTGCAAGGCCGTCGAGCGTTGGAGGGGAAGACGCATCTATCCGCCAGGGTGCCTCACAGGGCTGTCGGCCAGGGGATGGGAGGGCAGACCCGCCCTGCTCCTGCAATGAGTTGCACCCCCCCCCCCCCTCCTCCTTTCCCCCAGACATCTGCGACAGGGACGGGATCCTGGAGCGACCCCAGCGAGCGCGTCGGTGGAGGTGGCAATACATGCCTGAGCAGGGGTCATGTAGCCAATGTTGGGGGGCGCCTCAAGCGCAGTGCATTTGGCTGTGCGTGCGTGTGTGTGTGTGTGTGTGCGCGCGCCGCCTCCCGGGGGGGCGGGGGCCTGGGGTCCCGGGGGTGGCCGCTTCCTTTCGGCCGCGCCGCGCAGACACACCCTCGACTGTCCCCGGCGTTCGATGCCACGGAGGTGGTGGGGCCTGGCACGTCCCCTGCCTTCGGCGTCACGGCGATGGACGATGGCCGGCGATGCACCGCGCTGCACTTCCCCTGTGCTGCCCGTGTGCACACACACATGCAGCCCCCCCCCCCCCCCCATCATAGCCCCCCCCCCTCCTCCAAAGGGGGCCTAAGGCCACAATTGGTTTGGAGGGGAGTGGTCGGTCTGCGGTGTGCTCCCCTGCCGGGGAGCGTGGGAGGGCCTCGGGCGAGGGCCTGTGATTCGTGGCCCCGGTCCCTCAGGCTCGCTGCACTCGGAGGGAGGTGCAGTGCATTGCTGGGGTGGCTTCATTAGTCCGCTCGTTTCACTCCCATCCGCCCTTGGCGCAGGGTATCAAAAGGCAAGTGCCGTGCCTCGAACGGGGTGGGATGGGGCGCAGGAAGGGGACCGCAGGGGTTGGGGCTACCACCCCCACCGTGACCGGCCTGGCACAGGAGCGTGCTGGACCTTCAGAGGCATGCCCCCAGGTATGCATTGGAAGGGGGGGAGGTACCCCCCTCCAGGGCGCCCAGCCACTGTCTCCCTGACGCCAAGCGCCAGCTTCAATCGCATTTGAAACCGACAGTAACCGCCCCCAACCGCTTTGGTACCCTCCTCCAACCGCCTGTCTAACCGCTTCTGGGGCCGCCTCTGAGGTCCCTTCCCTTCTAACGCATCCCTGCCCTTTATGGCCCCCTCCCCCTTCAGCCTCCTCCCAGGCACAAGAGTGACCTGGACCGTAGCAGGCACCTGCCCCCCCTCGTATGATACCCCCCCCCCCCTCTTCCCATGGACCAACAGCCCGTCATCGGGCCTGTGTCATGTTGTCGCAGAAGGAGAACCAGGAGCGACAGCGAATGCTCGCGCTGAAGCGGCAGCAGCGGTTGGACCTGCTCAAGAGCGGCAAAAGAGGTGTGGCAGAGCGCGTCCACAGGGCCCGGGGAACGTCCGTGAGGCGGATGCGTGGACACAGAGCACTGGCACGCCGCCACAGCCCCCCCCCCCCCCCCCCTCGCCTTCTTGTGCGGCCAACCCCCCGTTTGCCGAACCCCCCACCCCGTCAGCGGTCCCTCGGCTCGCCCGTCCTCCCGCTGTGCCTTGTCGGACACCCCACCCCAGTCCCAGCCCCTCTTGTCAGTCCATCTTTGGGCCCGTCCAGACCTTTGACGCGGGTGCACACTGAAGACCAACGCTTCGGCTTTCCTGTTCTGACGGAATGGGCTCACCGCCGATCTCCTCGGCCCGGCGGCGCGGGGGGGGGGGGGGTGGGGGGGTGGGGGGGATTCGCCGCGGTGTGCCCACGGCCCCCCAACGCCCCATCCGGACGGAGGAGGGCACATCCCGCCACATCCAGCACAGCCCCAACACACCAACGACGGGGCTCCGCGAACGCGGAAACGACACCCGCAGGAGCACCGGCCGCAGCGGCCGACAGAACGCAGCGACCCGACGCAACATGCAAAGGGCAGAACGGGTGACTGTCCAGGGCCCCGTAAAGAAACAACAACCCGACGGAATGTCACACAGGGGGTGCGGCCCTGGGCGTCAGGACTGTCCGTTAAAGCGCGGGCCCAGACCGAGAGTAGTCCGAGGGCCCCCGACGGCAGGGGCCGGTGGGACGTAGGCAGACCCCCCGGGGGCGGTGGTGGCGTCTCCGGCTCTTCCACGCGGGACCCGGGGCCGCGGTGCCGGCCTGACGCTGGTATCGCATGGGAATGGGGGGGTCGATGCGCTGGCGGTGGTGTGCGTTGTGTGTGGGCCGCGCAGTCATGACAACGCAGGGACATGCGGAGATCACAGAGGGCGAGGGCGGCTCTCCGGGTCTAGTCGCTGCAACAAACGGGCGTTGACGAAACGGGGACACCGTCCATTGATGGCATGGGCCGAGGGCGTCTGTGGTTTGGTGGGAATGGGAACGGGAGTGGGGTCGCGTTCAGCACGAGGCTCGAGGGGATCGTGAGGGCCTGCCGTCGCACCGCCGAACAGGCGGACGTATCAAGGCGTCTCAGGCGCCATCGGGGCTGCCGGCCACCAGTGACCCTGTAGACCGACGCAGCGAAGCCCCCCCCCCCGCCCCCATACACACGCACGCACACACGCACCGACAGACATGTGAACGCGCACGCGCACACCCGCGCAGTACTGCAGCCGCTGGCGCACGCTGGTCTCGCTGCGGTATGGGCTGCCTCGCACAAGGGTCAACCATTGCTCTGGATCTGTGCAGTGCGTGGAGCGCCCCGCGGAAACCTGCGGTGGTGGTCAAGGGTGTTGGACCCCCCCCCCCCCACCCCCTCCGGCCCCCCCCGATCAAGCCATACCCTTTCACAAGGGGGGGAGGGGGTTTCGCCAGGCGACAACTTCGTCCCCCCCCCCCCCCCCCCGCAAATGCCGCTCCATTTGGGCCATTTCTTGCTGCTTCCGCACCCCCTCTGGCGGCGGCACCCAGGCCACAGTCGGTGCAGGTGGTCGATTGATCATGTCAGTTCTGCGTGTTTGTGAGGGAGTGGGAAGTTGGTCGTCCTTGACACTGTTTGTGCGCTGTGTTTGAGGGCGTCGCTCTGCGTAGCGCTTCTTGTTTCGCAGGCCCCCCGGCCCCCAGACCGGACGGACACTGAGAAACCGGTGGCCTCTGCCGCCAAGGCCAGCGGCGGCGGCGCCGGGGCATCTTCCGGCGCCGTTCCGGGCGGCCCGGCCGCGATGCCCGGCACCGCTCGTCCCCCCCTCCCCCGCGCCGATCCCCCCGTCGCTGCCAGTCCAGAGGGGGCGTGTGCGCCGGCCGCGCGGACTACCGCCCCGACGGACGTGGACCTCCTTCGCAAAGAGAACGACCGCCTCCAACGCGAATGCGCGAAGGCGCGCTGCGAAAAGGACAGCGCCGTGGCCGAGCGCGACGCCGCGCTGACTGAACCGTCACTTGGTCGACCCCCAAATTTCGGTGCGGGTAAGTGTGCTGTCTTGCAGGTCAGTGTGTTGTGAGGCACTGCCACTTGGATCCCTTGTATTTTGGCAGGACTCTTTGAAGTGTTTCCCCTGCAAAGGGTACCCTTTCGTCTCCCCTTTCCGCATGTGATAACCTCAGCAGTTGTTGAACATTCTCTGTGCTTAGCTCAGTACTCAGCGCGCAGGACCCCTCGCAAAAAGCTTGTTTTGTGCGGTTGCATGGGATCGCGGGCACTTCTTTCACTCTGTTTCCCCTCCCTCTGACGCTTTTCCCAGCGTCATTATTAACAAAGACGGCTTGAGGGTTTCGTCTGAAAGCCTCGAGTTATACATATAAAAGGTGGGCCCTGAGCGCTTGGTAATTGAGGTCGAGGAACCTGTAGGAATCCGCCACCTCCCAGTTGGCACCCCCCTCCCTCCGTTCCCATTGTGCACCCAACGCATTGTGCAAGCACAGGTGTTGTACAAACAGGGCGTTGTGTGCACAGCCTTGGGGGGGCTATTACGATTCTGTGCAAAGCATCGCTGAGTCAGAAGCTTTTTCTGCGCATGCAATCAGACAGAAATGGATAGACCCAGGCACGGCCAATCAAAACGGATCCCGTGCGCAGGCCCCCACCTCCAATGCTTGCTGGAGCTGGGCACGATCTGGGTTCCGATTGTTGGGCGCTTCTGCTGTCGCTGTGGAGTTTTGTGTCATTGGTCAGCCTCACCTGTGGCGTACAAGATCGATTCTCCCACCACTTTTTCGGTGAAGCACTTCGGTCACTGTGTCCTCAGCACTGTCCTAGTGACTATCATGCTTGAGGTGCTGACATGGCCCCCCACTGCAGAGCACTATGCAATGCTCTCTGAAGTGAATATATCTTTCAACTGCATTGCCACCGCTGGCAGTGTGCGCTCTAGGGTGTTGCGCACCATACGCTGCCTTGTTGGCATGCTGGCATGGGGTTCTTATTGCTTCCTGCCCCTCCTAACACAGGCAAGCGGCAACATCACCCGCTATGCCGGGCCATTCTTCACTCTGGTAGAGCCCAGCTAGGCGCCACTATGCACCCAGAACCCGCAGTTCACATGTGTATATGCATATATACGAACAGCACACACACACATATATAGACGCCGGCAGTGTGCAAAAACGCTGTAAATGTCTCCCTAAAAATTTGGGTTGGTGGCAGGGCACCATTTCACAGCAACAAATGATGCTGGCTACTTCGGAAGCATTGTAAATTGCCTGGACGAGACAGAAGGTGTGCGATTACATTTACCCATGTGGGAAACTTGTTCGCAGCATTTTTGAAGAGCCAAGACGGATTTGATGTAAGTCTGCGAAATTGTTTTTGGTGACATGGGGTGGCAGAGAAGCATGGCGATGTGTACAAAATGAGGGAACGAAGCAGGATTGGGGGTTGAGGCAGGAGACACAGGGGTTGAGGAGGAAAGTTGAGTCAGCCATGTCAATTCCATTTCTGATCCTGTTGATGGGCTAACTTTTGCTCTCATTTCTTTTCTGTTGACCTGTTTTTTTTGCAGAAGCAGTATTACCCGCAACTGTTGCCACGAAAATGGCTTATAGGGCTACTGGCACCAGATATATGTACTCTTTCGACCTGCTCTCTTTGTGCTCATCTTTGATCTGTACCCCCCCCCCCTTTTGCAAGAACAACACCTGTGTCAGAGCAACAGCAGGTGTGGTTTCCGCAACTTTTGGATGCACAGCGTGCAGGACCTTAATCGGCTAGTTTGTCTCCACAACTTTTGGAACCATGGAATTTGGTGGTTCTATTTTCTGATTGTCCATGAAGATGAAGTTGGCATCTGGGGCTGGTGGCAGCAGGCAAGACAGTACTATTCCCCCCGTTGCATTACACCGTTCCTACACCGTTGATCCAATTTTTTGCACCGTTCCTGCACTGCTCCTCTCTCACAGCATGCAGCCCACTCACAGGTGATGCACAGCAGGACAGGCCATGGCTAAGCAACTGCTGAACAGACCTGAAGTGAGCCAGGAGCAACGCCTCCAGCTCTGTCAGCGAAGGAGGTGCTCGGCCAACACACCCCATCTGGGAAACACTGGCAGGATGCAGCGCTGCCAAGCCCAAGGCCTATGCTCCATAAAATGCATTCCTTCCTTCCTGCACTGTTCCTCCCAACAGTGATCGACGTGTGAGGTGACCTACAGATGTTTTTGAGATGGTAAAACCCCATGTGGCCCAGCACTCAACCAGTGCCCGCAGCCAAGCGACTTTGTCAGCGAAGAAGGGCCTCATGAGAGCATTTTCCGACTGCATGCCATTCACAATTTCTGCTTTCTTCCGACACTGTTCCCCAGAATTTTTGCATCGTTCCTGCACCGTTCGGAACGGTGCTGTTTTGCCTGCTGGCTGGTGATGATATTTTGGGAATGGTGATCATTGTCCTGCCACTTATTTGCTCCTCCCCTGCACCTCCACCGCCATGATTGTTTGGACCTCAATGATGCCTTTTGTGCATAGTACAAAAAAATTATCAGCTCAGGAAAAGACATTCCCCCCCCCAGTTAGCATTGAAGCATGATGAACGTTTGTTTTGCAATTGAAGAATTCAGTTTCATCTAACCAATGCCTTAGCACTCTATTTTACATTGCTGGTAAAAGGGTTGTATTTTTGTGTCGTGCATGTTGTTCAGGAGGAGAGGACCACAATTGCATGCAGAGCTGCTGACAACCATTGCAAGGTAAGGGCATACCGATTTTTGATCACCTGGGCACCTGAGACATCGTCATCTGGGGGTAGTGCTTGTTGCTTACCCTTGTACTCCCCCTACCCCTTGCGCAAGCACGGCCTTGTCTAAGCACGGGGTGGGCGTTGAACCGTTTTCAGGAATTTTTTGGACCACTGTTTTTGTGGTCCCAGATGTAACATGGGGTTTAAAAACATTTTACCACACAGTGCCACCCAATCATGTTTGTTTTGATGTGATTCTTCGCCATTCCTGATATTCCCCTTCCACAGCCTATCACCATCTGCATCTGAGGGCTCTCCTGGATGTGGGCAGTCATGTGTGTTTGCCATCATATGTGCCACGCGCAAGCACGGTCTTGTCTAAGCACGGGGTGGGTGTTGAACCGCTGTTTTGCCTGGTTTTTTGGGACCGCGGCCGTGCTTGCACAAGGGGACGGCGGGGTAGATTGATACATGCCCCAAGTGCGTTCAGCCGGCGTCACCGGTTTCTTTTTCCCTGACGAAGACCGCCTCGTCTGCCCCCTCCATTGCAGTGTTGTAGTGGGGTGGTCCCTCTCTTGTATGGTCTTCTGCACATCCGGGCATAGCTTCCTCCTTTCGCCTCCCTGAGGAAGGCCACTTGCTGTGGGGCGACCCAACACCTGCAACAGCGTATACATCCCCTGCCCACACACATATGCAGATTGTGCCAGGGAGTTCCCCCAACGGATTCAGCACAGTGCACATCCCATGTGCAGGAGCACTTCAAGCCGCTTTGAATCACATTGCCTGTGTAGCCGCTCCTCTGAGCAAAATGTCAGCTGCTGGTCAGCCTGGTGGTCCTGGATATCTGTTCCAGGGGTTGGATATTTCACACCGTCCTCCTCATTGCATCACCTCTTTTCAATTGCTGGCGGTCACCCTGCCCATGCGCAGTGGTAGTGCTATGCCTTAGGGTGCTCCGTGCGCTGTGTGCACGCTGTGCAAAAGGTCGGCTGTTTGCCACCACCGGTAGCCAGTTTTTGGGGTATATGATTGGCACCGGCACCCACACAGCATTGTTGCATTGTGCCATTGCCATGGTGCATAATTGTAGCAACATCCCCCCACCTCTGCTGGTATGTACCCTTGCAAACGGGCGCCCTGAGCTGGGTTTGTGGTGATACATTCTCGGGGTGTCTGCTGCGGGACATCATATTTTGCCCCTCATGTCCTCAGACTTTCTATTGCATTCACCAGGGATAGCAGTGTTGGGATAAACACCGTAACAACTGGCGCTGTGCGTGCACTGTGTGACAATACCCCCTCAGTCACGGAGCGTCGTCATTAGCGCCCAGGTCTGACATCGGCTGGCCATGTGCACTGGCAAAAGGCACCTCCCATTGCAGTTGCAGAACTGATGGCAAATGCAGTCCTCTCAGACTGAAGTGTTGGACCGTCTTCATAGATATTGTTCGCTTCATTTGCAATCATCGCGTTGCTTGTGGTGCTCCACACTTTACTCGGATTTACTGTTGCCGGGACGCAGTTGCGTTCAGCCGGCATCACTGGTTTCTTTTTCCCTGACGAAGACCGCCTCGTCTGCCCCCTCCATTGCAGTGTTGTAGTGGAGTGGTCCCTCTCTTGTATGGTCTTCTGCACATCCGGGCATAGCTTCCTCCTTTCGCCTCCCTGAGGAAGGCCACTTGCTGTGGGGTGACCCAACACCTGCAACAGCGTATACATCCCCTGCCCACACACATATGCAGATTGTGCCAGGGAGTTCCCCCAACGGATTCAGCACAGTGCACATCCCATGTGCAGGAGCACTTCAAGCCGCTTTGAATCACATTGCCTGTGTAGCCGCTCCTCTGAGCAAAATGTCAGCTGCTGGTCAGCCTGGTGGTCCTGGATATCTGTTCCAGGGGTTGGATATTTAACACCGTCCTCCTCATTGCATCACCTCTTTTCAATTGCTGGCGGTCACCCTGCCCATGCGCAGCGGTTGTGCTGCGCATCAGTCATCGGAGCGTCGTCATTAGCGCCCAGGTCTGACATCGGCTGGCCATGTGCACTGGCAAAAGGCACCTCCCATTGCAGTTGCAGAACTGATGGCAAATGCAGTCCTCTCAGACTGAAATGTTGGACCGTCTTCATAGATATTGTTCGCTTCATTTGCAATCATCGCGTTGCTTGTGGTGCTCCACACTTTACTTGGATTTACTGTTGCCGGGACGCAGTTGCGTTCAGCCGGCATCACTGGTTTCTTTTTCCCTGACGAAGACCGCCTCGTCTGCCCCCTCCATTGCAGTGTTGTAGTGGGGTGGTCCCTCTCTTGCATGGTCTTCTGCACATCCGGGCATAGCTTCCTCCTTTCGCCTCCCTGAGGAAGGCCACTTGCTGTGGGGTGACCCAACACCTGCAACAGCGTATACATCCCCTGCCCACACACATATGCAGATTGTGCCAGGGAGTTCCCCCAACGGATTCAGCACAGTGCACATCCCATGTGCAGGAGCACTTCAAGCCGCTGTGAATCACATTGCCTGTGTAGCTGCTCCTCTGAGCAAAATGTCAGCTGCTGGTCAGCCTGGTGGTCCTGGATATCTGTTCCAGGGGTTGGATATTTCACACCGTCCTCCTCATTGCATCACCTCTTTTCAATTGCTGGCGGTCACCCTGCCCATGCGCAGCGGTTGTGCTGCGCATCAGTCATCGGAGCGTCGTCATTAGCGCCCAGGTCTGACATCGGCTGGCCATGTGCACTGGCAAAAGGCACCTCCCATTGCAGTTGCAGAACTGATGGCAAATGCAGTCCTCTCAGACTGAAGTGTTGGACCGTTTTCACAGATATTGTTCGCTTCATTTGCAATCATCGCGTTGCTTGTGGTGCTCCACACTTTACTCGGATTGACTGTTGCCGGGACGCAGTTGCGTTCAGCCGGCATCACTGGTTTCTTTTTCCCTGACGAAGACCGCCTCGTCTGCCCCCTCCATTGCAGTGTTGTAGTGGAGTGGTCCCTCTCTTGTATGGTCTTCTGCACATCCGGGCATAGCTTCCTCCTTTCGCCTCCCTGAGGAAGGCCACTTGCTGTGGGGCGACCCAACACCTGCAACAGCGTATACATCCCCTGCCCACACATATGCAGATTGTGTCAGGGACTTCCCCCAACGGATTCAGCACAGTGCACATCCCATGTGCAGGAGCACTTCAAGCCGCTTTGAATCACATTGCCTGTGTAGCTCCTCCTCTGAGCAAAATGTCAGCTGCTGGTCAGCCTGGTGGTCCTGGATATCTGTTCCAGGGGTTGGATATTTAACACCGTCCTCCTCATTGCATTACCTCTTTTCCATTGCTGGCGGTCACCCTGCCCATGCGCAGCGGTTGTGCTGCGCATCAGTCATCGGAGCGTCGTCATTAGCGCCCAGGTCTGACATCGGCTGGCCATGTGCACTGGCAAAAGGCACCTCCCATTGCAGTTGCAGAACTGATGGCAAATGCAGTCCTCTCAGCCTTAAGTGTTGGACCGTGTTCATAGATACTGTTCGCTTCATTTGCAATCATCGCGTTGCTTGTGGTGCTCCACACTTTACTCGGATTGACTGTTGCCGGGACGCAGTTGCGTTCAGCCGGCATCACTGGTTTCTTTTTCCCTGACGAAGACCGCCTCGTCTGCCCCCTCCATTGCAGTGTTGTAGTGGAGTGGTCCCTCTTTTGTATGGTCTTCTGCACATCCGGGCATAGCTTTCTCCTTTCGCCTCCCTGAGGAAGGCCACTTGCTGTGGGGTGACCCAACACCTACAACAGCGTATACATCCCCTGCCCACACACATATGCAGATTGTGTCAGGGAGTTCCCCCAACGGATTCAGCACAGTGCACATCCCATGTGCAGGAGCACTTCAAGCCGCTGTGAATCACATTGCCTGTGTAGCCGCTCCTCCGAGCAAAATGTCAGCTGCTGGTCAGCCTGGTGGTCCTGGATATCTGTTCCAGGGGTTGGATATTTAACACCGTCCTCCTCATTGCATCACCTCTTTTCAATTGCTGGCGGTCACCCTGCCCATGCGCAGTGGTAGTGCTATGCCTTAGGGTGCTCCGTGCGCTGTGTGCACGCTGTGCAAAAGGTCGGCTGTTTGCCACCACCGGTAGCCAGTTTTTGGGGTATATGATTGGCACCGGCACCCACACAGCATTGTTGCATTGTGCCATTGCCATGGTGCATAATTGTAGCAACATCCCCCCACCTCTGCTGGTATGTACCCTTGCAAACGGGCGCCCTGAGCTGGGTTTGTGGTGATACATTCTCGGGGTGTCTGCTGCGGGACATCATATTTTGCCCCTCATGTCCTCAGACTTTCTATTGCATTCACCAGGGATAGCAGTGTTGGGATAAACACCGTAACAACTGGCGCTGTGCGTGCACTGTGTGACAATACCCCCTCAGTCACGGAGCGTCGTCATTAGCGCCCAGGTCTGACATCGGCTGGCCATGTGCACTGGCAAAAGGCACCTCCCATTGCAGTTGCAGAACTGATGGCAAATGCAGTCCTCTCAGACTGAAGTGTTGGACCGTCTTCATAGATATTGTTCGCTTCATTTGCAATCATCGCGTTGCTTGTGGTGCTCCACACTTTACTTGGATTTACTGTTGCCGGGACGCAGTTGCGTTCAGCCGGCATCACTGGTTTCTTTTTCCCTGACGAAGACCGCCTCGTCTGCCCCCTCCATTGCAGTGTTGTAGTGGAGTGGTCCCTCTCTTGTATGGTCTTCTGCACATCCGGGCATAGCTTCCTCCTTTCGCCTCCCTGAGGAAGGCCACTTGCTGTGGGGTGACCCAACACCTGCAACAGCGTATACATCCCCTGCCCACACACATATGCAGATTGTGCCAGGGAGTTCCCCCAACGGATTCAGCACAGTGCACATCCCATGTGCAGGAGCACTTCAAGCCGCTGTGAATCACATTGCCTGTGTAGCTGCTCCTCTGAGCAAAATGTCAGCTGCTGGTCAGCCTGGTGGTCCTGGATATCTGTTCCAGGGGTTGGATATTTCACACCGTCCTCCTCATTGCATCACCTCTTTTCAATTGCTGGCGGTCACCCTGCCCATGCGCAGCGGTTGTGCTGCGCATCAGTCATCGGAGCGTCGTCATTAGCGCCCAGGTCTGACATCGGCTGGCCATGTGCACTGGCAAAAGGCACCTCCCATTGCAGTTGCAGAACTGATGGCAAATGCAGTCCTCTCAGCCTTAAGTGTTGGACCGTTTTCACAGATATTGTTCGCTTCATTTGCAATCATCGCGTTGCTTGTGGTGCTCCACACTTTACTGGCATTGCATTACACCATTACACCGAGGCACACCACCGGGCACCACACCGCACTGCACAGCACCACACCACACCACAGCACACCACAGCACACCACATCACTCCACACCACACCACCGCGCCCCCATGGCGGCGTGCCCGCAATTCCGCCCCACACAAGGGCGGGTGGATTTCGGCAGGGGAGCCTTTTGTAGGGAGAATTTCGCCGTTCCGAAGTGTGGTGAAATCACCCCGAAGAGAGGTTGTGAGATCAAGCGCAGGCGCAGGCGTCCCGTACCCCCTATTTTTTGAGGTCGCTTGCGTAGGGGGCACCTTCACCGTAGTGCACGCGCAGTGCAACTATTTGGGCGTTTGGCCATAGTAGAAACCTATACTTTGTGGTACTTTGGGCATCATTGTTGTTTGATAGTAGGTTTCAATGCTCTGGGAATCTGGCATTTTTGGATGTTCACCGTGTTTCACCCATTTCTACTTTTTTGCACACATTATTTTCCCATTTCCACCACATCTACTCTTTTTCTCGGTTGATTGATATGGTGATACACTTTGAGGGTGCCTGCTACGGGACCACATACTTCCCTCCTCATTTCTCAGGCCCACTTTCTCCATGGATCTCAGTATTGGGGATAGGGTGTTCTACACTCGCTCCAACGGCCTGCGACCTCCTGCCACGGTGGTTGGGACGGCTGAAGACGGACTCCTCCACTTGGAATACTACCAGGATGGGTGGAGAGTGTTGAATCGGCGATGCAAGATGGAGTCCATCTCTTTTGCCATCTCAAGTTCAGACTCGCCACCTGACTGCCCTCCATCTCCGTTGCCCAACACACAGTCAAGTTCCCCCCCCAAGGCCCCTGGTCCTTCACCACTGCCACAAGAACCGGCAAGGTCCCCCTCAAGGTCCCCTCCAGTCCAGTTTGGGTCGCCTAATTCTCAGGGTGTTTCCAAGGGGCGTGCCTCGGGGCTCTTCGGGGGGAGCATAGTCTAAAAGTAGCGCGCAGCGCAAGGATTCCCCCGTAGCATACCCCAACGTATGGTTTCCAACGTCTCTCCCCTTTAAAAATCATCATTTTAGGACCCAAAATGATCCCCCAACGATTTTTGGTTTTTGGCCCTGCATCCCCCCCCCCCCCGTACCTAGGTACCCTTTTTTTGGGTGTGGGGGTCAAAATTTCTTTGCGTATTGTGGCCGCCGTGTGTGTATTTGGACTTGGGTCCTGATGACCTTTTTTCTTGTATATGGATCCCTTCACCCATGGCCGGGGTCCCGTCCCAACTCCGGGTAGCTCCAGTGCCCCCCCCCCCCTATGGCCCCTTGCCAGTGAGGACTTAGCCGTTTTCACCCCCGGTGGGCTGTTTAGTGGCACCCAAAAACCTTTCAGAATCACCTCGAAGAAAGGTTGTTAGATCAAGCGCAGGCGCGTGCGTCGTATCCTACCTTTTAGGGGGTCATTCGCGTAGCATACCCCAAGGCATGATATTGGATGTCCAACCCCTGGTAAAGCCATTATTTTGCCCAATAAAATGACCCCCCAATGGATTTTTTGATTCTGAGGCCTCTATCCCCTGAAATTGGATATCACTAGTTGAGCCCCGCCTCAACTTTTGTTTGCACTTGCATACTTAGGTAGTCTTTCTGTCTTCTTTTCATAATGAGTGCCATGGACAGGCATGAAATGCAACCAACCTCAGACTCACATCAACCTCACGCTTCCGCCGAGGAGCGACTCATAGAATAAGCCAGAGAAAGGCAGCAACTACAAGAACAACTTGCCCCAGCGTCCTTGAAGGAAGGTCCGACGCTCCCTTCCCTGTGCGTGCCAGAGGTGAACAAGGCCCTCGAGGGCCCCGGCTGACCCAGTGGATGCGGCTTATCCTATCCAATCTGAAAGCCGTCAGGTTGAGGGCTGGGGAGGTCAACGAGGTTCCGCGGCCAGTCGAGTTCACGGGCCAGCGACATGATGGACCCAGGCGAGCAACTTGCGTGGCGCACGTGGGATTGCATCAATCAGTCCCAGTCGGCATACACCAGAAGGTATGCGGGATCGGCTAGAGGTGCCAAGCAAGCCGAGCAGCACGTCACGCCGGAGGAGGCCGGAGAAGCCCTTGGAGACAGCTTCATGTGGAGAAGCGTTAAGTTCAGGGTGGTAGGAATGGCAGACACGCCAAGGGGAGTGGATTTATAGTTCGGCAGGAGAAGTGTAGTAGTTCGGATAGTTTAATCCCTCTTTCCAAAGTGACATTGTCTGGGTAGTCTGCATCTGTTTTGTTTTACGTGTTTCAATTTCCAGTGGTTTTTGAATTTTTGCCATGGTGGGGTAGGAAGGCGTCGTGGACAGTTTTACACAACCGGCGGGAGGAACACCGAATCCGGTGGCCCCCCCTTGATGACGCAGGTGCGCACAATGGGAAGCCACCTAAGGCCATCAGGACTCAAATTCGTCAGATGCAACCACTAAGTTGTTTGATACTCCATCGGGCTGTGCACTACGAGGAGTGGTCGGGATGCCTGCCCCACGACCTTATCAACATAGCAGTGGATGACGTCCTCAAGAGGGTGATGTCTGCCTCGCGAGCGGGCAGCACTCATCGTGAGTGCGATGAAGACATGGGTCAGTATGAAGTCCAGTACTCTACCCCACCCTCCGTGGGGGAGTGGCCCCCTAACCCCTTTACCTTTCCCTCTCTTCGCGGAGCACAGCGTCTCTGCACGGAATTGCCTGGCATGGCCCGACAGGGCCAGGGATGGGTTCGTGACCCCCATGCACGACACTCCACCATGCTGTACAGCATGCAGGAAGGTGCTCTGTCTTCCAGCAGCGCGGAGGGGCTCATGAAGCATGGACGGGCCTCACGTGAGGCAACCTAAAGGACGGAGGGGGGAGCCTCTTGTCATACAGGGCGGCAGCTCTCCAGAAACCCGCGCGACTTGCCCCTTGGGTGAGTCTAGGGGCTGGAATGGGTAGAAGCCCCATGGACTATTGCTCCTTAATATGATTTCCTTCCAGTGGATGACGTCCTCAAGAGGGTGACAGAAGCCAGCGGGTCGGAACAAGTCATCCAAGAGTTAAAGGGTATGTGTCTTGGAATGCCTGTTGACAGATCCTGGTTGGTCCTGGCGACATATGAGCTGTGGACGGGGGATAAATTGCGGGCAGCCGAGCGACTTTTCGAAATGCGGGCGATAGACTATGGCATGGTGGCATGGAGGAGTGGATGTTGCGCAATGTGTAGAGGTTGAAAAAAAATGTGTAGAGGTTGGGAGCACAGTACCAACAAACTATACAGGATCGGGCACAGAGCGAAAAAGACAGGGCCGAGAAGGGTAGAAATCCTGAGACTGTGGAAACCCGTGAAGAACGGGTGGATGAAGATGATGCTGGGGATGCAAGAGAAAAATCGGCTAAGAAGAACTCCATAGAGCTGTTGAAAAAGAACGTGCGGAAACTGAGAAAGCATCCTAGTGCCATCCAATGGGTCCGAAAATTGGGGCATCTTTTGGAGACTCAAAATGACTGGGATGAAGAAATTCCTCCATGGGCACGTGGTGTTTGGGAAATCATCATGAGTATGGACAAATAAGGTAAACAATACCTGAAGGACGAGGCACGGGCTGAGAGGGAGAAACAAAAGCGACGTGAGAAGAAGGCCCGGAAGAAGGCAAAACGACAGGCCCCGAAGTCGGCGGGGAAGAACACTCGAGATTCGTAAGACTCCTCGAGCAGTGACCGTGAGACAAGTTCCAGCGAGCAAAGTTCCGACAGCTCCAACACCAGTTCCGACCCATCCCCCGAAGGAGAATTGGAGGCCGCATAGTGGGGGCAGTGTCGAGTGGGGCACCTGAATTTAAAATCATCAATGGCAAGCGTCAGCAGGAAAGTGGGTGGACTGTAGTGCACCTCGTAGCAAGCCATGTGAGAGATGTGGACAACGACATTGGTGGCATGAGAGGAAAGAGTTCACTAGTTGTGCCTCGTCTCAACTTTTGTTTGCGTCTCCAATGTTTAGGCAGTTTTCCTGTCTTTGTTTTTGTTAACCCATGGACGGGGTTGAGCAGCCCAATCAAGCCCAGCAGGTGTCAGCCGAGGAGCTACTGGCAGCACAGGCCAAAGAAATTCAAGAACTCAGAGAGCAACTCGCCCGAGTGGCAGTGAAGGAGGGGCCCCGCTTGCCCCCGCTGAGCCTGCCGGAGATCAACCGAGCCCTCGAGAAGCCCCAGTTGGCACAGTGGATGAGACTCATGCTGTCCAACATCAAGGCGTACGTACGCCTTAGGGCCGGTGAGGTGGGGGTGATCCCCCGCCCGAGCGAGTTCGGCGGCCAGGCAACGGAGGCTGCGGTTGACCCAGGAGAACAGCTGGCGTGGAGGGTCTGGGACTGCGTGTCCCAGTCCCAGGCGGCGTATGCCCGCAGGTATGCAGGAACACAAGGGAAGTCCAGCTCCGAGTCCAGCCAGTACGCCACGTTGGAGGAGGCATGGAAGGAGCAGGGGTCGGCAGTCACATGGCGAAGTGTAAAATTCAGGGAAGTGGGCGGAGTGCTGCAGTGGCAGTCACGGCAAGGCGGATGGATCCCTGTGGAGTCGCCGCCGAGCGGAGGGTGCCAGAGGTGCGCGCAGCGGGGCCCCCCCGATGAGCGCCACTGGCACTTTAGGTGCCCACACTGGTCCTGACAGGACCAGCTGGAGCCCGGACCGGCCGCCCCGGGCTCCGGCGTCACGGGCACAGCGGCGGAACTGCGGGCGCTCGCCCGCCGGTGGGAGACAGCAGCCCGGGCAGACGACCCCTGCTCACCGGAAGAAAGCGCCATGCAATCGTGGAGGCCGAGAACCCGCTCGCAGTATGCGTCCCGGCTCCGGGCCTTGGCAGCTTACGCGGAGCGCGCGGGCCCGCCTGATCCAGCCGCGGCACTGGCAGGTCTCCTGGCAGAGCGGGCGCAAGCCGGCGCTACAGCGTCAGCCCTACGGGGTATTACTTCCGCGGTCCGGGCCGTGGAGGATCTCCAGTGGCTGCCCCCAACAGTCACAACCTTGCACAAGAGGATCGTGGCGGGAGCCGCCTCCTCGGGCTCCCAGCCCTATCTGTCCCCAGCAGGCTTGGTCCAGCTGGTCGAAAACGCCAGAGACTCCAGAAACGGAACGGTGTTCAGCGCGTTGGCGATCATCAGCTGGGTATGCTACCTACGGGTGGGCGAAGCAGCTGGCATCAGGGTTTCTGAACTGGCTATGCCAGGCTTTGTCCAGTTTTGGAACTCCAAGACAGGGGAGGAGGGGTACACCACCCGACCCCTGTAGAGGTATGCGGACGGCGTCCATGAGTGGCTTCATCGCCACATGGTCTCGCTGGGCCGGTCCTAAGACATGCTGGTCTGTCAGTCAGGGGAGGCGGGATTGGAGGCAGGCATGGCCGAAACCCTGGCGAGCACCGCGCACGCCCGAGCCAGGTGGCATGCCCTGCGCCGGGGAGGCGCCGCAGCAACTTGGGCCCGCAAACCAGACCTGGCTTACTACAAATGGTGGGGCAGATGGCAGAGCACGGCCGCGGCGATGCAATACGGCACCAAGTGGTCCGACCCGGGAGTCGTTGCCCCTACGGTACTGCCTGCATGGTCCCGTGACCGAGGGCCTTTGCCGACTTCGGAGCGTGTGGGCGTCCTGGCGCTGTGGGGCTCACCGATGTTCCCCAGCATCGCGGGCGCCCTCAGCACCCCGACCAAGCGCAAGCTGAGGCGCCCGCGGGGTCAGGGGCAAGGGTCCACCGAGAGCGGCACAGTTGGGAGCGGAGACGAAGGAGACCAGGCCGCGACCGAGCTGGAGGAGTCCGCCGAGGATGGCCCTGCTGAGATGGGCCCGGGGCCCGAAGCGGCTACTACCCTCCCTCCTCTTCAGCCTTTGGCCTCTGCCTCTGAGCGCGGCGCCGTGTCTCGGGAAGATGTGGGTTGGCTGTGCACGTTGGCGGGTCCTCTGGTTGCTGTGGGGGGGGGGGGGTGCGGGCCGGGGACGGCAGCCGGGCCCATCAATGTCGATTCCGACGTGGACACCGACGACGACAGCGAGGGTTCTGGAAGCGAACCCTATGGCGCCTTCGCAGTCGGCAGCGCCAGGGGTTCCCCCGGGCGTCGACAGGCCGGAGTTGCCAAGTTCTCGGACGCGAGCGTAAACCGTGGTCCTCCAGGACAGCCGCTGGTCCTGTCAGAGGGGGGGCCGGAGCGGGCTCGAAAGCTGGAGTGGTGGGCCGTATCCACCGCTCATACACGGGGCCGCGTCGCGCTAAGGTGGTCGTGGGTGGTGCGCAGGCCATGCGATCCCGAGCCCCCGCACGCCGTCAAACTGGGAGACCTCGTTTGGCCCAGCAGATCGATTCGCCGGAGCCCAAGCGCACCAAGCTCGGGGCAGGCGGGCATGTCCAGACGCCGGCGACGCAAAGCCCGGTGGAGGGTGCCTTCGTGGCTGCAGCTGAGCGCCTCAAGGCCAAGGCTAGGGGGCGGGCGGGCCCAGTGGCATCGCCCCCCCCCCCCCCCTATGTAAGGGTCCAGACAGGGGCCGGAGGGTGCAGGAACAGCCCCCCCTTTTCCTGGAGTTCATGCAAGCCCTCACCCCGCATTTCCACTGGATAGCGGAGCGGGAGCGTTGTGGCTTGTGGATGGTGGCGAAGAGGGTGGATTTGTGGTTGAATAGAGTCTTCGATACAGCCGAGGATTTCCGCTTGCGGGGGGCTTTACCCGCGCTCCTGAGCGCGTTGCGCACGCTCCACCCGGACGCATGGGAGGCATGCCTCCACGTCAACACCTCCCCCATTCCGCGGTTCATGGGGGGGGTCGAGGATGCAATTTTGGACCGGGGTTTGGGGCCGATCGGCACCCACCAGCTCCCTGAAGATCTGTGGGACGTTGTGGTCCCGCCCTTCTACCGCGAGGGGCTCCTGGATTTCGACGTCGAGCGGGAGTGGCAGGACGGGGACAGGGTGGTCAGAGGGGCGACGCGCTGGGTGTCCCAGCAGGTCCAGAGGATAGTGCAGGCATTGCGGGGGGCGGGGGTCTACGAGGAGACGGCTTACCCCCCCCCCTCCCCCCATGTGTTACCCCTTCGTCATCCCCAAATCCTCCGAGAAGTTATCCTTGATCTTGAGTTGCGTCAAGATCAACAAGAGTGACGGGGCCAAACCCCCCACTTTTAGATTGGATTCCTGGGAGGACTTTGCCAGGTCCTTATCGGCATTCCCGCCTGATGGGGGCCTCTATGGGCTCCACATTGACCTCAAAAGTGCATTTTGGAGCTTTTGCTTGCCCCAAGGGGCGCGCCAGGTTTTTCGCTTCCGGCCCGCCCCCGGGGGCCCGCCTGTGGCGCTGTCACGCCTGCCCTTTGGCTGGAAATACAGCCCGTATCTGTGCCAAACGAGTTTGGCCCGCATTCTTCGGGGGGTGCTGCCCCCCGAGATACTCCTTGTGCACTATCTCGGTGACTTCTTGCTCGTCTTCACTGATAGGGATGTGCTCAGGGAAGCGGGGCGATCGGCTGTCCGCGCCCTGGTCGAGGCTGGGTTCCTCATAAGTCCTAAGAGTGTCCTGGACCCGGTGCGTGTGGCATCTTTCCTGGGAAAGGAGCTTGACTTGCAGGCCAGGCAGATCAAGAGCCACGAACAGGCGCTGCTCCAGTTGTGGGCAGGCTGGCTGAGACTGGCGGTTGGGACAGGCAATGACAGGCACCTCCAAAGCTTCCTGGGTTTGCTGAATTGGCACGTGCGACTGCGGGGATTCGGTTGCCCCTTCGCGGCGGGCGCCTACTGCTGGCTGCGCTGGGGTAGAACGGTGGGAGGGGTCAAACATCCGGCCCAGGGCTTCCCCCTGAAAATGCTGGGCAGCCTCGCAACATTGGTGGCGGTGGCGGCCGAGCCCTGGCAGGCACCGGGCGGGGAGGCCTGGCGACAGTTGAAGACCCTCCAGTTTGGGACTGAGGACGGGCTTACGCACTCCTCTCTGTGGTACGGGGGTGTCATCATCTGTGTCGATGGAGCGCGTGATGCAGGGTGCTGGAGGGTGGGAGCGCTTGTGCCGGGAGTGGGTGTGCGTACGCATGTGACACCTCCAGCCCGCTTTGCCAGCCAGCAAACCACGGAGCTGAGGGGCTTGGCGTGGGCTGTCAGGTTTGCTGTCAGGACAGGGCACACGTCTGTTACGGTGTGTAGCGACAGTGAAGCAGCCATTGCTCAGGTTCTCCGATTGCGCGCGACTAGCCACCTGACCCACCACCAGGCGGTCCTTCGGTCGTTGGCTAGGGTCTTGTGGGTCTCGGGGATCGTGGTCCGCCTGGTGTGGGTACCCTCGGCGCTGCAGCCGGGGGACCCTATGTCGAGGGTGACGTCACTGTTTGGAGGCTCCCAGGCGAGGGCGGAAGTCGAGGCCTGGCGCACGTGGGATGCATTGCTGGATAATTTGGGCGAGGCACGGGTGAGGGGGGTGGTATGTCTCCGGGGATGCTAGCCCCCCCCCCCCTCCCCCAAGCAGTCCAGCGGCGGCAGCGTGTGCGCCCTCCATGTAGCACCTTTTTTCCGCACTTATGACCAAGCGTCGGGGCTCGCGTGGGGCCCGCAAGCGACGGGGTTCTCGTGGAGCCCGCCGGAAGGGTCGCCATGGCGAACAGCGTCACCGGCGATCCGCGGAGGCCAAGCAGCGCCGGGCGGCGAAGTGGACCACCGAGCTCCGCGGCCGCCTTCGCGGCAGGGTGGCGTACCTGCCCATCCGCCGGGTGCTGCTCGGCAACGGGGTGCGCCTGTGCCCCCAGTGCCCCCTCCCTGCCGACAGGGATGGGTTTTTGGAGCGAGCGGTCCGGGACGTGGCCGCACGCGTGGGAGGCACGCCGCACCGCCGCGTGACCCCCGACGGCCGCAGCGTTAAGCCCCCAGGGAAGCATGCATGCTGCGAGGTCTGGGAGGTGAGGCTGCCGGAGGGAGTCGCTGTGGTCTCCCTGACGGACTGGAACAAGGGACACAGGGTTGCTGTGCCCTATATATGGATTCAAGGTGGGTACGGCCTGGTGTTGCGATTTGCCCGCCTCTTCAATCCGTGAGACTCGGCGACTGTCGTGGTCGTCTGTGCCTGCCCACTGCAGTGGGCGTCCCTGACGGCATGGCCGCTGGGTGCTTTTATTTGTTTTGCCTTTTTTTTTTGTACCTGCCTCAGTCCGCATTCCTCTGGGGCTGACGGCCTGGTGGTGCGATTTGCCCGCCTCTTCAATCCGTGAGACTCGGCGCCTGTCGTGGTCGTCTGTGCCTGCCCACTGCAGCGGGCGTCCGTGACGGCATGGCCGCTGGGTGCTTTTGTTTGTTTTCTCTTTTTTTTTGTGACTACCTCAGTTCGCATTCCTCTGGGGCTGAGGATCGGAGATGGGCTCTGTGGCGCGTGAGCTGGATTCAGCGGAGAATGAATACCCAAGTCCTGTGCAGTTTTCTTGTGCTCTGCTTGTGCAAACACTAGTTGTGCCTCGTCTCAACTTTTGTTTGCGTCTCCAATGTTTAGGCAGTTTTCCTGTCTTTGCCCGCCCACCCACCCACTGACCGGCTGACCCCCTGAGAGCACCTGCCCTTTCCTTTACTTTTTGAAACCGATCCCCTCGGGTTGAGTGGGGGATCTAACCGTGCTGCAGCGTGTGGGCCAGGGTTTGGGGTCAGGGTCAGTATCAGAGTGGGGTCCCGCAACCAGTGGAGTGGTCCGCGACGCACCCGTCCATACAACCGCCGGTACACCCGGCCTTGGTGATACATCAGTTCTGCCATCCCAAGTCCTGTGCAGTTTTCTTGTGCTCTGCTTGTGCAAACAACTGTTCCTGAATCACTGGTCAGCACGTGGTGCCCAGAGAGCAGGGCGAGGGGCATAGCGGGAGCAGTCCATCCACGGTACCTTTCCCTGCCCGGCCCAATGTCGTCGCAAAAAACACTGGTAGCGGGTCCCTCTGGTCAATCCAGAGTCAAAGAAACCGCAAACCCCCCACCATGGCAAAAATTCAAAAACCACTGGAAATTGAAACAGGTAAAACAATACAGATGCATGGGTTGGGTACCCCCGAGATTGCAGGGGTTATGTAGCTCCCCACTGCTTGAAGCTAAGTCTGCCACTGAAAAAACCCCAAACTGTGTGTTTCTGTCTGCCTGCGTGCTTGCCCGACTGACTGTCTGACCGACTGCTTGCCTGACTAACTGACTGATTGGCTGACTGTTAGCCTTTCTTCGAGGTGCACTGCCGAAGGCAATGGCATTTTCAACGATTGTTTTCTGTCTCGAAAACAATAGTTCACGAAAAGGAGACCGGGGATTTGACCTTTGGTGCGTACCAAAAAGCCCCCCACTTTGTACCAACAAAACACCGGTTCCGTCACAAAACATACTAAAAAAACCCCAGCTAAAAGGTACCAAAAAATACCCCAAAATCTAGAAAGCCTTTGACAAAAACCAGACAAATTGTAGTGAAAAACCTCAGATGTTTACTTGAAACCCCCTGAATTGTGCTGCAAGCCCCCCCTATTGTACCACAATGCCTCCCTAGTTGTACCATGAAATCACCCAAATTGTACCAAAAACCCCTCCAACATGTACCAACCCCCCATACCAAAATGTACCAAAAAAACTCTCAAAATATACCACATACAGCAATTTACTGGGGACAAGGGCAATTTATTGGGGCCCAGGGCTATTTAGTGGGTAAATCGCCCTGGGCCCCAATAAATTGCCGTGGGCAAGTTGCTCTGTCAATGTTTGACTGTGCATGTGCACATTGCTGTGCTGAAAGGGCTGTTTCATTATTGTTTCTACCCAATGCCCAAGGGTGTCCAGTCTACCACGCGAACTCCCTGCAACACGAACATCACTGAAGCTTGTGAGCATTTCTGATGTTTGTTGTTGGCACAGGCGGTGTCTGTTCAATTGTATTCTTGCAACCATGCGCCGCTTGCAAGGTGCGCATCCGTGGCCTCGGCAGTTTTTGCTGTTCCGTATCCAAGCATGCCCTTGTCGAAATATGGCGAAGAGCGTGATGAGCATGATGGTGGTGCTCAGTACAATTTAGGGATGCTCATCAACATTGCCTGTGCCGTCCTTTGTTTCTGTTTCTGTTTCTGTTTTGTGGAATCGGGGTTGGTTTTCGGAGTGTGGAAAACCCCTAGGCTCATTTTGAAACAAGCTGGGGGTTTATTTCAGCGCACCAGGGCCTGTAGCCATGCATGCATCATGGCTTCATCCATGAGCCGTGATGAACATTTGCGCTGCAAGTCACCACTCGCTTCATACTAGACATGCTAGATGATCTGGTGCGGCAATCACGGCACTGGCACACCCTTCTGCGACGTGCTAGAGTGTGGACCACCTCCGCAGACCAGCACTACCAGCGGCATGACCGAAGGGTCCAGCTCTTTTCGGTGATGAGCCAGTTGTGGGCATCCGAGCGCGCGGCCCACTGGGTGGAGCCCCCTCTGCCTAAACGCCACTGCCACACAAGGCCCCGCATCCTGGGCCAACGCCCGCCACCGGACATGGCCCTTACAAAGCGACGAAAGCTTGTCACTCTTGAAGACCTGTGGGGAATGGCACACACGTGATGCAGCATGTTTAACCCCCTTAAATCTTACACATTATAGGCTTGCCATATGGCGTGGCGTTTTTGCCTACCGCATCAGAGAGCCCTCTGTTGGACACATGTGAACTCTGGGTCTTTGCCATGTGCCCCGCTTTGCGGGGATCCACTGTATCATATGCTGGAGACGCCCACTTTCCCAAGCACAGTCTTGAGTACTCTTTGAACTTCTGGAGTCAGTCAAAAAAAAAAATTTGCGCTGCAAGTCACCACCTCGCTCCGTTACAAGTCATGGAGCTAAGGTAAAGGAGCCAGTCATTATACCAGGGACTAGTTGTTGTACCACTACATCTAAGTAGGAAAAAGGGCCGTTTTTGGCATCCAAACACCCCATACTGATGTCAAGGAGGTGAGAGCAAAACTTCTCAGACTCCCCGCCCTTTGGCATGTCATAATTTACGGCTGGTAGCCTTCCTAGGCTCCTGGAGGGAGAACAAATCGTGACAACCCAATTTTTCAACTACTCCGCACGCAGACAGTGTGGAGGGAGTTTAAACGGGGTCTGCACATCTAGATTATCAAAATGGTTGAAATATGGTTTGGCAAATTTTCTCCAACTCACCTGCAAAGTTCTGGTTTTATCATGCAGCGAGCAGCACTGGCAGCGTAGCAGTGGCAGGAGCAGTAGCAGCAGTACTTACACAAGTGGTACGAGGTGTGGTCACCTTTGGTTCCGTTTTGTTGCCTTGCAGACATACAATGAGCAATTGCCGTCAACATGCTTCAAGGGCCCTTCCTGTTCCTCTACAAGCACAACACCTGCAAGATGTAACTGTGCACAGGGACAAGAAGGTCAAAACTGGTGCAAATGTTACCCTGTGAAGCTCGTTTATGCGAGCTTTGACTTGCCACATCCCCAAGTAAGGTTTCCGAAAATGCATTTTGTGCATTGTGCATTTTGACACCCTTGACTCAAGGGTCAATGGCACATAGCAGGATTGTATACAAAATGTCTGATGTCTGAAATCTATTAGCCATGTATACGTTTTGCATCAAAACCACATAGATAACCAAGGGAAAGGACAGCCCAAATCAACCACCACCAAATGTTGCAAACCTCTTTGATGGAAACCGAAGTTTTCCATAAAAAACTGAGGTTTTGGGGGGGGGGGGGGTACAGTGGCAGTGGCAGTGGCAGGGACTGAGGCTGACCGCCCCCCCCCCCCCCTGTGCTTCCCAGTTGATGCTTTTCTTCTGACTGTGCTTTCGGGGGGACTACTACCATGCCGGGGGATACATCGAATGGGTCATCGGAGGCGGCTGGTGGGGAGAGCCGGGGGGCAAAGCGGGCCAGGCTGGCTTTCAACCGGGACGACATGGACCTGGACCCCGTCAAGACCCCCGAGTACGCACGCTGGGAGCGGTGGCGAGATCACGCTGCGGCTACCGCGTACGGGTTCCTGGAAAGCGCGGAGGCCGGCATCATGGCTGCCCGGTACCAGGAGCGGCTGATGGAGGATGGCCTATCCGTGGCGGGCGTTGATCGAGCGGTGGAGTGGGCCGGCGGCGGGCTGGACGCCCCGACGGCCCTCATATACATGGCCCTCTTTGAGCGATCCACGGACCTGCGGCTCGACGTTGAGGCGGCTGCTTGGAAGGCGGTGCCGCAGCCCAGCCCGCCTGCCCGGGAGCAGGCAGAGGAGACGCCGAAAGACCAGCCGCAGGAGCCGCAGGAGTCCCCGGAGCAGGCGGAGATACGACGGCTGGAGGCTCGCATCCGGGAGCTCCAGCTACCAAAGGTACCACCCCTATCCGAGGGAGAACTGGCCAAGATAACCGCGGGGCAACTTCCCTGGCTCTGGCAGCAGGAGCTCGTCCAGGCCCTGAGCACCTGGCTCAAAGCGGAAGACCCCGTTGGGAGGGGCAATGAGGTTGTGGAAGCGGTGTGGAAGGTGGTCTACAGGGACTGCCAGCCTACGCCCACCCACCCGGCTGGGGCGGCGGCGCGGCCGGCGCCACAGGGGTGGTTCGCCCAGGCCCAGCAGCCTACGCCGAGTCAGACCCAGGCGCAGACCCAGCCGCAGACCCAGACTCAGGCGCCGGCTCAGGCGCAGGCCCCGGCCCCTGCCCCCCCTGGGGCATGCTTCCGCTGTGGCATGCACGGACACTGGGCCAGGGATTGTGCCAGTGGTACCCAGGGGCGGGCCCCCTCAGTCGCCGGTTCCGTCGCGGGCTCGTACCGGGGGGGGTTCAGTACCGTGGGTAGCCAGAGCCTGTACACAGCGCACAGCACGGGCCGCACCTATGACGCGACTGGACCCCCCCCGTACCCATGTTTTCGGTGTGGCCGCAACCACTGGGCCGTGGGCGGGCCGTGCCCGGCGCCGCCTGCCCAGGCCCCCCCGCCCTTTCCGGCCGGGCCGGCCCCAGCGCCGGCCAGCTGCTGAAGAACCTGGCCCCAGCGCCAGGGATGGGCCCGCCGACGAGGGGGGCGCCAATGACGAGGGGGGCGGGGCACTCGGCCTCCGATACGCGGGGTCGGCAGTGGACAGCCTATGGTGGGGCAACTACATGGAGGAGCCCCTCGCGCTGGCCATCCGGCGGTGGTCCCCTGGAACCGTGGAGCGGTGGACAGCAATCCTCAGAGATGTGGGCCGATTCGCGGCGCACTGGCCCGAGCTGGACGCGGCGGGGGCACTGTCCCAGTACCTCGTCCGACGCGCCGCCATGGGCCAGCAGCCTGGGACACTGCGAGGCGTCATATCAGCCCTTCGCCTGGCGGAGAAGCTGGGATGCATACGACCCACGGTGCGGCCCGTGCACTGGCTCATGGCACGAGGTGCCGCCACCACCACTGCCGCGCCACGACCCACCCAAGTATGGGCCGAGCTGGTCACCCTCCGGCTCATGGCCCGGAGCATCAGGACCACCCTCGACTGGTTCTGCCTGGGCCTTGCCGTCATCTCCTTCGCCACTCTCCTCAGGGTGGGTGAAGCAGCCAGCATACGGCCCGTGGACTTGCGAAAGCGGTGCGTGCTGGGGTTCTTCGACGACAAGAAGGACGACGACTGGGTCACGGTACGGCTGGGAGCGTGGCCCGAAGCATGGCGCGCGGCGATGGCAGCCCACCCGTGGGTGTCCAGCAGGCCCGCGTCAGTGCCGCTTATGGCTGCCGCGTTCGACCTCAAGGCGGCGATCCATGGCTTGCTGGCTGCCACGGGGTGGGAATCCATGGGGTGGCACGCGTGGAGACGCGGAGGAGCTGCGGCCATGCGGGCGTTCGGCGCGGCCGTCGCCAGCATCGCGGTGGCTGGCCGATGGGACAACGAAGCGGAGGCGCACAGGTATGCCAGCGCGCCCCCTGGATGGGAATTCTTCCTGCCCGACAACGTGCCCTGGCCAACGCCGGGATTTGGGGTCGAGATCCGGCCGGTCCACGCGTACCAGCTCTGGGCGCTCGGCACGCTTGGGCCCCGGGGCCCCGACGGGACGGACGCCGCCCCTGCCCCACCCGATGTCCGCGCTGGGAACCATGGCGGCCAAGGGGCCGGCCTGCGTGGCGATCCCGACATGCAGGAGACCATCATACTGGGCTCCTCCAGTGACGAGTCGCCCGGCACGGTGGCACGCAGGGCCGCCAGACACCCCCGCGAAGGCCAGCGCAAGGCCTACGTGCACCGAACCGTGGCCCGCGGCCGGTCGGCACCCGCAGCGCGGGCACCGCGGGCTGAGCCCGCCCCAAAGCCCCGGGCCAAGCAGGCCGCCAATGGAGCGGCCGACAGCCGAACCGCAGCCCCCCGCTCCGCGGCTGTGCCCCGAGTCACGCCAGCAAGGGCGAGCACCAGAGGCACCCAGGCGCCCGGCGGGGCGCCGGCGAGACGGCGCAGCGGAGCGGCTGGAGATGCAGCTGGCAGTTGCCCGGTGCGCCAGGTGCGGCCTCGACTGGAACGACCACCTGGAGGCGGCGTCGCACCACATGGGGCGCAGCCTGAAGGCCCCTGCTGACGATGTCCTGCCCCTCTTGCAGGCGGGGTGGGCGGAGTCCATCAAGTGGGCTGTGGATCGCCCGGCGTGGAAGGAGAGGGCAGCGGCCGCGGACCTGGCGCTGGCGGAGGAGGCGCTGCACCTCCTGGCGGGGGGCGAGATCCCGCTCGATGGGGGCTCCTCGACCCGCCTGAACGACCAGTCGCGCGTCACTGTGGAGCTCGCGGCGCGTGGGCTTGGGGACGCGGGGCGCGTACAAGTCCCGCCGCACGTCTGGAAGGACTGGGCTGACCCGGAGTTTGGCAGGGCGGGGGGGCGTGTCCACCCCCTCCCCCCCTCCCGCTGCCCACGAGTGGCAGCCCTCCTCTCTACCCTCGCGTCCCAGGGCCTGGTCAGCGTGGTGGGGGGGGATGCGAATGCGGAGGTTTTCGTCAAGTGGAAATCAGAGCGCAAATGCGCCCTGATTGTGAACATGAAGATGTTCAACCGGGGGTGCAAGTACAAGGCCCGTCCCTTCAAGCTGCCGTCGCTGGAGGGCCTGGCCATCCTCCTCAGGGACCTGGGGGGTAGGGTGGGTGGGGCAGGGGGGGGGGGGGCTGTGGGGCACCAAGCTGGACATAGCTAACTGCTATTGGAGTGTGGAGCTCCCCCCCCCCCTGGCAAACACCATCCGGGTGGCGGCCCAGGGGCACACGTACGCTTTCCTGCGGGTGCCTTTTGGCTGGCACCAGGCGCCTGGGCTGGTCCAGGCCCTTATTTCCGACCTGCTGCGGGACCTGGGGAAGGGGGGGGTGGTGGTGGTACAGTACCTAGACGACATCCTTTTCGTCGGTTATGATCCAGGGGAGGTGACCACTGTCACCGACAGTGCGGCACGCCTCCTGCGACAGGCGGGCTTCCTCATCAGTGACAAGTCCGTCTTCACGCCGCAGCGCTCCTTGCGATGGATGGGCAAGGATGTGGACCTTGCAGGATGCAGGGTGGCGCCGGCGGCATCGGCGGTGGCGGCGGTGGTGGCGGCATGGGTGAAGCTGGCCCTCAGGCCATACACCTATGTCGCCCTGAGGCGGCTACTAGGGAAGATAGGGTGGTTGGGTCGCCCAGGGAACCTGGGGGGGTGCTTTCTGGCGGGTGCCCGGTCATGGCTGCGCTGGGGCCCGCGCTGGGCCTGGCGCACACCGGCGGCAGTGGTGCGCGGTCTCTGCGAAGCCATAGCCCAGTGCTACCGGGGCTGGGAGCCGGACACCACCGCAGGGGGACCAGCAGTGCGCGTGTTTGTGGACGCGGCCAGGTGTGCCCTTACCACGGGGAATGACCCGTCCTACTGCGTCGGCTCCTGGGGACCGGGGGGGCGGATCTGTCGCTGTGCCCGGCGTGGGTGACCACGCAGCAGGCGGCTGAGCTGTGGGGGACGCTGGTGGCGCTGGACGATGCGCAGGCGCGACGAGCGCGGCGCCTGGTGCTCGTGGGGGACAACATGGGGGCGCTGGCCCAGCTCCTTTGGGGGAGGGCGGGGGCAGGCAAGGTCCAGCAGCAGCGCATACTGCGAAGGATAGCCCACCGCCTCCGCTGGACGGGACTGCAGCTGACCCTCTGCTGGGTACAGTCCGCACTAAATCCAGCGGACTCCATCAGCCGAGCATGGGACGGGAGGGGGGGCAGGGCAGCAGTGATCGAGGCGGCGGCCAAAGAGCGCCTGTGGGTGAGCTCGCCGTAATGGGCAGCGTGGGGGGCTATTGCAGACCGCGACAAGGCGGTGCGACCGTGCACGGTCCCCCTTCCTGTCTGGCTGGGGGGGTGACAGTCAAAAATTTTATCCCAGGGGGCCTGCAAATACAGTAGCTGTCCATGTCCAGTGCGCAGTGCAGAGGGGTGCAGGGCAGTGCAGGGCGGTGCAGGGCAGGGCGTACACATGCCAAAACCGAAGTTTTCCATAAAAACTGAGGTTTTGGGGGGGGGGGGGGGTACAGTGGCAGTGGCAGTGGCAGGGACTGAGGCTGACCGCCCCCCCCCCCCCCTGTGCTTCCCAGTTGATGCTTTTCTTCTGACTGTGCTTTCGGGGGGACTACTCGCCCGGGAGGTGTTGGACTACGCACTATGTGGCGCTATAAGCGCGGCCAGAGGCCATCATCGTGCCCCCAGGGGGCCTGCAAATACAGTAGCTGTCCATGTCCAGTGCGCAGTGCAGAGGGGTGCAGGGCAGTGCAGGGCGGTGCAGGGCAGGGCGTACACATGCCAAAACAACCAAAATGGATGGGTAAAGTTGCAAGTGTGGGTTGCTAACAATCTGACACTATTCTACGCCAAACAGAGTACCCAAAATAGTGAAGGCATGCTTTTAAATGGCAGAATGTCAGCATGGCTATTTGGAGAGGAACAAGGCTGCGTGTGCTGTGCTTTGTGCGTGTGCATTTGGGTATGTGCAGCGCACAGTGCACTTGAAACAGATAAACGGAGAGAGCAGTCGGCAGGCACAATAGAAGCACGTGCTGGCAGCAATTTTTGGGCCAAGGGGGCGCAGTCATTATTCCACTGCATCAGTTCTCACATTTGACTGCGATGGACATTCGAGATGAACAACACAGTATTCATTTGGTCATTTGGATGAAGTACAAATGAGGATTGCACCGCTACAATTCGCTGAAATGGCAAAGAGTAATTTATGATATACTTATGGCATACCTTTAGCAGAGTACCCCGCCCCTGTAGTGCTATCGGGTGGGCTTTGGGAGGGAAGTAGCCCCCCCGCCCCCCATTTTGGGGTTGGGAAACACGAAAACACATGTTTTAGAAGTGCATTGGATGCTTTTTTTGGTGGGCATTTGCCCCTACAATGGGCTCATGATGGCTAACAAGAGGGTATGACATCACTACTCTACCTATCAATAGCCCTTGCCATGGCATAAATGGTTGTTCTACATCATATCCGTTTCATCAGGCCCTGGATTGTTGTTTTATAGCATAAGCGTGTCCTCAAGGCCCTTCGTCACTGGTCTATATGATATCTGTGTTGTTGCTCTGCCATAATTCATTTTCGCCTGGACTCCGCCAAAAGTCATTTTCATTCAGAGTCTTCACCAGAATTCACCGCCACCCAAGCGTTCCACCAAAATTGATTTTCACCACGAACTTTGCCAAAATCCATTTTTTCCCAAGCGGTTCACCAAAATCCTTTTTCGCTCGGGCGCTCCGTGCACTCTGGAGGAAAGCACTGCTTCTGTGCTCTCCCTCCGGGACTTTTGCGCGCCCGATCTCACTTACACGGCGCAACGTTTTGAGGTTTCGGCTGTTTAGATTGCGCGAAAATGAATTTTGGCGGAGCGCCCAGGCGAAAAATCACCGCAAAGAGAGGTTGTTAGATCAAGCGCAGGCGCGAGCGTCGTATACCCCCCTTTTTTGGGGTCGTTCGCGTAGCATACCCCAATGTATGGTTTTTAACGTCTAACCCCCTGTAAAATCATCATTTTAGGACCAAAAATGATCCCCCAATGATTTTTTGGATTTTGACCCCCGTACGCCCCCCGCACCGGGGTACCCTTTTGGGGGGGGGGGTGGGGGGGGTCAAAACTTCTTTGTGTATTGTGGCCGCTGTGTGTGTATTTGGACCTGGGTCCTGAAGAACTTTTTTCTTGTATATGGACCCCCTAACCCATGGCGGGGGTCCCGGGTCCCAACTCCAGGTACCCCCAGTCACCCCCCCCTATATGGCCCCTCGCCAATGAGGACTTAGCCGTTTTCACGGTGGATAGGCACGTGAAGGTTTTTTGAAATCACCTCGCAGAGGTTGTTAGATCAAAGCCAGGCAGGCGTATATATGGGGAAAACGCCACATACCCCCCCATTTTGGCCTTTTTGGGCCTATTCGCGTACCCTACCCCAAGGGGTTGAATTGCTAGTTTAACCCCTTGTAAAATCATTATTTTGTCCAATAAACGCATCCCCCAATGAGTTTTTGGTCCGGACCCCCCCAGACCCCCCCACTTGCAACCCACTTTTTTGAGGTTTTCAGGGAGGGGGGTGGGGGGGTGGGGGGGTGGGGGGGGGGGGGTCAAAAATGTCGAAAAAATGACCCCCCCTTTTTTTGGGTTGAAAATCATGAATCTTCTGGTTTTTTTCGATTTTGAGCCGAAAAAGTGTTTCCGGGTCCCGACTCCATGGGTTATGTATGGGGTGGAGTGAGACGAGCGCATGCAGTTTATGCACTTTTCAGCCATTTTTGCTATGTTGGCGGTTTTGGCGACCTCGGTGACCCCGTGGTACCCACTTTGAGGGGTGTGAGTGGGGATGTTGTGACAATGTATGCCCACTAGGATACGGAAGGACATTTTTTGCAGTCTCTAGCCCTGCCGAGGGCCGGTCCATGCCGTTGCCAAAGACGCGAAATGACTGTTTCCACCAATAATGGCCTAGTGAATGGGCCGGTACACAACCTGCTTATGCAGTTTTTCACCCCGTAGAGCTCAAAAATCGAAGTTTTTGAAACTTATTCCTATGATATTGTGACCACACAATATGATCATCCAAGCTATGTGAAGCATGTTTTAGGCCGTATTTACATGTTTTTCACCCAATTTGGGTATTGGTCGCACGGGGGGGGGGGGGGGGGTCTCCCAAGGGATTGGTACACAACCTACTTATGCAGTTTTTCACCCTAGGCAGCTCAAAAATCGAAGTTTTCGAAACTTGCTTCTTTGATATTGTGACCACACAATATGATCATCCAAAGTATGTAAAGCATGTTTTAGGCCGTATTTACATGTTTTTCACCCTATTTGGGTATTGGGCCGGGGGGGGGGGGGGGTCCCAAGGGATTGGTACGCAACCTGCTTATGCAATTTTTCACCTTGGGCAGCTCAAAAATCGAAGTTTGTGAAACTTATTTTTTTGATATTGTGACCACTTCAAATGACCATTTAAGGTATGTAAAGCATGTTTTAGGCCGCATTTACGTGGTTTTCACCCTATTTGGGTATTATGTCCAGGGGGGGGGGTCTCCCAAGGGATGGGCACACAAACTGCTTATGCAGTTTTTCACCTTGGGAAGCTCAAAAATCGAAGTTTTCGGAACTTTTTTTTTGATGTTCCGACCACCTAAAATGACCATCCAAGGTATGGAAAGCATGTTTTAGGCCGTATTTACGTGTTTCTCACCCTGTTTGGGTATTAGGCAGGGGGGGGGGGGGTCTCCCAAAGGATTGGTACACAACCTGCTTATGCAGTTTTTCACCTTGGAGTGCTCAAAAATAAAAGTTTTTGAAACTTGTTTTTATGATATTGTGACCACACAATATGACCATCCAAGGAATGTAAAGCATGTTTTAGGCCGTATTTACGTGTTTCTCACCCTGTTTGGGTACTAGGCAGGGGGGGGGGGGTCTCCCAAGGGATTGGTACACAACCTGCTTATGCAGCTTTTCACCTTGGAGTGCTCAAAAATAAAAGTTTTTGAAACTTGTTTTTATGATATTGTGACCACACAATATGACCATCCAAGGAATGTAAAGCATGTTTTAGGCCGTATTTACATGTTTCTCACCCTGTTTGGGTATTAGGCAGGGGGGGGGGGGGTCTCCCAAGGGATTGGTACACACACAACCTGCTTATGCAGTTTTTCACCTTGGAGTGCTCAAAAATAAAAGTTTTTTAAACTTGTTTTTATGATATTGTGACCACACAATATGACCATCCAAGGAATGTAAAGCATGTTTTAGGCCGTATTTACGTGTTTCTCTTCTTGTTTGGGTATTAGGCAGGGGGGGGGGGGTCTCTCAAGGGATTGGTACACACACAACCTGCTTATGCAGTTTTTCACCTTGGAGTGCTCAAAAATAAAAGTTTTTTAAACTTGTTTTTATGATATTGTGACCACACAATATGACCATCCAAGGAATGTAAAGCATGTTTTAGGCCGTATTTACGTGTTTCTCACCCTATTTGGGTATTAGGCAGGGGGGGGGGGTCTCCCAAGGGATTGGTACACAACCTGCTTATGCAGTTTTTCACCTTGGAGTGCTCAAAAATAAAAGTTTTTGAAACTTGTTTTTATGATATTGTGACCACACAATATGACCATCCAAGGAATGTAAAGCATGTTTTAGGCCGTATTTACGTGTTTCTCACCCTATTTGGGTATTAGGCAGGGGGGGGGGGGGTCTCCCAAGGGATTGGTACACAACCTGCTTATGCAGTTTTTCACCTTGGAGTGCTCAAAAATAAAAGTTTTTGAAACTTGTTTTTATGATATTGTGACCACACAATATGACCATCCAAGGAATGTAAAGCATGTTTTAGGCCGTATTTACATGTTTCTCACCCTGTTTGGGTATTAGGCAGGGGGGGGGGGTCTCCCAAGGGATTGGTACACACACAACCTGCTTATGCAGTTTTTCACCTTGGAGTGCTCAAAAATAAAAGTTTTTGAAACTTGTTTTTATGATATTGTGACCACACAATATGACCATCCAAGGAATGTAAAGCATGTTTTAGGCCGTATTTACGTGTTTCTCACCCTATTTGGGTATTAGGCAGGGGGGGGGGGTCTCCCAAAGGATTGGTACACAACCTGCTTATGCAGTTTTTCACCTTGGAGTGCTCAAAAATAAAAGTTTTTGAAACTTGTTTTTATGATATTGTGACCACACAATATGACCATCCAAGGAATGTAAAGCATGTTTTAGGCCGTATTTACGCGTTTCTCACCCTGTTTGGGTACTAGGCAGGGGGGGGGGGTCTCCCAAGGGATTGGTACACAACCTGCTTATGCAGTTTTTCACCTTGGAGTGCTCAAAAATAAAAGTTTTTGAAACTTGTTTTTATGATATTGTGACCACACAATATGACCATCCAAGGAATGTAAAGCATGTTTTAGGCCGTATTTACGTGTTTCTCACCCTGTTTGGGTATTAGGCAGGGGGGGGGGGGGGTCTCTCAAGGGATTGGTACACACACAACCTGCTTATGCAGTTTTTCACCTTGGAGTGCTCAAAAATAAAAGTTTTTTAAACTTGTTTTTATGATATTGTGACCACACAATATGACCATCCAAGGAATGTAAAGCATGTTTTAGGCCGTATTTACGTGTTTCTCACCCTATTTGGGTATTAGGCAGGGGGGGGGGGGTCTCCCAAAGGATTGGTACACAACCTGCTTATGCAGTTTTTCACCTTGGAGTGCTCAAAAATAAAAGTTTTTGAAACTTGTTTTTATGATATTGTGACCACACAATATGACCATCCAAGGAATGTAAAGCATGTTTTAGGCCGTATTTACGTGTTTCTCACCCTATTTGGGTATTAGGCAGGGGGGGGGGGGGTCTCCCAAGGGATTGGTACACAACCTGCTTATGCAGTTTTTCACCTTGGAGTGCTCAAAAATAAAAGTTTTTGAAACTTGTTTTTATGATATTGTGACCACACAATATGACCATCCAAGGAATGTAAAGCATGTTTTAGGCCGTATTTACATGTTTCTCACCCTGTTTGGGTATTAGGCAGGGGGGGGGGGTCTCCCAAGGGATTGGTACACACACAACCTGCTTATGCAGTTTTTCACCTTGGAGTGCTCAAAAATAAAAGTTTTTGAAACTTGTTTTTATGATATTGTGACCACACAATATGACCATCCAAGGAATGTAAAGCATGTTTTAGGCCGTATTTACGTGTTTCTCACCCTGTTTGGGTATTAGGCAGGGGGGGGGGGGGTCTCTCAAGGGATTGGTACACACACAACCTGCTTATGCAGTTTTTCACCTTGGAGTGCTCAAAAATAAAAGTTTTTGAAACTTGTTTTTATGATATTGTGACCACACAATATGACCATCCAAGCTATGTAAAGCATGTTTTAAGCCGTAATTACGTGTTTTTCACCCTATTTGGGTATTAGGTCTTGGGGGGGGGGGGGGGGGCTCCCAAGGGATTGGTACACAACTTGCTTATGCAGTTTTTCACCGTGGCCAGCTCAAAAATCGAAGTTTCCGAAACTTATTTTTTTTGATATTGTTATCACCTAAAATGACCATCCAAGATATGTAAAGCATGTTTTAGCCCATATTTATGTAGTTTATACCCTATTTTGGGTGTGTGTTGCTTGGGATAGATTCTCTGCGAGGTGGACTTGCCGAAGGCAATAGAATTTCGTTTTTTTATGACTGCCTTCCGTTGCCCCTAGGATAGGTTTGGGTGATCATTTTGTGACAATACGGGTACTTGAGCACCCGTGGGGACCCACGTAGTGGCTGCTAGGCCTATGTAGCCCGTGCCATTGGCCCTCCGAAAGCCCCAAAATCACCTCGCACAGGTTGTTAGATCAAAGCCAGGCAGGCGTATATAGGGGAAAACGCCACATACCCCCCCATTTTGGCCTTTTTGGGCCCATTCGCGTACCCTACCCCAAGGGGTTGAATTGTTAGTTTAACCCCTTGTAAAATCATTATTTTGTCCAATAAACGCATCCCCCAATGAGTTTTTGGTCCGGACCCCCCCAGACCCCCCCCCCACTTGAAACCCACTTTTTTGAGGTTTTTAGGGAGGTGGGGGGTTGGGGGGGGGGGTGGGGGGGGGTTAAAAATGTCGAAAAAATGACCCCCCCTTTTTTTGGGTCGAAAATCATGAACCTTTTTATTTTTTTTCGATTTTGAGCCGAAAAAGTGTTTCCGGGTCCCGACTCCATAGGGTTTGTATGGGGCGGAGTGGGACGAGCGCTCATGCAGTTTATGCACTTTTCAGCCATTTTTGCTATGTTGGCGGTTTTGGCGACCTCGGTGACCCCGTGGTACCCACTTTGAGGGGTGTGAGTGGGGATGGTGTGACAATGTATGCCTACTGGGATATGGAAGGACGTTTTTTGCAGTCTTTAGCCTTGCTTAGCGCCGTTCACGACACGTGCCAAAGACGCGAAATGACTGTTTCCACCAATAATGGCCTAGTGAATGGGCCGGTACACAACCTGCTTATGCAGTTTTTCACCCCATAGAGCTCAAAAATCGAAGTTTTCGAAACTTATTCATTTGATATTGCGACCACCTAAAATGACCTTCCAAGGTGTGCAAAGCATGTTTTAGGCCGTATTTTTATGTTTTTCACCCTATTTGGGTATTAGATCCGGGGTGGGGGGGGTCTCCCAAGGGATTGGCACACAACCTGCTCATGCAGTTTTTCACCCCGGGCAGCTCAAAAATAAAAGTTTTTGAAACTTGTTTTTTTGATAATGTGACCACCTAAAATGACCATCCAAGGTATGTAAAGCATGTTTTAGGCCGTATTTACGTGTTTTTCACCCTATTTGGGTATTAGTTTCGGGGGGGGGGGTCTCCCAAGGGATTGGTACACAACCTGCTTATGCAGTTTTTCACCCCGGGCAGCTCAAAAATGGAAGTTTTTGAAACCTGTTTTTTTGATATTGTGACCACCTAAAATGACCATCCAAGGTATGCAAAGCATGTTTTAGGCCGCATTTACGTGTTTTTCACCCTATTTGGGTATTAGGTCCGTGGGGGGGGGGTGTTATTTGGTTGAGCCTCGGATTCCGTATGGTATGCATATATCTGAGTTGCTCTTTTTTCCCTGTGTGTGCTTGGCGGCCAGTGATACCGCTGCAACACTGGGGGGTTGTGCTTCAGTGCCCAAGTGCCTGCACATTGTGACTGATTCATAAGATAGAGTCGCGGTGTCATTTGACACTGTGATCTCTGTAGGTCAAGTCGATTTCAGTCACGTTCCAGTACGTGGTGAGCGACTGCTACTGCTCGTTGTTGCACATCTCTCACCAGACCGAAAGGCGCCTATGGTACCACTGATGAGGCTTTTGTTTTGACCCTGCTCGTCTGCTTGTCCCAACCAGACAGCAACTCAAAGAGACTCCATACGGGAGGAAATACGCGATTGCCATACGTCGGTCACAGTCGCTGCCGCTGCGTTTCGCTGTTACAACCCCAAAAATAAGCAATTCCATACAAATACAACAACATGCCCCAAATTTTGTACGTTCTGCCATGAAGGAGGCCACCACGTCTCTGAATGTCCCATGGTCCCTAATACCAGTCGAGCATCTCGGCAAGGATCAACGCCACCATCACCCTGCTGGTGGTGCGATGGAGAGCATTGGAGTAACACATGTCCGAAAAAAGAGGAGAGGCGCTGCAACAAACAATGTATTCGCTCTGGTTCTGATAAACATTGGATCACGGCCTGCCCAGAGTTCAGCAAAATAAAAGAAGATCCAGCAAGAGGAGTGGGAAAACTGACGGTATGGTGCATGCGCTGCACAACAACCGACCACAGCACGGTAACATGCAAATCTACGGATCCTGCCATCAACATGCCGGAGTCTGAGGATGAAGTTCGTGGGTGTAAGTGGTGCAGTGTCCGTGGTCATGACTGGGAGGAGTGTTTCAAGAGGTTGCCCGTAGCACAGTGAGAGCTTGGAGAGAAATTGTCTGCGACGACTTCTGGATTGGACTCTGCCCCGGACCGGATGGAAGCCTTGGAACTGCGTCAAGCAAAAACTGACGAAGCTGTAGCATCAATTAAATACATTGAGGCCGATATCTCAACCATCAAGGGGCAAGTGGAGAGACTCCTGAGCTGGAAATCCGATGCCGAAAAACGGATGAGGGACAACGAGGAAAAATTGACAGGCTTCGATCTCGCTTTGAAGAAACATGCCCAGGCTCATTTGAAAACCGAGACGACTGTCATGCATCATCAGTCTGCACTCACGACTTTCGACAAAGCGCTAATCGCAGCAAAAATCATTCCTCAATCTGCATTACCGGGGAAGTCCCTGACGCATGATGCCACAGATGTTGATGCATTGTCACAGCGCACAACACCACCAAGAGAGTCCAGACTAAAGAGGGACGGTGCCTCGAGTTCATCTGCAGCGGTATCGCCTGACACACGACCAAAAAAGAGACGCCCAGGGTCTGTAGATACGGAGTGGTATATGGCCCTGCGACCAGTGACTGGAGTGCCAGCTGACGACTTATGGCCTGATGCTCTGATGGATGAGTTGCTGGTAGACTGGTCACCAAAACAGGCCGAGCGGTTGGAGAATTGGCTCAAAGAGTGGTCCACCGAGGAGATGCTTTCCACCCTGCTGAGCCTCAACAACGTATCCAGGAATACCAGAAATCGCGGGCTGAAAACCGTTCTGCATGGCTCCAGAATCCCCCCAAAGTGCTTCGCGTCGCGACCAGCAGTGTCTGCTTGACCGGTGTTAATGATGAGCTCCTCCTTCTGCAAAACAGGCTTCAATCGGCTTTAACAAAGTTATCCCTTGCAAAACAGTTATTGAGTGCATCCACACATGTCCCTTCACCAGATGAAAAGTATGATTATGTCCCTGCATGCTTACCCTATGGCCATGACAAAATATTGCGCCATGAGTTTGGTCTGGATGCAGGTGGTGTTCGGTTGTGGTGTATCAACGAAGCGTCGAGCAAGGGGGAACGTTGGTTGACTGATTCCACAGCGGTAAGAGATAGCCTTGTCAAAGCGCACGCAGAAAAAGGAGTGCTGTGGTCGCGTTTAGCCATACCCCCCATACAAACCATGTCTGTGTACCCCCCATGTGGGCCCGCCGATATGTCATACAGACCCTAGGCACCACCTGTGTCTGGAACCACCCAAAGGCTTTATGCACTGCTACACACGTGTCAGTCAACCCCCTGTGGCTCGATCTTTCCACTTGCTGTGAACCCACTGTGGTAGACTACGTCTATTCCGATGTGCAACAGTCTCTTGATGCGTATTAAGCGCAGTGGGTGTGGTGTCTAACGGAGGGGTCAACAAGTGACTCCCTGTCATGCGTCGCTTCTGCGTCTTTCTCTGGTACGACTTGGTATTTATATGCCACATGTCAGGCTCTTCAAAACGTCACCCTGCTGCAAAAACTGCGTATTTATACCCATTTCAAGAACCAGCACAAAGGGCGTTGCAGTCTGTGGTCACCGTCAGAGTACCAGCAATTGTTATGCAACAGCTACAGCCAAGCCATACAACACGCCGATAACGAAAGCAATTTGGGTCGCTGGGCTGAACTGCTTGAGTTCCGAATTCCCCATCTTCCTTTCAATCGAAATCCGTTGCTGCGGATGATCCGGGCAGCTTCACACATCCACACATGGTCCCTTTCCACACCAGTGCACGAGCATGTCATTTATGTCATTTTTCACGTCCATCTGTTTTGCCTGTATGTCGGCCGGACAGAGTGTGCACTTGTCCAGCGCCTCCGAAAACATTGGACTACTGCACGGTCTAGCTTCGAGGACAGCCCTTTTTATAACATGCTGCTGCGCACAGGGATTCACCACTGGACCATTGCACCCCTGCAGTGTACTACGTGTGAAATTACAGCCTGTTTCCTGGAACGTGCCTGGTGGTTCAAGTGGCAAAAGTGGGCGTTAAATGCTTGCGCCCCTGCAATACCTGCTGCAACTGACACTGCTGCGCCACCCCCGCAACATAGTAAACGGCTGGGTACGGTTTTGCGCCGACTACACTCTGCCCGCATTGACCGGGATTTCGTACAAATACATTTTTTACAAAAAGAAGTGGCTGCTATATCCTCTGGGCTCAACATTCCTTTTGTTCCGGCTCCGGTTGTTAAAGTCCCCGACCTGACAGGACAACAGAAGGGTGCTGTAGGTGCTGTTGTCCGTGGCATGATTAAAGGAATGCCAGTACCGCGTTGGCAGCGACAGGCAGTGCAAGCGTCCATACGTGTAGTGCGTACTGTGCCACATACACTGCGTAAAGTCGTTGAAAAACACCACAACAAGAATGCCTGGGACGCTGACAGGCCAGAGTGTTGCTGCAATGAGCAACATAAAAGAATTTGGGAGGCTGTAGGACGAATCACTACCATTGACGGGCATTTTGCTCTGTTGCCTGTAGCTCTGCAGCACCAGGGGGCAGTTGTTCGATCAGGGGACCCAATACCGCAGCATGGTCAGAAGTCAAGGTCCGACTGCATCAGTGACCTGGAACGACTTGCGTCTGCACTGCACACACACATACCAGATACAGACAAGACATTACCACTTGCCATGTTCACTGAGCCCGGTGACACGCTCCGCTCCGTTCGGGAATCTGTAGATCTGTTATGCTCTGTCGCATATGTTAGGATTGTAGACAAACACTCTTCCGCCATGTGGGCTTTTTGCAAGCAGTGGGCCTGGGACCAACACATTAAATTCGTCACAGATGAGGGGTATGCCAGGGTCGCTGAAACCCCTGACCAGGTCAAGAAACGGCACAAGATGAGAGTTTCGGCAGGGGGGTGGAAAGCAGGAACGAGTGCCAGAGTTTCTTTGATGTATTTACTTGGTAAAGCCAAGGCCATGGGGAAAGAGACCATGCTGTGGCGTCCCATTGCGGCAGCAAGTCGCCCCTTCGTCAGCCGGCACACCCTGCGTATAGCTGCACGCGCGTTCACATGCTTTCTGCGTGCGTTGCGTGAGTCGGTGACCGCGTCCATGCTGGTTCTGCGTGTAACGGACGTTGCACCGTGGGTGTGCACGCTCAGCCAGTGGGGAGCCACGTGTGTGGGAGAAGCTGACTGTAAAGAACAGTTCAATAGGATTAAACCGCAAGTGACCGTTACGGAGCTGTGGGAGGCATCACAATTTCTGTACCACAAGAGACGGTGGGGTGCAGAAAGTATTGTATGGAGTATCCACCGCGACTGTAAAGAGTTGGACCGTGCAGGTCGTGCCGCGTCGTCAGCCTTCTGGCATTTTTCACATGAGGAATTAACAGAATTGGTACGATTTTCATTAACCGAGGACAATCAGGTATGGTGTGCAAGGGCCATGTGGAAGAGAGCCGATGCCATCCCCATGGGAGGGTCCTTTTCTGCGCAGTGCGCAGATCTGCATAGTCTATGGGTGCTAAAGGAGGGAGTGGATGTCATGAGGCGGTTCGGCACGCTCCAAAAGGCAGAACCGTTCCCAGTTTGGGAAACACCTGCGGGCAACACTGTCTCGTTATCACAGTTCCGGGACAATATTAATGTCGCTGCAAAGGGTCTGTCAGCCAGAACTGAGATGTCGCGAGTGTGTGAGGCACTGTCCGAGTGTTGGAAACTGCCTGTGCATTGTGATTGCCTTAGCAAGGGCGAGATGTGCAATGGGGGTTGTATGAGTGACAAACTACGTATCCTAGGTGTCACCATTCACTTGTAGTCGTCAGTCATCTGTTTTTCAACACCGTCAGCGCTCAATGACAGGTGGGAGTTGAAATGGGGACCTTCGTTGCACAGCCCGTGGGCAGTGAGCATGCGGCACCTTTCGAATATATTCACAGGTTCCCTAGTAAACTCTTTACCTTTTAATTTTTCGTGGGCGTGCTTGCTGCTGAGTATCAGCGCGTGGATGCAGCTGGCGCACCTGTGTGACCATGCGACACCCACTGTTTTACGCGCCATGAAAGGCGCCATCCATCGGGTATGTAGTAGGGGACCCTGGTGTGTGGATGCCACAATTTCATGGGCGGTGCTACAGGCACGCAACCTGCCGACGTCCCCACGGTGTTCTGCGCATTTGCTACAGAACTGGCTTCAGCAAGAAGCTTTTTGGTGTGAGGGAAAATATGTGTCATGGCACGCTCCACACAGTGGTGAATGCTCTGCAACATGTGCTCCCTGGGATAGCGATTTCAATGTCCTGGCTGATATATAATGTGACAGGCTACAGAAAACCAGATGACCGGGGGGGGGGGGGGGTTATTTGGTTGAGCCACGGATTCCGTATGGTATGCATATATCTGAGTTGCTATTTTTTCCCTGTGTGTGCTTGGCGGCCAGTGATACCGCTGCAACACTGGGGGGTTGTGCTTCAGTGCCCAAGTGCCTGCACATTGTGACTGATTCATAAGATAGAGTCGCGGTGTCATTTGACACTGTGATCTCTGTAGGTCAAGTCGATTTCAGTCACGTTCCAGTACGTGGTGAGCGACTGCTACTGCTCGTTGTGGCACATCTCTCACCAGACCGAAAGGCGCCTATGGTACCACTGATGAGGCTTTTGTTTTGACTCTGCTCGTCTGCTTGTCCCAACCAGACAGCAACTCAAACAGACTCCATACGGGGGGGGGGGGGGTGTTCCCAAGGGATTGATACACAACCTGCTTATGCAGTTTTTCACCCTGGACAGCTCAAAAATCGAATTTTTCGGAACCTGTTTTTTTGATATTATGACCACCTAAAATGACCATCCAAGGTATGGAAAGCATGTTTTAGGCCGTATTTACGTGTTTTTCACCTGAGTTAGGTATTAGGTCGGGGGGGGGGGGGGTTCCCAAGGGATTGGTATCATGATGATCTACAACCTAAATCTCCCCACAAGCGCAAACCACAAAGAACCCAAGACACTGCATCATCATCCGACATAACCAAAGTGCAATGCCTACTTGATCTCCCCATTGCTTCGTATCCAGCAATGTATGAATATTTGGACAAGAACAATTTTGAAGTCGGCATGCAATTGCTTGGGGCTACAAACAAAGCTAACATCCGGAAGCAATATCTCCACCTATCAGTGAAGCTTCACCCGGACAAAGATCAAGCCAATGTTCATGCCACTGAACGATTTGCATTACTTCTTAGGACATATGAGATGTTGCAAAAAATGCCGTAATGCCGCACGCTGTTAGGCACACCCAAAGAAGTAATGGTGTGCATGCTAGTAGTCAATCGCAATGTCATGCGTTACCGGTGTAAGATGTGCGTCACCCGAGGTGACCAGACTCAAGTGGGATCAATGACTTGAGCTTCGCAACCGGTGGCGCCGGTAGCAATATGGTCATTGGTTTCGCTTGCCAAAGGCCGAAGGGTGATTCACATTTTGCTTTTGCAAGTCTACGTTTGCAACTCTTTTTACATATCCATCAACGGCATTTTGCAACAATTACGTCTTTCCATATGCACCTCTGTTATGATGTAAAACTAGCAACATCGGCTAGCAAGCGGCAGGCAAATCAAAAAAGCTTGGTGGGTGCGTATATATATGTGTGTGTGTGTGTGTGTGTGTGTGTGTGTTTGTGTATATCACTGTGGCTCACCACCTCCATCAACAACCAAGACCCGATGCTGTGGGGATTTGGGACAATGTCTAGTCCTATTAATCGGATTTTGGCGACCACCTCCACCATCAACCAAGATCCGGCGATGTGGGGATTTTGGATCATGTCTAGTCCTGGTAGTCGGTTTCTTGACCTCTTGAACACATTCTACATACAAGCAATACCGACGCTTTGGGGATTTTGGATCATGTCACGTCCTGTTAGTCGTGTGCTTGTAATCCTCTATACAACAACGCCGCAACCAAATACACCCACCAGCTACCTACCTGCCTGCCGCTTCCGGAGATGGGTAGGGCTACTGGCGAGGACACTCCGGGGCTTTCCAAATCAAAGCCAAATCAAAAGTCCGGCCATTCGGCCCCCGCAAGTCGGGAACGGCGGCAAGGCGGGGCCTCCAGGGTACGTCGGAGGACCGCCACTCAACCCCTCTATCCTTGGTTTTCCAAGTACGTTTTGCTTTGGCTAATTTAGCGTCATCTTACAACCCTAATTGGAATGGGACCAATGGATGCTCATAATAAAACAAGGCAAGGTTATATGAATTTGGGCTATTTCATTGTCATACGGAGATCCCCATCAACGGCTCATCACTTAACCGTACATTCTCTGCGAGGTGGACTTGCCGAAGGCAATAGAATTGCTGTTTGTAGGTGGTTCAATGGCATTTGGGGTGTGCACAAACTGCTTAAGCAGTTTTCCACCCTCCACAGGTCAAAAATGGAAAATTTTTGCAAAAACAATTTTTGATATTGTGACCACTTACAATGATGAAATATGCTATGTAAAGCATGTTTTAGACCCTCTTTGTGTGTTTTTCACCCTATTTGGGTGTGGGGGGGGTTACCAAGGGGTCTAGGGCACACAACCTGCTCATGCAGTTTTCCGGCCTCGGCAGCTCAAAAATGGAAATTTCCGAAAGTGATTTTTTTGATACTTTGACCATCCAAAATGATCAAATATCCTATGTAAAGCATGTTTTGGACCCTCTTCATGTGTTTTTCACCCTATTTGGGTGTGGCGCCGGGGGGGGGGGGGGTACCAAGGGGTCTAGGGCACACAACCTGCTGATGCAGTTTTCCGGCCTCGGCAGCTCACAAATGGAAATTTCCGAAAGTGATTTTTTTGATACTTTGACCATCCAAAATGATCAAATATCCTATGTTTTGGCCCCTCTCCCCTCTTCGAGGTGCCTTGCCGAAGGCAATAGAATTTTTTGGGCACAGCGCGCAGGCGAAAATCATGAGACATGGGATGTTCCCAAGCATGGCAGCAGCTGTCTCATTGAGTAAGGGATCCCAAGCGTCCCAGGCCAGCGGGTACAGGCCACTTGCCAGTGGTGACTCACCAGCCGCTGCCTTCTCTGGTCCATCGTCGGCTGCCAGCGGTCATCAGCCGAGTGTTCTCGTGTACCACCGTCGACTGGCTGCCACCTGCTGTCAGTTGGCCACCAACGCAGCAGTTGACCAGTGGACCGCTGCCGGTGACGAGCCTGCGGTTGTCGGTTGGCTGCTGTTTTTGGGCAGCGCAGGGCCCAAGGACAGGGGCAACGCCCGGATCTGGTAGTTCTGGAGTCTTCTGTGGGGCAGTCGCAGCCACTGGAGCCCCCGTAGCCCCCCCGGTTTGCCCCCCCCCTTTCCACAGCCCTTTCTTCCTGCCGGCCATCTGGAATGCCGCGTTTCAGGAGGCGCTCCTGCTGGACGCGTTGCCGGCCCCGTGGCCTGACGGTCGCCCTCGTCCCCGGCATTTGGTGGCTGCCATGGCATTGATGGTGGCCTTGGTGGGCGCCATATCAGCCGCCGCCCACTGGTACCCACGGCACGCCAATCCCTCTGCTCTGGAGCTGCAGGCCACCCCAAGTGCTGTGGCCCTGCAGTCTGCACCGAGCCTCAGGGCCGGGGAGACCATCACCGTGTTGGCGGCCAAGCCCTCCACCAAGCACAGCCCAGAGTGGCAGGATGGCCATACTGCCGGCTGGGAGAACGGGTGGAAGGTTGGCCTCTCTCCTCGTTCCTGAACGGACCTCCATGAGATCCCACGCGGCGGTTGCGGCCGGTGATGGGCTGCGGCCTGCGGTGCCTCCATTTGGGTCAAGATTTTTGAAGGGAGGGTGTTTGACCTACAGTTTGTCATTTGGTTCCATTGCTTTGGGACAATGGATGCGTGTCCTTTTCCGGCCGGGGACGGTGGGTGTGCCGTGGGACCTTTTTGTGCCATTTGGAGTGTTTTTACCAAAATCAATTTTGCCGAAATTTTGCTGGAAAGAGTTTGGTAAAAATGACGTACACAATTTTGAGATGCAACCAAACCCGCTTTTCTGTACCGCGTTGGCCTTTGTTTTGTTGTCGTGACCAACGGCGCACGTTGCGGGTTCCTTTTGGTACATGCAGCACCGCCCCCATTTCATGCCAGGCAGCGTCCTGCCTTCTTTGCTTACCCTGTGTGCCCGCGCCACCGATGAAGCGCCATCGAGGGTCTGCAGGGGGGTGGCGGAAGTGACTGATGGTTGATGAATGCGTCGATGTAAGTGAGAGACGTTGGGCCCCTGGAGGACCGCCCAATGTTGGAAAATCAAGCACTTGTCATTGACCTACTTTTGAAGAATCAAGCTCTCTTGGAAAGCTGCCCTTTTCTAATGCAAACAGGATGCTGCTTTGGAGTCAACCACAGCCGCAGGCATGGATAAAGCAGATGCTGGAGGGGGGAAATTTTGGCAGAGGCGACATTTGGTATGGCGAAATGTGGCACAACAAAATTGTACCACATTTTGCCGCAGTATTTGAGGACCGAAGCCATTTGCTTAGGTTTCTTGGTGGCCGGGGATCACAAGCAAGGTCCTGTGCAGAACCATTGGAACAACCATTAGAATAGAAAAAGAAATGTTGAGGACATCATGTTTAACTTTGAACCCTGTTTCACAGGTGACTAGGAGAGAAAGCAGATAGCTGAGTTGCAGAAGTACTACATTGTCAAATTGGAAGGCTTTGGTTCAATTCCTAGGACGTCCACTATCTGGAAAATCACCTCGAAGAGAGGTTGTTAGTTAGATCAAGCGCAGGCGCGTGTGTCGTATACCCCCCCTTTTTGGGGGTTGTTCGCGTAGCATACCCCAAGGCATGATATGGATGCCCTACCCCTTGTAAAATCATTATTTTGCCCAGTAAAACAATCCCCCCATGGACTTTTTGATTGTGAGGTCTCTATCCCCTTAAACTGGATATCCAGTGCTTTTTTTCCCTACAGTGCATTTCTGAAGCCCCTGGTGCACTGCGTTTCACAGGCTGATCAACCCCTCGTGGATACTTGTCCATGATTGTTCTGGTTGCAACCCAATACCCTGTAATGTTGAGGTACGTAGAAATGGCGACTAGCAACACCTGTCTGTCCTGTATGGATTCCCGGGTTGTATGTTAGTGTGTTAGTGTGTATGTGAGGAGGTTCGGCAGTGAGGATTGTTCAATAGAACCTCAACCATCCTTGCTCCTAGGATTGCACCATTTTTGGCTCATTTTCAATTTAGAGGACTGCCACTCTACTCCGGGAAAACAGACATGCACCATGTAAAGAGGTGGGGTGGCAAGAAATCAGTGAATGCCATAACAATGAATTACACATCCATTCTGCCAGCTAACTTATTCCAAAGGCCCACCGGAGGCGCATTGCAGGGCACACCCTAAGCACCACAGGCACCACAGGGGAGTAGCCCCCCTCCCCCCCCAGACCCCATGGTGCAAGCCTTCATGGTGTCAATGTGAGCAAGGAACAGAAAAACATTACTTCTCCAATGACCCAAGGGACAGCAGATTCACGGTCAAGTCGGCAAGACAAGTTCGCAAAATCCAACAACCCTACAAGTCGGCAAAAAACATCGGCAAAATCAAGAAATGCAACAAATTGCGGCGAAGACCAGGAGGCGTAGAGGGAAGTCCGGGCGGCGGAGGTGGAGGCGGGGGCGGAGGCGGGGGGGGCTTGGCGGGCGGAGGAGAGGCGTCACAACGGTGCTCTCCGGCGTCCGCCGCCACTGCAGCCAGCACCTGCAGCGCGGTGCCCAGCGCTAACCCAACTTACAACTGCGTGCCCCGGTGCTGCATCGCCCACACGCCCGTCGGGGCATATCTGCGAATCTGCTGTTGACGTCTTCGGTGGCGATTGATCTCCCGCCTGAAGGACATGCACCAAATCAAGCACAAGGTCAAGGATGTGGTCGGGGTCGGGGTTGTGGCCAGTGTTAAGAGCCGCTTTCAGTCACGGACGTCGGGCTCAGGGCCTCGGGTGAGACCGGCGTGCAATGCAGCTTCTGGACTGCACTCGCTGGGGCCCACCGCATCGTTGATGTGCCCCACCGCCCTGGACTCGCATGTGCGGGCCTTGGGGCCCCACACCGAGTCTTCCCACGGTCCACTCCGCGGCCCACCCGCGGTAGCAAAGACACCTGATGCTGAGACAATTTTCGCAGTGCCGATTGACTTTGCGCAGCATCTCATGCAACTGTCACTCCACCAGTTTGCCCAGCGTTTGCATGCTCACTTGTGCAGGACGACGCCTTGGCACAAGAAACACGTGCTGCAGATGCAGGGCCTCCCAGGCCCCCAAGTGAACCCAGCCGCCGATCTGACAGTTGCCCCCCTCCCCCGCCCCCTCCCCCTGCCTTTGGCTTTGCTCCCTTCCCTCCCCCTACCCCTTCCGCAGCCCATGCCGAGCCAGACCGTTCCTCGTCTGTCCCCCCTCCACTGCCTCCGCCTGCCCCCGTCCCGCGCCGGCGGACCAAATCATTCTTCTGGGGTTGCATCCCGGCCCAAGAACTCGAGGGCACGCTGTGGACGAAGGAGGGACTTGCGGAGCGCGCCCACCAACTCAATCTGCCGGCGTGGCTGCAGGACCTCATGCTGCAGGATTTCGCCCAGCAGACCATCTGCAAATGGAAGGTATTGCTGCCCTGGCACTTGGGATGGGGGCCGCCATTGCGGGAACCGACAGGGGTTTGGCAGAATTGGCCCACTTTTTTGTGGGCGGACTTTTCTTTGTTTTTTTTTTTGACACAAGGAAAGCGGACATGCAGTGAACAAGAGGCCGAAGGTCTCAAACTAGTGGAGTGGACGCCGATGGGCCAAACCGGTTGACTACCTGCTACGACCACCACGCACACGCGCGCGCGCACGCACACAGGCGTAGTGTTGTTGTTACAGATAAGAAGCTGTGAATCGGTGTGCTAGGGGTACTGCAAGCCCACCCATGAACGCTGAATTTATGGTGATTGCACATGCTGTAGGACGTTAGGGTTTGAAGCTCGCAGTTTGAGCATTATTGGAATTGTTCCCTTGGCGCGCGCAAACACACACGCATACACACAGCGCGATGCTCCACACACGCAATGTTCCACTGATTTTTTCCATAATTTCAAAAAGGAGTGGGAAGACGCAATGCAGATTTGAGTGCTGCGTCGCGACCAATGTGGCCAAGTTTGTTAGTTTGTTCAGGGGGGCGAGAGGTAAACCATAAAGGCATCGGCAGAAGTGGGCCAAGCCATCCGAATTGAAAGAGTGTTGCTTTTGGGGCAACAAAGCATCATCCAAACGGTGCGGTCTAGGCAGGGCAGCAATGGACAGCTATGGGCAGTGCAGGGCTTGAAGGGGTGAGTGCCAGCCTTTGCTAAGAAAGATCCCAATTTCGTGGCCACCCCTTTGAGGCAAAGATTGTGGGAACTGCATGCAGGGATACACATGCAGAACATGGGTATCCCTATTGGGGGTTCTTGTTCTGCACAATAGCCAGTCGGGTCCTCATCCACCATGGAAAAACCAAACAGTTGTCAGACGCTTTAAAATCCGCCCATTGGCTCAGGTATCTCGGAACACTCCAACCCAAAAAGGGTCCTCATACCCCGCGCTCCCCAAACTTCTTCAGAGTCAGAGTTGCAATGACAGTCCTTGACACTTGACCCCTTCACTTGCCAGTGGTGTTGGCTGTGCGCCACTTCCTATTTTTTTTGCCAACCAATGGCAGGTTGGCGCTCCTGTGGCTGCCTCCCCCTTTCCATCTTTTCCCCCACAGGTGTGGAGTGCCACCTCCCAGCGCGCCAGAACCCTGCTTGTGTTCTTCCTTCCTCCCCAGTTTTCTTCTGTGTGTCACCTTCCCACTCACCCTGAACTGGAATTGGGCTAGTAGTGTTCTCAGCCCAGTAGCAAATAGTGAACAACTGTACCTGAATGTCGCCCCTCCCTCCCTCTCTAGTACTGATATTGTATGCAACGCAACCCGCTGATTCATCTCAGCCTTCAATCTTCACACCGCTGTCTTTTTCAGCCTACAGTCATTGTGCCTCATGCACACTGGGAAGCCGACGGGTGCGGCATTTTTCCACTGCATACCCTGGTTTCAGACGCAGCTAATCCTCACTATGTTTCAGATCTGCTACCACAGCCAGTGTGGGATCATCATAGCACTGGACAAATTTCTGGAAGGCATGCTGGGTAACTCACTGGGGTACCACCCCATTTGTTTGATTTTTTTTTTTATGAACCACGTGCCTGAATCAACGACATCCCAGCTAGTCAAACTAATGGACCCCCACACTCCTGGTGTCCTGCTATGCTGAGGTCACTAATACCCAGCTGGGTCAAGAAAGGGACCCACCCGTTCATCAGGGGTCTCTTTGATGTTCTAGCCACCAAGTGTATGGCACTCCAAAAAGCTTTGTGTTGTAACAAATTTGAATTTTTGAATACTGTTTTCTTTTCCAAGACTAGGTTGAAATGATCCGTTACAGAAAGGCTGAAACAATTCTCTCTGGCTCTCAGCTGTGTACCGACTTGAAAACTTGTCTCCGATGGACCCAAACGGCGTACAAACAGTGCCATTCGTTACCAACATAGTGGTTGCTTCGACATTGGTACCTGCATACTAGTGAAGTGTTTCCGAATTGCTGTTTACTTTTTTGGTTTGGGTTTGGGTACGCCAGCCTCCGGGCTCATGGTTGGCACAAGGCCATGTTGCTCAGCTCAATCATGCACACTGCGCTGTTGTGCATCCATTTCCCTCACGCCATGCCCCGTTGATCTGTCTTCTGTTCCCAACTTTGACTTCTCTGGGAAGGGAAATGATCTTCACCATTCCAGGGCCATATCTGGGGAACCTGCGTCTTCTGGTAGCGTGGCTGCCAAATCCAGTATGACATGCGATTCTGCATGAGAGCTGACCCTGCTGGCCCATGTGCACCTCCTTAATACAGTTTTCCACACACACACGCACGCACGCACACACGCACGCACATGCACGTGCACGCGCGCATCATACAACACGCCTTGTCATTTGCCCAATTTTCTTTGTAAGTGTCCATTGTTTTTGGCCCCTTGGCCATGGATGGCAAACAGCCTCGATATGACCCACAGCTGCCTCCTGCAGTGCGTAGTCATGACTTTGGCAGCAACCTGTGGCACGTGTTCGATCTTCCCAATCAACCCACAGCATGCTGCCTTGCAGCCTTCAAGACAGGGCGCCTGCAGCTGTTAAGGTTGGACCCAATCATCGAGGTGATGCAAGAATGGACGCCGGAGACTGGCAGTGGTCAAGTATTTGATGTTCTTGTAGGACCAGCATCCCAGAAGGGAGATTGCTCGGTGATTCTGACCACTGTTTCGCGCGTGAAGGGCAAGACATTGCTGTATATCAGTTCCTTGAGTGTGGATCCCCGGAAGTTTTGGTTCGAATTGAAGGGGTCTTGCATCGTGGTGAAAGAAAAGTGCAATTTGATCCAGGTTAGCGGTGGCTGTACCAGCGCGTACAAATTTCTGGCTGCCTTGTGGGATAGCGGCGATTTGTCTCTGACTACGTTGCCTCAAGAGAAGTCTGATGCTGCTGACACAAGAATCTTGGTTCAACTTGATAAAGCTGACGTGCAGCTTCTTGCAGCCCCAAATCGTGTGTGCTGCAGCCTCAATTACTACTCCCCAGATTACATTTTTGTACTCTTTTACAGCAGAGAACGGCGTGCTGCTGTGGCACAAGTGTACAATGTGCAGCTGAACAGCCTACAGCATACCCAAATTTTGTCAGGATCTGCGGATTGGCAACAGCTGCATGTGACAACTGCCATGCAACCGGAAGAAATGAGGGTAGAAGTGCAGCAAAAAGGGAGTACGTCAACAGTGAAGACAGTCAACGTGCAGGTTCCCACAGCGAGCAGTAAGCTGTTGGACTTGTTCAGTGAGTCTGTCAGGCCAGTGGACACACCTGTTCAGAATCCCTCCATCATCAATTTGAATGCTTCCCTAGCCGAACTTGACAAAACAGGGACTATTGACCCTGTGGAGGCTGTGAAGACGTTGGCTGCTAGCAATGCGTCAGATAACGCATCCCGACAAGCAATGACGTCCATTGCGAAGTGCTGCAAAGACAGACAGTTTGCAAAAGTCCGAGGATTCGCTGCTGACATGGGCCTCGTGGTAGAAGCCGATATTCCGGGGTTCTTGGAGTGGGCGTTGCAGAAGGAGGACAGAAGGAGTGATGTGGTTTGGTATTTCAGGAAAGTCCTTGGAATTCGGGCACATTCGTTGATTGCTGGCTTCAAATATGCAGTACATTTAAAGGCAAATGCACCCCAAGTGATGGATGCGGTCCTCTTTGCTGCTGGGCGCTGCAATGATTTGAGTCTCGCGGGGCTCGAAGTTTCAGAAATCATATTTGTCCTCAAGTTCATATGCAAGACTGTTTACCGCTGCATTCATACCACCGGCAGAGAGGTCAAGTCCTGTCCCAATGCATGTGGAATCAGTGACTTGCTGGTGGTGGCCACCTCCCTTTTGGATGCAAATTTCTTGGATTTAATCGCCGCTGACACTGAGCACCAGAAGGTCCTCAGCACATTCCACGGCCTTTGTGCGTCGTACATACGGTACATTGAGGATTTGGGGCAGCTGAACGGAGCACTGAGTGCTGTTGCAGCGGATAAGGAGACGCGAAAAAGGACCGTTGACAGCAGGGATTTGTCCCTTGGTCAATTCTGTCACCCCAAGCCCCCTGAAGGCCAATATTTGTATTACCAAATTCAGCCGAAGTGCTGATGTCAGACGCAACACCAGATTCTCACCGTTGAAGGGGCCCTCAACTGTTGTGGACACCATTGGGTGTCAGTCCCGCCGCCCGTTCTGGGACCCGAGTTGCAGCCCTCAAATGGTGACCATCAGACAACCATCCACACGAAGCTCCATGGGGTCCGTGCGTGTTTCCCCTTCATCTCAATTTCCCCGAAAGAGCTCAGCATATTCTCATTGATGCATCCTTTGTTACTGAAGGACAGTATGACCGTGTATTCGCAGTCGCTTGATGCGCAGAATTTGGCGCGCTGCTGTTTCTCAGGAAGAGGATTTTCCCTCTGCTTTTCCCCCCGAAAGACAGTGTCGATGATTCATTTGGAGGGCGCCAGGTCAACTACTCCCACTTTTAGTTGATTGGTCCTGCAGGGTGGGTAGGGTCTGGGCCTGCCTGCCATTCCGTGTGGGGCATGCTTGAGGTACAGCACACATGGTAGTTCGTCTTGTGGCTCATTGGTCCAATGCAAGGCTCCAGTGTGCAAGACAGGCAATTTCGTTGTCTGGACGACCCAGTGCATAAGCCTGCTGTCGGAATCCATGTCTTTGCACAGTAATTGTGCAGCGGAAGGGGCTCAGACGTCGTTTTATTTGGAACACAAAAGTGATCAGGAAGGTGAGGGGATGGGACTCATAAGGGGTGTCCATTTGGGGGCAGGGGGCTTGCAAGGGGGATTTGGGTGGCAATGTGTAATGGGTGTTGGCAGACGCACCACAAGTGTCTTGTTGGGCAGAAATGGCCCGCTTATTGTGCTGTGGGAGGGGCTTGCAAGGAGTGTTTGGGGGCGGTTGGACGCCAGTTCTGGGGTGCTATCAAGCTGGCTCTTGCGGTTTTGGGGCATCAGGGGTCACATGGACTACATGCGTGTGAGATACATGCAACATCAAGTTGTTTGCTTGTTGTGCTGTGCCCTCATTGTGCTTTTGAGTGGTATTTTTTGTGCAAATTGCCACCTTTAGAAGACATTATTTTCTGGACCCAGCAACACGGGTCCTAGGCCGTTTGCACATTGCAGCTGAAACAGCCAGTGCTGCCTCTTTTCAAATGACAAAGGCAATGAAAAGGGCACCATTCCCTTGAAGTATTGCATGAAGTGGAAATGTGGGGTTGGGCAGATGTCCATTTCTGTGAAGATGTGGTGGACGTGCGGAGAAAACGCCACAAGCTGCAAGGCAAACCAAGTGGTTACCCGGGATTTGGCTGACCTGTTGAAGTCTGCTTGTGTTATCAGTCAAACACATCAGGACTGGGTGAACAAGGGCTTATGGGCACACTTGTGGGTGGACTGCATGTATGTGTTTTTATCAGGCTGGTGGGTGCTGTTTGGTCTCTTTTTGCCTGCTTTGCCGTGGAGGGGGGGGCATTGCAAGCTGAAGTGCACACTGCACAACGGAGAGGGGGTGGGCACCCATGGGTAAGGGTAGGGTTGTATCTGGTGGTTGACGACCCTGTATGCATCGTCAGAAAGAGGTCTCACCAACACATGACGTTTCAAGAAAACTGGATGTTTTGGCTCGCAGCAAGCAAGAGTTTTGTCCTTTGTGAAAAAACCCCTCAAAAAGTCGTTGGGCATGGAGCATGCCCCCTCCCCGCATTTGTTGTCATGGTTACCGGTGTGCTCAATGGATCTTTACCAACACGTGCGTGAGATATGGAATTTCCCTGAAGCTTGTACGGACACACACGTCTCCCTCCCATGTAAGAAAGGCAACCCATTGAACACGGGGACTTATCGTCCCATCGCGGTGTCTTCGTGCGTGCACCAGGTGATCTGTCAACTGCGACTGCTCCGCTTGAAGGCCCCTCTCACAGGTCTGCGAGCTGATTACTAAGTGGAGGATGCAAGGGTTACACGATAGTTAACCAAGATTTCGCTTTTTGGAGCAACAAATTGAATACGGATGCCACCTTTACATTGCATTGTTGAACATTGCCAAAGCTTACCCAAGCACTCTTTACCTTGGGAGACTGTGCAACACATTGGGGTGCCGTCCAATGTGATTGCCATTATACAACATGCATAGGTGGAACGTTAGCACGCCGGGCGCGTGCCGGGCATCTTTTTGGACCCGTGCCCCTCCAGTGGCCTTTTATGGGGTGCACTAAGGGGGCGCACTTAGCGCAGTGCAGCTATTTGGGTGTCTAGTTGTACTAGAGACCCACACTTTGAGATACTAGGAGCATCATGGTGACCCCTAGTGTAGGTTTTGACTTCTGATTTTGTCCCCTTTGTTGGGGACCCCCGATATGTTGGGCAACATTATATGGATTTGCCCCTTGGCCCAGATGTTTTGATTTGGGATGGGTATGGACCTTCTCGTACCCGAGGTGATTTCTTTGATTTTGAAGTTGGGGGCTATGATGGTGCTTATAAAGGCCGGATTCATGTCATTGTGCCATTCATTGGAAGAAAGAATGGCACTTTGACAGCCCGCCAACAATCTTACAATGACGTGCACGGGTGGTACAGGGCACGCATTGAGCAGCCGTTTGCTCGGTTGTGGCATTGGGGTTTGGTTGGGAACATCTGGTGTGGCGGCCCCAATGAGTTGCACCAGTCAGTCCGCATTTTGTTGCATTTCACACAGTTTTGCATCCGGAGGCAAGTCCGTCACCCCCCCTATGGACCATGGGAGCATGTCCTGCCTCATGTTTGGACTAACCAAAGCAACTCGGCCGCCACGCAAGATGAGGCAGAGGATGAGGTAGAAGTGTGTGTGTTGTGTTGCCAAAGGCGCTCCACCGTCGCAGTTTGTGATGAGTGTAAGGAGCTTTATTGTAATGAATGTATTGACACCCACACTTGTGGGACCAATGTTGTTTGTTAAGTACACTACAAATGACAGTTGGAGTTGCTGAATTCACAGATATTGCTTTATTATGCAACGTGCTTTGTAGGGAAGGTGTGCAGTGCAATGTGGTCTACTTGGGGGGCTTCTCCATGAGAGGGTAAATCTGGGGCTGAAGTCGGGATAGTTGATAGAAAAGTAGCGCGCCGGGCAAACATTCCCCCATATGCCATTCAGACTGCACCATACTCAAATCCAGACGCCAAAAGTAGGGTCACCGTTTCGAGATGGGTGATACACCATGCCGACCAGCCCATTTCAGCGTCTGGAAAGATTGGCTCGTATCTCTGCCCTCCAGTTGCCACAGCCGGCCCAGAACAACACCATTGAGACCGGAGGGAGAAGGGGCGGGGGGGGGGGGGGGGCTTGCCTGCGCATTTCAGCCCCTCTTTCGGCTCCGGCAAGGCCTCCCCGTGGTGCTTGAGACGGTGCCCCTAATTGGCGGCTCATCAAGTGTACAAATGACGCCTAGGTAGCGGACCACCCTAACTCGCAAAAAGGCTGGGAAGTCTTCTTCGCCATGAGTGACCCTTTGGGCAAGGTGTTTCGACAAGGCACCCGACCGGACTAAAAAGCATTCGGGCCACCCATTCCCGCAGGTCCCGTCTCTCATGTGGTGCCAAATCTAGAGGCCAAAAAGTAGGGTCACCACTTGGAGATGGGTGACACACATCATGACGACCAACCCATTCCGGGGTCCGGAAAGATTGGCTCGTATCTTCACCCTCGAGCTGTCAGGGCCGGCCGTGAACAACACCATTGAGACCAAAGGGTGGGGGGGTGGGCGGGGGGGGTCGGGCAAGGCCTCCACGTGGTGCTTGAGACGGTGCCCCTAATTGGCGGCTCATCAAGTGTACAAATGACACCTAGGTAGTGGACCACCGTAACTCGCAAAATCGATGGGACATTTTTTCCACCATGAGTGACCCTTTGGGTAAGGTGTTTTGACAAGGCACCCCACCGGACTAACAAGCATCCACGCCACCCATTGTGGCGGGTCCCGTCCCTCATGTGGTGCTAAATCCAGAGGCTAAACGTACAGGCACCATTTGGAGATGGGTGATACACCATGCCGACCAGCCCATTTCAGCGTCTGGAAAGATTGGCTTGTATCACCACCCTCCAATTGCCACGGCTGGCCCAGAACAACACCATTGAGACCGGAGGGAGAAGGGGCGGGGGGGGGGGGGCTTGCCTGCGCATTTCAGCCCCTCTTTCGGCTCCGGCAAGGCCTCCCCGTGGTGCTTGAGACGGTGCCCCTAATTGGCGGCTCATCAAGTGTACAAATGACACCTAGGTAGCGGACCACCCTAACTCGCAAAAAGGCCGGGAAGTCTTCTTCGCCATGAGTGACCCTTTGGGCAAGGTGTTTCGACAAGGCACCCGACCGGACTAAAAAGCATCCGGGCCACCGATTGTGGCAGGTTCCGTCCCTCATGTGGTGCCAAATCTAGAGGCCAAAAAATAGGGTCACCATTTGGAGATGGGTGACACACACCATGACGACCAACCCATTCCGGGGTCCGGAAAGATTGGCTCGTATCTCCACCTTCCAGTTGTCACGGCCGGCCGGGAACAACACCATTGAGACCAAAGGGTGGACGGGGAGGGGGGTTGCCTCCGCATTTAAGCCCCACTTTCGGATAAGATGACGGGTCGGGATAATGACTCCGAGTTTTCTGACCTGCACCCGTGCAACTGCATTGGTGGTCCTGGTAGATATTCTTTTGCAGCTACCAAGCGGGCAATTTCAACATCCCAAAAGGCTTTGTGAAGTGTTACTGCAATGCATACGGGTCTTGCCACCCACGATTTTTCAATGGTCGGCAACGTGTACACCGCCGAGTATGTCGTTTACTCAGTTGTCACTGGAAGTTTCCATCATGTATCTCCTAGCTGGGATGGGGCGACGGGTCCGGCAGTGGAGGCAACGCCACTGGCTTATTGCGGCGGGGCCGCTGTCCAACGTGGAAGTGTGGGTACAGTTGGTGGAGTTGTTGGACAGGCAAGGTGAACCCATCGTGTTTGCTCACCCCTTGCAGGTGGCAGGGGGGCGGGGAGGGCGGCGTCAGCGAGCACAGGGGCTTGGGAGTCAAGGTGAGTACTTGGGAGAATGCTGAGTACGGATTGAGATGCGGACAAGGAGTCAGAGGCGTCCACAGATCCAGAGGCGTGCTCGGAGGATACAGAGTCGGGGGAGGTGATAGGGAGGTAGTGCATGGAATCTGTAGCCAATTGGCATTTACAGAGCTGACATTGAACTCCTGGGGAGGGGGGGGGGTGACAGTGGAGATAGTGGGGGTTCCGTGGATCATGACCTGCACAACTCAGTAATGGCGGGGTAAAGGCTTCTGATGTTTCCCATGTTCCCTTCAGGGATGGCAGGGAACAAGAAGACACAACTGCGTTCCTCGGAGGCTCGTCCCGTGGGGTTGTCTGGAAGGGGGTCAATTTGGAGGCGGTCTTAGACAGTATGTGTCAAAAGTAGCGCGCAGTGAGCGCGTAGTGAAACCCCCCCAGGCGATTGCCCAGTGTGTCGGACACCCTACCATGGGGTGGGGGTTCACCTCCAGCCCTCGAGGCCCCCAACCCCCCCCCCTCCCCGTGTGGGAGGGGCTTGCAAGGAGTGTTTGGGGGCGGTTGGACGCCAGTTCTGGGGTGCTATCAAGCCGGCTCTTGCGGTTTTGGGGCATCAGGGGTCACATGGACTACATGCGTGTGAGATACATGCAACATCAAGTTGTTTGCTTGTTGTGCTGTGCCCTCATTGTGCTTTTGAGTGGTATTTTTTGTGCAAATTGCCACCTTTAGAAGACATTATTTTCTGGACCCAGCAACACGGGTCCTAGGCCGTTTGCACATTGCAGCTGAAACAGCCAGTGCTGCCTCTTTTCAAATGACAAAGGCAATGAAAAGGGCACCATTCCCTTGAAGTATTGCAATAGCCTGATCCCCCCTTCGTCGGATCTGACGTGTTTCTGCTTCCGTGACCATCCCTGTGCACCGTGCCTCGTGTGCGCGTCATCCTCAAGGCGCCCCCTCGGCAGTCGTCGCCCCCGGCCCAAGCGCCAGATCGTCTCGTTCCCAAGGCTCGCACGTTGGCACCGCCGCTGCACCAAAACCACAGACCTCGGTCATGCTGCGCCGTGTGTGGCTTTTTGTGGCGCTTGCCTTCGTGGCAGCGGCCACCGTTCCGCCCGGGTCCCCCCGGGTGCCGCTCGAGGCCGATGCGCCGCCCCCGGAGGCGCGCGCGGGCTGGACGAAGGCCGCGCGCGCCCCGGGGGACGCGCCGCTCACGCTCACCTTCCTGCTCCGCCAGCGCAACGTGGCCGAGCTCGAGCGCCGCCTCGCGGCGGTCTCCGACCCCCGGAGCCCCGAGTACGGCCGGCACCTGAGCAACGCCGCCGTGCACGCCCTCGTCGCCCCCTCCGCAGCGGCGCTCAGCGCCGTGCGGGGCTTCCTCCGGGACCACGGCGTGCGCGTGGTCGACGACGCGACCCCGAACGGCGACATGCTGACGGCGACGACCACCGTCGCGAAGGCCGAGGAGCTGCTCGGCGCCGCCTACCACAGGTCCGCGGGGCGGGGGGCGGGGGCTGAGGCGCCCTGTGGAAAGGAATGGTGGGCCAAGCAAGGGAAGGAACCTCCGACGGCGGAACAGGGCACCTGGGCTTCACGCACACGGAAGCGCAACGAGGCAGATTGTGGACGGCCTGAGGACGGAGGGGGTGCGGACAGCACAAACAGTCAGACCACCCCCGCACAACCCTCAATACGCCAACTACTGGGCGCCGCGTGACGCGGCGCCCGGCAAACGGCACATCCCGCCACGTCCAGCACAGCCCCAACACACCAAACCACTGGGCTCGGCGAACGCGGAAACGACACCGGCAAGAGCACCGGCCGCAGCGGCCGACGGAAAGCAGCGATCCGACCAGGGCCCCGTAAAGAAACAACAACCCGACGGAATGTCACACAGGGGGCGTGAGGTCCGCAATTTTCTGCAATTGCTTTTTGCATGTCCCCCTTGCGTGTTTGTTGGTGCTCTGCGTGTCCCCTGTGCAGAGGTGTTGCCCTTTGAGGCTTCGGGAGGTTTGGTTACGGCACCGCAATTTCCCGCAATTTTCCGCCATTGCATTTGATGCTCCCTCACCACAATCCCCCCCCCCCCACCGCTGCAGGTACGTGCACGCGGACGGCACGGGCGCCCTCCGCACCGCCGCGTACTCGCTGCCGGCGCCCCTGGCCGCCCACGTGGCGGCCGTCGCGCCGACGGTGCTGCTGCCGTCGCGCCGCGGGGCCCGGCGCGAGGAGCGCGGCGGCCCCGACGCCCTCCTCAACACGCCCACGTCCCTCCGCCGGCTCTACGCCGTGAACGCCGCACAGGGCCATGCCCCGGCAAACAAGCTCGCGGTGACCGCCTTCCTCGAGCAGCGGTTCTCCCCGGCGGACCTCCGCGAGTTCCAGGCGCTGTTCCTGCGCGGCCCTGAGTTCCGGGACGCGCGCGCGCGCACCGTCGTGCCCCGGTATGCCATGCGGCCATGCATCTGCTCATGGACACAGAATGCAATCTTTTCTCTCTCTCTCTCTCTCTCTCTCTCTCTCTCTCTGGAGATACATATTACTTCTCACCACACCCTTTACATATATGATATATATAAAAAAATATATGATAATATATATATATATATATATATATATGAACTTCGAACTCATGGTTATTGCAGCGATGTAGGAGTGTAGGAATGTTGAACCTCGCAGTTTGAGCATGATTCGAATGGAAGCCTTGGTATATACATATATATATATATATATATATATGGCACAATCGGACCACGCCCCCCCCCCACCCCCGTAACTTGGGGAGGATTGGAGGGCAAGTAAGGATCACACCCCCTATCTTAAGGGTGGGGAACACAAATACTCACCTTTGAGAGGGTTTTTGGATCCTTGGGGTGGAGCATTTGGAAGGCATTGATGGCAATGGTATGGGGTGTTGGTGGGTTTTGTGATGTAGAGAGCGCTATTTTTGGACTTTGAGGCTATTTTTGGGGATGATGTCACTCGGTAGGAATAACCTATTTCTAGCAACTTGGAAGGGTCATAGCGACCCGCCACTGTCTCAAATGGATCCGAAACCTTTTTTTTTGCGATTCTCGACCCCAAAATAGGGGGGGAAGCTCCTTGACCCCAACCCAACCCCGGCCGGTGGGTCCCAGTGGGGGGGAGGGGCGTGGTCCGATTATGCCATATATATATATATATGTATATATGGCATACATTTGACAGACTATCGCGCCCCTGTATGTCCTACTGGGGGAGCTTTGGGGGGGAAGTAGGGACCCCACCCCCTATTTCGGGGTCGGGAAAAAAAAAACATGTTTTAGAAGTGAATTGGATGGGTATTTGCCCCTATGAAGGGGTCGCGATGGCTAAAATTAGGGTATGACGTCACTACCAGTATGATCCTAACCAGAGTATCCTAACCAGAGGGCTTTGCCAGCCTGCCAAGGTCTGAGCCAAAACATTACATGCATCCCCCAATGCCGTGCAATCACCCCCTCGTGCATCACCGTCATCCTGTTCCGCTCTCGCTCCCTCGTCTGTCTGGCTGTCCACCCCAGCCCCCCCCCCCCCCCCGCAGGGGTGACGACGGCGGCCCGGGCCACATTGGGGGCACGGAGGCGATGCTCGACGTCGAGTACGCGACGAGCCTCGGCGCGAACATCTCCGCGGAGTTCTGGGGCTTCGCCGGCCGCGCCCCCGGCGCGCCCGAGAACGAGCCCTTCCTCAAGTGGCTGCAGCTCGTCGCCCGCACGCCGGACGGGGCCGTCCCGCGCGTGTTCAGCACGAGCTACGGCGAGGACGAGGCCTCGGTCTCGCAGGCCTACGCCGACCGCGTCAACGTGGAGTTCATGAAGGCCGGCGCGCGCGGCATCTCCCTCCTCTTCTCGTCGGGGGACTCCGGCGCCGCCGGCGACCACGGGTGCGTCGGGGGCCAGTTCATGCCGCAGTGGCCCGCCGCGTCGCCGTACGTCACCGCCGTCGGGGGCACCGCCGGCGTCGACCGGGAGACGGCCGTGGGCCTCTCGTCCGGCGGCTTCTCGCTGCGGTACGCCCGGCCCGCGTGGCAGCGGGCGGCCGTCGAGGCGTACCTGAGCACCGCCGACCTCCCCGACCACCGGTACATTAACAGCACCGCCGGCCGCGCATTCCCCGACATTGCGGCGCAGGCGGTCAATTATCTCGTGGTCTCGTCCCTCATCCCGGCGCCGGTCGCGGGCACGTCGTGCGCGTCCCCGACGGCCGCCGGGGTGGTCGCGCTGCTGAACGACGCGCGGCTGCTGGCGGGCAGGCCGGCCCTGGGCTTTCTCAACCCGCTCCTGTACGCGCACCCCGCCGCGCTCAACGACATCACGTCGGGGAGCGGGAACGGGTGCGGCCTCGGCGCGGGATACCCGGCGGTGGAGGGATGGGATGCGGTGACGGGGCTGGGCACGCCCAACTTCGAGGCGCTCGCTAAGGCAGTGGCGCAGCTCCCATGACGGTGAGTGCCCGCGGGTGTGGCGTGTGCAGCAGACATGCCACTAGTGTCCGTCAGGGGAACTGATTTTTGCTGAGAATCCGCCCAGTGTGCCACTCAGTAAGATCCGCTCTTTTGCACATTTGAAACTCAGTAGGAACAAGCCGGGGCTGCGACGGACTCAGTAGGATCCGGCTCCTTATGATCACGTCTGACCTGCCAGACACTAGTGGCAAGTCTGGTGTGGGAGTTGGGGGGGGGGGGGGGGGGGGTAGGGATGCATTTGAAGGGAAGGGGCCCCAGAAGGAGTTCCAGAGGTGGTTCGGCAGGTGCTTGCCAAAGCTGCCGACGGCGGTTACTGTCGGTTAGAAACCCACGGAAGCTTGTGGTTGCGGTCAGGAAGAGAGCAGCTGGGCCATTGGCTGAGGGCCGGGGGGGGGGGGGGTACCTCCCCCGCTTCCAATACATCCCTGGGGAGGGGAGGCCGGGCGGTGGCCCACCAGCATTGCAATCTGCGACGATTCGCCCGATGACGACCGCACGCCCTCTTCGGCAGGGCGGACGTGTGGTATAATGTACGACCGTTGCAGCCCCTCCCTGTCGACGGTCAACACAAAATGGCGCACATGTGGTTCGCCACCCGTGCCTCCACTAACGTACCTCGCAGATCGCATACGTCGGTGTGACGTTTGTGCAAAGACGATCGCTGAAAGTAGCTTGAACCCACTTGTTGTGGCGTGCCTAATGACCTGGGGAATCTCCTCGTTCCAGACTTGTCTGCTCCCGCAGTCTGGCAAGGGGTTGGTCTGTTGCACTCCGCTATTTTGTTTGATGTGGACGTTCTGTGTTCACAACCGCCCCCTGCGTCGGTGCTTGTTCCCTGCACCACACAAGTGCCGTCCTGGTCGTTGGTTCGATTCCTACTGCCACCAACAGGCCCCATCCGCGAGGTGCGGGCCCACAGAGGAGCAAGTGGAGTGGGAGGGACCGGGGAAGGAAAGGAACCGGGGTGGTGGACAGAGTGGGGGGCTGTCGTTGTGAGTGCAGACATTCCAATCGCCCGCCCCCCGCACACTTGGGCCGCAGGGTGCCTTGTCGGGTCAGCGAGGTCCCAAGGAGGTCTCAGACTTCAAGTTGGGCGGATGCATGTCGCCTGAGTGGGTTTGTCATCCCCCACTCTGCGTGTACCATTCGGGATGCCCCCCCCGCCCCCCCCGTGTGCACTCTGCAAAGACACCGCACAGCCACGACGTGTTACGGCCACCATTGCTTTGTGGGACAATCGTAGGTTGGGCAGCTCTGATCCTGGATTCCGAGAGTTTTCTCGAGTGCCGTGTGGTGAGCGAGCTTCGCCAGCTTGCCAAGGCCTGGATCCCCCCCAAAAAAAAAAATTGTGCATAGACGGCGCCGTGCACCTTTGTATCAGAAACATTAGTGAAGGGACGGGTACCGCGCCCCCCTCGCATCGGGCACACGGCGGTGCATGCGGTCGTGCTCTTAGTATTGGTGACAACCAGGGCAACCGGGTCCTGCTCTTTGGTTCTCGCACATCGCTTGCAATGGTGCTGTTGGGCCCTCACAAAGTCAGTACTCATACAGAGATTTTGTGCTGACATGGCATAAAGGGTGTCGTGTAGGGCCTTCCCCATGGGCCTGTGAGAGAGCCAGAGGGCCGTTGGAGCAATCCCAAAGGCCTTTGTTTCCTGCACTTGCTTCGGGGGGCGGCGGGGGGATGGGAGGCAAATAAGAAACAGGACGTGGACGGCCAAAGTGTTGGCATTTTGGTGTTTCATGATTGATTCGGTCGGTCAACCGGGGCGCCGAGCCCATTGTACCTCGTATTTGTGCACTAGTGGCTGCACGTTGCCCTTGTGAAGCTACTGGTCACAAGATGGAGACTGTACATTATCATGGACCCACTGTCCAAGTGCGCCTTGTGGATGCGGCTCCTGTTGGGGGGCTGCTGACACATCCAGCGCCGGAACACAAAAACACATCTGTACACTAGTGGCCGCATGCGTCGATGGGGCCGATGGGCATATGCACCAGGGGATCCACCGATTGTGAGAACTGACACACATGCACACTGCTTGTGTGGGACTGCTCCTGTCTTTCTGCTGCCCCCTTGGATGCCCTGGCCGTAGGTGTGGCATTGATATTGTGCGCTCAGGCACTCAATTCTTGAACAGGAAGTAGTCTACCTGCGATCAGATGCTGAGATGGACCTGTGCTGGTTGTTGTGCATTTGGCAACAACAGGGGCACGTGCGTGTCAGGGTGCTACTCTGTTCCGTCGTGTGAGGCATCTTGGGACACGGTGCATTTTTCGGATGGGAGCGCGGGGGGGGGGGGGTCCTGGGATGCGGACTACCACCCCAAAGTGCCCCCGGCCAACAGTTTGTTGCGAAAGGTGCCGGCCTCAGGTGTCTGTTGGCGCCAAAGGCACACACCGCTCCATGGGCACCAAAGGCACCAAAAGGAAATCACCTCGAAGAGAGGTTGTTAGATCAAGCACAGGCGCGAGCGTCGTATGCCCCCCCCCCTTTTTTTCGGGGGGGGTCGTTCGCGTAGCATACCCCGATGTATGGTTTCTGACGTCTAGCCCCTTGTAAAATCATCATTTTAGGACCAACGATGATCCCCCAATGATTTTTTGGATTTGACCCAGGTACCCCCCCCCCCCCGCACCTGGGTATCCCTTTTTGGGGGCTGGGTGTGGGGGGGGGTCAAAAATTCTTTGCGTACCGTGGCCGCTGTGTGTGTATTTAGACCTGGGTCCTGAAGAACTTTTTTCTTGTATATGGACCGTCTAACCCATGGCGGGGTCCCGGGTCCCAACTCCAGGTATCCCCAGTCGGCCCCCTCCATATGGCCCCTTGCCAGTGAGCCGTTTTCACACTGGATAGGCTGTTTAGTGGCATGTGGATTTTTTTGAAATTCGATTTTTCATGAGTACCTTCCGTTGCCCCTAGGATGTGTTTGGGTGATCTTTTGGTGACAATATGGATACTTGAGCACCCATGGGGACGCACGTAGTGGCCGCTAGGCCTATGTAGCCATGCTGCAGGTGCACTTCGCAAAAAAGTGAGTACTGTGGATTGCGTGGTAAACCTGAGGGGGTCAGAGCTGGTTGTATACGTGTGTGTGGTGCACGGTAGTACCAGTGCTGAAGTGGTGTACTGTGTAGTCTAAAGGTGCCAAAAGGGTGCATCTCTGGTGGTTCCATATGGTCTCCAAGACTGTGCAGATCATGCAACTCCTGTAGCCTGAAGCAGGGAGACAAACTTTGATGCATTAAGGGGACGCTTGTGACAGAGTGGTAAGGAGGTTCGAAATGTAGGGACCATGTGTGGATCACACCTGATCGGACTTTGTGCAAAAGCCAGATCAAGGATGGTAGTGGTGGGTTTCCATTTGCTGGAGTGAAGGACCAATAAATCGTAAGGCCTGGGTCAAATCCTACAGCCGCGGTGGTCCATACTGTATGGACCAGAAAACCACATGCCAATAGGAGGATATAAGATCACAAAGACTACCATAGAAGGGGTGGAGGCGGATGCCAAAACGGTCTTAGCTATGCGTTACAAGGTAGGGGTCGCCATGCACAACATGGCCAGGTGGTTGCAGTACACCCTGAAGTGGAGAGATTACTACACGCAGCAGAAAAAGAAGATGTACCACCAGGATTCCAAAGGGGTAGTGCAGCAAGTGTTTCGCAAATGGTATAGACAAGGGCAAGTGCACATGAGGTACTACAATACCCAAAATGTGATGTCACCGCAACCGGCATGGGATGTGTGGGAGGAGCAGGTAAGACATCTCTGGGATCAGTCTACCAAAAAGATAATGGAATGCACTTACCGGAGGGTGAAGGACGAGGTACGACGATACATTCGGAAGCTGTTAGCAGGACACGAGTGGGTTGTAGCCATACTGCATGCAGATGCAATTAACGCCGGCCGCAATGGACGCCCGAGGGATGGCAATGAGTTTGGTACTGACGGCACCAACATACACAAAAGGCGTAGGACAGAGTAGGAGAGTATGTCATGAGAGGGAGGAGGAGAAAGCACAAAGTGAACTAAATGGAGGTGGAAGGGATGGAGCACCTTGGAAGGTACGGTGCCTCTATGGGTCTCAGCAACACAGGATAATACGTGAGTTTCACCACAACATAAGGCCAGTAGGCGTGGCACTGCGTAGTGCATATGCAAGGGGTAGACCAAGCAGGTAGTGAACAGAGACAGCCCCCCAGGTAAAGCTGGAACGCATGCTAAATGTGGAGCCCTCGTTTGTGCTATATGCCCTACTTCTTGAACCAGGCGGTTGCCTGAGAGCTCGCATTACACTCTTTGAACTTGTTGAGCCTGGACAAAAAAAAATCGTAAGGCCTGGGTCGCCATGGCGGTTCCGTGCCAACCTCAGTACTGGGCAGGCCAATTGGTTCGATACACCTGAGGATGGATGGCTGTGATTTGTGTGGGGGAGGGGTGCAAGCGATGGTGGGTGCCCAATGCAATCCATGGCTATAAAACACGGCACGAGAAGGTGTAATTTGAAAAGGTATGCAAAAAGGGTGCTTTTCAGGCTGATTTTGCGGTATTTTGGGCCCAAAAAGAGGTCGTTGAGGCCCCTAGTCGGGTACATACCACATTAAACGATGATGAAAGGTGTTTGTTTATCATTTAGGATAGTTCCAATAGTTCCAAATTGCCCTAAAAAAGGCATTTTTTGGCCATTTTTGACAGATTTTGAAACGGAGGTCCGCCACTTGTGAATCCCGTTCCCGGCCGCCACCGTCGAGTTTCTCGCTCAAACTTTGTGTGCTTGTCCCGCACACCCATAGGTATCATGCACCAAAATTTCAGCCGAATCCGAACCACCACGACGGAGTTCTGATTTTTCCCCATTTCGCGCGTGCTGTTGCTTGCTTGCTGCTTGCTGCTTGCTGCTGCTGCTAAACCTAGTAGGTCCACCCTAGACACTAAAAAGGGTTATAAAACCAAGACTGGTTCCACCAGCTCGGTGACCTAGCCCTAACCAGGACTGAATATTGGGACCGAGCTCGTGGGGAAAGGAACATCACCTTGAAGGCATTTTGTGACTTTAGACGGGCCAAAATCGCTTACAATGGGCTCAAAACGGGCTCATTTCACTTGTTTATGCACCCCAAACGGTCTAGTTATCATTCTGGAAAAACGCATTTTTGACCCATTTTTGACCCTTTTTGGTCCCCAAAAAGCCCATTTTCAAGGCTTTTTGGAATTGTGGAGCGTCATAACTGGCCACCATGGGCTCAAAACTGGCCAAAAACACTTGTTTGAGCACCCCAAGTGGTCTAGGAACAAATTTGGAAAAATTAATTTTGGACCATTTTTGGACCCACATATGACCCATGTAACCCTGCCCTAGCACGTGCACCGTGCGCGCTCAACACCACTCTGTTGTGCCAAAATGGGGCATCGAAGGGTGATGACAATATGGAAAAAGGCTTCAAAGTGATCCCATTCATCGTTATTCAGCACCACAAGGGTGCCCAATGCAATTCATGGCTAAAAAACACGTTACGAGAATGTGCAACTTGAAAAATTATGCAAAAAGGGAGCTTTTCAAGGCCGATTTTGCGGTATTTTGAACCCATTAAGAGGTCGTTGGACGCACTACTTGGGTGTAAAACCCACTAGACAGTGACCAAAGGTGATTGTTCATCATGTGTATATCAGTTTCCCTGCCAATGCCCCTCTCCGAGAACCTGATTGGCACACGTAAATGCCAAAAAAGGGCATTTTCTGGCCATTTTTGACAGATTTTAAAACTGAGGTCCGCCACTTGCGAATCCTGTTCCCGGCCGCCACCGTTGAGTTTCTTGCTCAAACTCTGTGTGGTTGTACTTCACACCCATAGGTATCATCCGCCAAAATTTCAGCCGAATCCGAAGCACCACAACAGAGTTCTAATTTTTCCCCATTTCGCGTGTGCTGTTGCTTGCTTCCTGCTGCTTGCTGCTGCTAAACCTAAAGCCCATTTTCAAGGCTTTTTAGGGATTTTGGAGGGTCAAAACGGGCCACCATGGGCTCAAAACGGGCTAAAAACACTTGTTTGAGCACCCCAAGTGGTCTAGGAACAAATTTGGAAAAATTAATTTTGGACCATTTTTGGACCCACAGATGACCCCCGTGACCCTACCCTAGCACGTGCACCGTGCGCGCTGAACACCACTCTGCGGTGCCAAAATGGGGCATCAAAGGGTGATGACAATGTGGAAAAAGGCTTCAAAGTGATCCCATTCATCGTTATCAATCACCACAAGGGTGCCCAATGCAATCCATGGCTATAAAACACGGCACGAGAAGGTGTGATTTGAAAAGGTATGCAAAAAGGGTGCTTTTCAGGCTGATTTTGCGGTATTTTGGGCCCAAAAAGAGGTCGTTGAGGCCCCTAGTCGGGTACATACCACATTAAACGATGATGAAAGGTGTTTGTTTATCATTTAGGATAGTTCCAATGAAGATGGACCCCTTCACGCATATCCGAGGCACCCAAACTGCCCTAAAAAAGGCATTTTTTGGCCATTTTTGACAGATTTTGAAACGGAGGTCCGCCACTTGCGAATCCCGTTCCTAGCCGCCACCGTCGAGTTTCTCGCTCAAACTTTGTGTGATTGTACTTCACACCCATAGGTATCATGCACCAAAATTTCAACCAAATCCAAAGCACCACGACGGAGTTCTGATTTTTCCCCCATTTCGCGCGTGTTGCTGCTTGCTTGCAGTTTGCTTGCTAGCTGCTGCTAAACCTGGTAGGTCCACCCTAGACACTAAAAAGGGTTATAAAACCAAGACTGGTTCCACAGGCTCGGTGACCCTAACCCTAACCTGAGCTGTTACCCTAGGCGAGTTAGTGTTGGGGTCCAAACCGGAGAGCAATGACGTGACAAAAGGCTGCCATGAGCAAAATGTTGAAGATCTTGTTCAGCCTAGCCAACATGCTAGCATGGCCGAACCAACTCGCTGCAAAGGTTAGGGATAGGTTTAAGGCGATGTTATGGTTAGAGGGGGTGGTGGGGCACCTTTGGCAACACAATGCGCACACCTCACACCTCTGCCTCATCCTCTCCATCATCTTGTGTGGCAGCCGAGTTATTTGCATTCCTCCAAACCTGAGGCGGGACATGGTCCCATGGTCCATAAGAGGGGTCACGGACCTGCCTCTAAATGTAGAAGTGCGTAAAATGCAACAAAAGCCTTTCATTTTTCGGGTAAGGTTTGGGCTGCACTTGAGACTTAGAACTGGAACCAAAACTTGAACTTGAATTCCCAAGAGGCCGTAACATTCTAACAATACTCAGCGTGGGGACAACATGAGAAGGGGCTACTTCACCCTGCCGTCGTAGTGCGGGAACAAAATCAGAGGTTGCCACTGAATTTGTGGACTGTGAGCCCATATCCCCAACGCAAGGGGCGACTCAATTTGTGGATTGTGAGTCCATATCCCCAACCAGAAGTGGCTACATACCCCCTGGGGGCAGTGGGCTGGGGGTCCCACTAGGGGAGGGGGGTAGGGTGGATTGAGGGGGAACGTAGCACACAGGGCATCTGTTTGGGCCCGTTTTCCACCCATGACCTATCCCCCCCCCCCCAGGGCCCATGAGACGGTAGGCGTTATGTAGCCATTCCTTCCCACTCTGGGGAGTTTTCTGCTGTCTGGGGGGGGGGGGGGGATTCTCTAGGGGAGGGTAAACCCGGGGTTCACGTTGGGATGGTTAATACAAAAGTAGCGCACCGGGCACGCTCCGGTCGCGCTCCGGGCAAACGTTCCCCCACTGTTTGGGGGTACCTGTGCTGTGGGAGTGCTGTGGTTAGGGTGCTGAGTGTCGGACAGGGGTGGGATTAGGGTGGTGTGACTTTGTTGCATCTTCCACCTCGACATCTGTGCATGTGCCACCACTGAGGCACCACCGCAACACACAATAGCTAGCCGAAGCATAGACATATGGGGATATGGAGGCATTAGAGGTATCAACAGTTTACGATGGAATGAGACATTGGGGCAACATGACAACACACCCGCATTGACCAGGGTGCAAACTGAGACAGAGCCATGTTCTGAGGCATTGAGTTTTTGTGTTTTCGCAAACAAGCGATTTTGCCGGGAGAATTGTGACATTTTTCTTTCAAAATGTCTTCGATGGGCCGTACACACATGCTGTTTCATCCCCATGTGATACATGTGCGCGCAGTTGTGCATGTGTGCCAGTGACGTTGCTGTTTGGTGCTCATGTTGTGTCATTGTTGGTGTGCTTCTATGTCATCTTGTTTGCACACACGCTTGTGATAAACAGCTGGTATGCAGACCATGACACCAGGGAATGGGATATTGTTAACAAAGTGGCCATGGCTGTGATGCTTTAGCTCCGCGCATGTGCCCTGTCAGCGGGCCCTCGACCCAATGTCACGCACAGCCAAATTGGGTGACATCATCACACTACACCATCCCTCTTTGTTTGGGTGGATTTACGCGTCGGGATTAGACGGCTCAGTGTATCTCGACGCCTTGAGCAATGGAAAAACATGTCCAGTGCCCCCCAATCTACATGACTGCCGCTTTCGCCTGCACCATCAATACCGATATGCGGCGCTGAAGGCTTACAAGAAAAGCGGTACTGGGGACAACGTGGAGTTGCTTCGGCTCCAAGTGCTCGAAGAGGCAAAACACAACCAAGTGGACATGGTACGTTTCTTGTGAGTCCCAACCTAGGCCATGCGCCCTCCGCTTGGACGGAAGTATGTTCATCTTTCTGAAACAGTGTTGCAACAGTGTCTCTTGTATTTCTCTACACCACATTCTCCATCTGCTTCTTCTTGGGAACCAATCAAAGCTGCTTGAAAACCAATCAAAGCTGCTTGGAAACCAATCAAAGCTGCTTGAAAACCAATCAAAACTGCTTGGTCCCTGCATCTCTAGAGCATCACAACAAAGCGTTGCATCGTTCATATCCGTCTTCAACTCTTGCCATTTGCCATGAATAGTTCGAGAGGCGCAGTGGGGAGTTCGCAGGGCCGGGTTGACCTTCCCGATCCATGATCTAATGCAAGTTGGAGGTGGGTCCACCATCCCGATCCAATTCAATCCATTTTGATGGCGCCCATGCATGTCCATCCATTTTGGCCAATTGCTGATGTAGATGATGTATGGACACTAGCAAGCACGCTTGCCTTGTCTGATTTTTTTTTTGCAAGTGAACTTTGTTGCACCCTTTTGGATCAAGAAATTCGTCGTAAATTGTGGATCAACAACTTGATTGTGGATCAAGAATCGAGCCATTTCTGGAAGGTTTCCAGAGGTGGGACGTTCGCCTCCGTGTCCAATCTGTGATCCTTTGCAGGCGGGGCGGGGGGAGGAGGGGGTTGCACGACCCCGATCCAAAGCGGATCACATGGCCAGGTCCCCCAAACGCCCCGACATGCCGCGACGAAGCGCTCCCTCTATCCACCCACAGGCCGAAGCCCAAGGCAAAGACGTCGCTTATGGGGATGTGATCCAACTGGAGCACGTGGCCACGGGCAAGTTCTTGGTGGTCAAGAAGTTGTTGGCGCACACGGAGCGGAGCTATTACTGCATCCTCCTGGAGGATGGGGGCGAGGGGGCGTGGTGGGAGGTCAGCCCGGGGTACAAGTTCCGGCGCACGGGCGACCCGGTCTACTACCACGACGCCCTGCATCTGGCGTCGTTCTCCACGAAGAAGGGCTTCCTGCACATCTCTGAGGTCCCGGTGCAGGGGCTGAAGGCGCACTCGCCGTACGTCAAGGACGTCTACGAGATCAACTGTGCCCCAACCCGGTGCGCCCCCCCGTGTGTTTGAGCGTGAGCCTGGCTGCATGTTTGCTCTCCTACGGCCCAACAGGCGACAGCTGACCTGGTACAGTGCCACAGGGAGGAAGGGACCTTGGCCCTCAATCCCAGCCATCGAACACTCGGACAGCAAGCACAGAGAACAATAATCTGGAACACTGAACTGAGAGCAATGAAGACCGTGGGGCAGGCGCGGTTGGAGCTAATTGCGGTGAAGCAAACCTGACCCATTGTGGCCGTGTGTTTGAGGGCTGCACGGGGGCCAGGGGCCGGGCTTTGTTTGTAAGGAATTACTACGTAACGGGGGGGGGGGGGGGCGCAGCGCGGCAGGTTGTGGACGGCCTGGGGACGGAGGTGTTGGGATAGCCACAACCATCGGACAACCCCCGCAACGACCAGCACAACCCCCAGTACGCCAGCTACTGGGCGCCGCTGACGCGCAAACGGCACAACCCGCCACGTCCAGCACAGCCCCGGCACACCAGCTACTGGGCTCCGCGAACGCGGAAACGACACCAGCAGGAGCACCGGCCGCAGCGGCCGACAGAACGCAGCGACCCGACGCAGCACGCGAAGGGAAGAACGGGTGACTGTCCAGGGCCCCGTAAAGAAATCGCAACCAGACGGAATGTCACACGGGGGGGGGGGGTCCCTCAAAGGGCCGCTCATTCAAACTTGATTTCCCGTCAGCCAACTTTTGGGTCTAGATTTTCTTTGGGGTGGGTGGGTCTCAGAGCCACAGGACCCCCCCCCCTCTTTGTAAACAAAGCCCGGCCAGGGCTGGGGCCCAGGGGCTGCGAGTGGCCTCTCCGTCTCCGCCGCCCAAGGCTTCCGCACGGAGAACGGGAAGGGGCTGGAGGGGGAGGGATTTCTGCCGCGCGCTTGGCGTTTGGTGCCGCGTACGGACACCCTCGTGCGTGCCCCCGCGACAAACCGGCCCCGCACAGGGGGTTTGGGATTCGGGGTCTCCCGCGGGCAGTAGCTGAAGCCTGGCGGGGCACTGGCTCCAGGCGATTCCTGACGGAGAAACCCCCGGGGGGGGGGGGGGGGGGGCGTCGGAGGCCACAGTTTGTGTCCCTAAAATCGGCCTGAAATTTCAGTTTCATTTTTTGCCGGAGGAAAATCACCTCGAAGAGGGTTGTTAGATCAAGCGCAGGTGCAGGTGCGTACGCCATATACCCCCCTTTTTGGGGGTCATTCGCGTACGATACCCCAAGGTATGGTACCGGATGTCCAACCCCTTGTAAAATCATCATTTTAGGAGAGAAAATGATCCCCCAATGAATTTTTCGTTTTTGACCCCTTTACCCCCCCGTACCCGGGTACCCCTTTTTGGGGGGTGGGTGGGGGGGGGGTGGGGGGGGTGTCGGGGGGGGGGGGGTCAAAACTACTTTGCGTATTGTGGCTGCTGTGTGTGGAATTGGACCCAGGTCTGGGGCAACTTTTTTCTTGTACATGGACCCCCTAACCCATGGTGGGGGTCCCAGGTCCGAACTCCGGGTACCCCTGGTCGCCCCCCCCTATGGGCCCTTGCTAGTGAGGACTTAGCCGTTTTCACGCTGGATAAGGCTGTTTAGTGACACCTGCAAGATTTCCGAAATCACCTCGCAGAGGTTGTTAGATCAAAGCCAGGCAGGCGTATATAGGGGAAAATGCCACATACCCCCCCATTTTGGCCTTTTTGGGCCTATTCGCGTACCCTACCCCAAGGGGTTGAATTGTTAGTTTAACCCCTTGTAAAATCATTATTTTGTCCAATAAACGCATCCCCCAATGAGTTTTTGGTCCGGACCCCCCTAGACCCCCCCCACTTGAAACCCACTTTTTTGAGGTTTTTAAGGAGGGGGGGGGGGGGTGGGGGTGGGGGTGGGGGGGGTGGGGGGGGGGGTCAAAAAATGACCCCCCCTTTTTTTGGGTCGAAAATCATGAATCTTTTGGTTTTTTTCGATTTTGAGCCGAAAAAGTGTTTCCGGGTCCCGACTCCATAGGGTTTGTATGGGGCGGAGTGGGACGAGCGCTTATGCAGTTTATGCACTTTCCAGCCATTTTTGCTATGTTGGCGGTTTTGGCGACCTCGGTGACCCCGTGGTACCCACTCTGAGGGATGTGAGTGGGGATGTTGTGACAGTATATGCCTACTAGGATACGGAAGGACGTTTTTTGCAGTCTCTAGCTTTGCTTAGGGCCGTTCACAACCCGTCCCAAAGACGCGAAATGACTGTTTCCACCAATAATGGCCTAGTGAATGGGCCGGTACACAACCTGCTTATGCAGTTTTTCACCCCGGGCAGCTCAAACATCGAAGTTTCCGAAACTTGTTTTTTTGATATTGTGACCACACAATATGACCATCCAAGGTATGTAAAGCATGTTTTAGGCCGTATTTACGTGTTTTTCACCCGATATGGGTATTAGGTCCGGGGGGGGGGGGGGGGTCTCCCAAGGGATTGGTACACAACCTGCTTATGCAGTTTTTCACCCCGGACAGCTCAAAAATCGAAGTTTCCGAAACTTGTGTTTTTGATATTGTGACCACACAATATGACCATCCAAGGTATGTAAAGCATGTTTTAGGCCGTATTTACGTGTTTTTCACCCTATTTGGGAATCAGGTCCAGGGGGGGGCTCCTAGGGGATTGGTACACAACCTGCTTATGCAGTTTTTCACCCCGGACAGCTCAAAAATCGAAGTTTTTGAAACTTGTTTTTGTGATATTGTGATCACCTAAAATGACCATCCAAGGTATGTAAAGCATGTTTTAGGCCGTATTTACGTGTTTTTCACCCCATTTGGGTATTAGGTCCAGGGGGGGGGGGGTCTCCCAAGGGATTGGTACACAACTTGCTAGTGCAGTTTTTCACCCTGGGCAGCTCAAAAATCGAAGTTTTTGAAACTTGTTTTTTTGATACCGTGATCACCTAAAATGATCATCCAAGGTATGTAAAGCATGTTTTAGCCGGTATTTATGTAGTTTCCACCCTATTTGGGGTGTGTGTTGCTCGCGGTAGATTCTCTGCGAGGTGGACTTGCCGAAGGCAATAGAATTGGACTTTTTCGGAAACCCTTCTGTCGCCCTTGGGATGGGTTAGGGTGATGATTTAGTGACAATACGGGTACTTGAGCACCCACGGGGACCCACGTAGTGGCCGCCAAGCCCATATAGCCCGAGCCATGGCCCTCCAAAAAGCCCCGAAATTGGCGTTGTGTAGGCTATTTCGTGACACCTGCAAGATTTCCGAAATTCGACTTTTTGGAAACCCTTCTGTCGCCCTTGGGATGGGTTTGGGTGATGATTTAGTGACAATACGGGTACTTGAGCACCCACGGGGACCCACATAGTGGCCGCCAAGCCCATCTAGCCCGAGCCATGGGCCCCCCAAAAGCTTCAACATTGCTGTTTGTAGGTGGTTCAATGGCCTTTGGTGTGTGCACAAACTGCTTAAGCAGTTTTCCACCCTCTACAGGTCAAAAATGGAAATCACCTCGCAGAGGTTGTTAGATCAAAGCCAGGCAGGCGTATATATGGGGAAAACGCCACATACCCCCCCATTTGGGCCTATTCGCGTACCCTACCCCAAGGGGTTGAATTGCTAGTTTAACCCCTTGTAAAATCATTATTTTGTCCAATAAATGCATCCCCCAATGAGTTTTTGGTCCGGACCCCCCCAGACCCCCCCCACTTGAAACCCACTTTTTAGGGGGGGGTGGGGGTGGGGGGGGGGTCAAAAATGTCGGAAAAATGACCCCCCCTTTTTTTGGGTCGAAAATCATGAATCTTTTGGTTTTTTTCGATTTTGAGCCGAAAAAGTGTTTCCGGGTCCCGTCTCCATAGGGTTTGTATGGGGCGGAGTGGGACGAGCGCTTATGCAGTTTATGCACTTTTTCAGCCATTTTTGCTATGTTGGCGGTTTTGGCAACCTCGGTGACCCCGTGGTACCCACTCTAAGGGGTGTGAGTGGGGATGTTGTGACAGCATATGCCTACTAGGATATGGAAGGACGTTTTTTGCAGTGTTTAGCCTTGCCTAGGGCCGTTCACAACCCGTGCCAAAGACGCGAAATGACTGTTTCCACCAATAATGGCCTAGTGAATGGGCCGGCACACAGCCTGCTTATGCAGCTTTTCAGCCCGGGCAGCTCAAAAATCAAAGTTTTCGAAACTTGTTTTTTTGATATTGTGACCACCTAAAATGACCACCCAAGCTATGTAAAGCATGTTTTAGGCTGTATTTACGTGTTTTTTACCCTATTTTGGTGTTAGCTCCGCGGGGGGGGGGGGGGGCTCCCAAGGGACCAGTGCACAACCTGCTTATGCAGTTTTTCACCCTGTAGAGCTCAAAAATGGCAGTTTTCGAAACTTGTGTTTTTGATATTGTGACCACACAATATGACCATCCAAGGTATGTAAAGCATGTTTTAGGTTGTATTTACGTGTTTTTCACCCGATTTCAGTATTAGGTCCGGGGGGGGGGGGGTCTCCCAAGGGATTGGTACACAACCTGCTTATGCAGTTTTTCACCCTAGGCAGCTCGAAAATCGAAATTTACCAACATTGTGTTTTTTGGATATTGTGACCACACAATATGACCATCCAAGGTATGTAAAGCATGTTCTAGGCCGTATTTGGATGTTTTTCACCCGATTTGGGTATTAGGTCCGGGGGGGGGGGGGGTTTTCCCAGAGGATTGGTACGCCACCTCCTTTTGCAGTTTTTCACCCTGGACAGCCCAAAAATCGAAGTTTTTGAAACTGGTTTTTTTTGGTATTATCATCACAGAAAATGACCATCCATGCTATGTAAAGCATGTTTTAGGCCGTATTTACGTGTTTTGCTCCCTATTTGGGTATTGGGTGTGGGGGGGGGGGGTAATCACCTCGCAGAGGTTGTTAGATCAAAGCTAGGCAGGCGTATATATGGGGAAAATGCCACATACCCCCCCATTTGGGCCCTTTTGGGCCTATTCGTGTACCCTACCCCAAGGGGTTGAATTGTTAGTTTAACCCCTTGTAAAATCATTATTTTGTCCAATAAATGCATCCCCCAATGAGTTTTTGGTCCGGACCCCCCCAGACCCCCCCCACTTGAAACCCACTTTTTTGATGTTTTGAGGGAGGGGGGGGGGGTGGGGGGGGTGGGGGGGGGGTGGGGGGGGTCAAAAAATGACCCCCCCATTTTTTTGGGTCGAAAATCATGAATCTTTTGGTTTTTTTCGATTTTGAGCCCAAAAAGTGTTTCCGGGTCCCGACTCCATAGGGTTTGTATGGGGCGGAGT
>OZ038386.1:29324679-29738737 GCA_964036045.1 Eutreptiella sp. 'Long Island Sound 2002' | reverse complement strand
TGCTCAAAAATCGAAGTTTCCGAAACTTGTTTTTTGGATATTGTGACCACTTAAAATGACCATCCAAGCTATGTAAAGCATGTTCTAGGCCGTATTTGGATGTTTTTCACCCTATTTTGGTATTAGGTCCCGGGGGGGTGGGGGGGTCTCCCAAGGGATTGGTACACATCGTGTTATGCAGTTTTTTACTCAGGGCAGCTCAAAAATCGAAGTTTTCGAAACTGGTCTTTTTGATATTGTGACCACCTAAAATGACCATCCAAGCTATGTAAAGCATGTTTTAGGCCGTATTTACGTGTTTTTCATCCGATTTGGGTATTAGGTCCGGGGGGGGGGGGTCTCCCAAGGGATTGGTACACAACTTGCTTATGCAATTTTTCGCCCTTGGCAGCTCAAAAATCGAAGTTTATGAAACTTGTTTTTTTGATATTGTGATCACCTAAAATGGCCATCCAAGGTATGTAAAGCATGTTTTAGTCGATAACCAAGCTACGGCACCCACCAGCCCGAATTCCACCCAGCGATATTCACAGGTTGTGCCTCTCATGCTACGGGGTGGCCGGGTTCCCCCCTGTAGACCTTTGTGTTATACTATAAGAGAGTATGTACAATTACCACGGGTCGGCTCAGGTCATTACCTTGAGGTGGGGGACACAGTCCTATATATGTGGGGTCAAGTGGGGGGTATACCGTGGGCCATAGTTACGTGTTTTTCACCCTATTTGGGTATTGGCTTGGGGGGGGGGGCGGGGCTTCCAAGGGATGGGTACACCCACAACCTGCTCATACAATTTTTTCACCCTCGGCAGCTCAAAAATCGAAGTTTTGGAAACTTATTTTTTTGATATCGTGATCACGTAAACTGATCATCCAAGCTATGCAAAGCATGTTTTAGCCCGTATTTATGTAGTTTATACCCTATTTTGGGTGTGTGTTGCTTGGAGTAGATGCTCTGCGAGGTGGACTTGCCGAAGGCAATAGAATTTTTGAAACTTGTTTTTTTGATATTGTGATCACCTAAAATGACCATCCAAGGTATGTGAAGCATGTTTAGGCTATATTTACATGATTTTCACCCGATTTGGGTATTAGGTCAAGGGGGGGGGTCTCCCAAGGGATGGGTACACAACCTTCTTATGCAGTTTTTCAACCTGGGCAGCTCAAAAATCGAAGTTTTCGAAACTTGGTTTTATGATATTGTGACCACATGATATGACCATCCAAGCTATGTAAAGCATGTTTTAGGCCGTATTTACGTGTTTTTCACCCTATTTGGGTATTAGGTCCAGGGGGGGGGGTCTCCCAAGGGATTGGTACACAACCTGCTTATGCAGCTTTTCACCACCAGCTTATGCAGTTTTTCACCACCTCCTTATGCAGTTTTTCACCCTCGGCAGCTCAAAAATCGAAGTTTTTGAACCTTGTTTTTTTGATATTGTGATCACCTAAAATGACCATCCAAGGTATGTAAAGCATGTTTTAGGCTGTATTTACGTGTTTTTCACCCGATTTGGGTATTGGGCGGGGGTGGGGGGGGGGGTCAAAAGGGATTAGTACACCACTTGCTTGTGGTGTTTTTCACCCTGGGCAGCTCAAAAATCGAATCACCTCGCAGAGGTTGTTAGATCAAAGCCAGGCAGGCGTATATATGGGGAAAACGCCACATACCCCCCATTTTGGGCCTATTCGCGTACCCTACCCCAAGGGGTTGAATTGTTAGTTTGACCCCTTGTAAAATCATTATTTTGTCCAATAAACGCATCCCCCAATGAGTTTTTGGTCCGGACCCCCCCAGACCCCCCCCACTTGAAACCCACTTTTTAGGGGGGGTGGGGGTGGGGGGGGGGTGGGGGGGTGGGGGGGGGGGGGTCAAAAATGTCGAAAAATGACCCCCCCTTTTTTTGGGTCGAAAATCATGAATCTTTTGGTTTTTTTCGATTTTGAGCCGAAAAAGTGTTTCCGGGTCCCGACTCCATAGGGTTTGTATGGGGCAGAGTGGGACGAGCGCTTATGCAGTTTATGCACTTTTCACCCATTTTTGGTATGTTGGCGGTTTTGGCAAACCTCGGTGAACCCGTGGTACCCACTCCGAGGGGTGCGAGTGGGGATGTTATGACAGTATATGCCTACTAGGATACGAAAGGACGTTTTTTGCCGTGTCTACCCCTGCTTATGGCCGTTCACAACCCGTGCCAAAGACGCGAATGACTGTTTCCACCAATAATGGCCTAGTGAATGGGGAGGTACACAACCTGCTTATGCAGTTTTTCACCCTGGGCAGCTCAAAAATCGAAGTTTTCGAAACTTGTTTTTTTGATATTGTGACCACCCAAAATGACATTTCAAACTATGCAAAGCATGTTTTAGGCCGTATTTACGTGTTTTCACCCTATTTGGGTGTTAGGTCCGGGGGGGGGGGGGGTCTCCCAAGGGACGGGTGCACAACCTGCTTATGCAGTTTTTCAACCCGGACAGCTCAAAAATCGAAGTTTTCGAACTTGTTTTTTTGATATTGTGACCACCCAAAATGACATTTCAAGCTATGCAAAGCATGTTTTAGGCCGTATTTACGTGTTTTTCACCCTATTTGGGTGTTAGGTCCGGGGGGGGGGGGGTCTCCCAAGGGACGGGTACACAACCTGCTTATGCAGTTTTTGACCCCGGACAGCTCAAAAAATCGAAGTTTTCGAAACTTGTTTTTTTGATATTGTGACCACCCGAAATGACCATCCAAGGTATGCAAAGCATGTTTTAGGCCGTATTTACATGTTTTTCACCCTTTTTGGGTATCACGTCGGGGGGGGGTGTCTCCCAAGGGACGGGTGCACAACCTGCTTATGCAGTTTTTCACCCCGGACAGCTCAAAAATGGAAGTTTTTGAAACTTGTTTTTGTGATATTGTGATCACCTAAAATGACCATCCAAGGTATGTAAAGCATGTTTTAGGCCGTATTTACGTGTTTTTCACCCGATTTGGGTATTAGGTCCAAGGGGGGGGGGGTCTCCCAAGGGATTGGTACACAACCTGCTGATGCAGTTTGTCACCCTGGGCACCTCAAAAATGGAAGTTTTCGAAACTTGTTTTTTTTGATACCGTGATCACCTAAAATGATCATCCAAGGTATGTAGAGCATGTTTTAGCCGGTATTTATGTAGTTTCCACCCTATTTTGGGTGTGTGTTGCTCGCGGTAGATTCTCTGCGAGGTGGACTTGCCGAAGGCAATAGAATTTCCGAAACTTATGTTTTTGAATTTGTCATCATCTAAAATGACCATCAAGCTATGTAAAGCATATTTTAGCTTGTATTTATATAGTTTTTCCCTATTTAGGGTGTGTGTTGCTTGGGGTAGAGTTGGGGTAGATTCTCTGCGAGGTGGACTTGCCGAAGGCAATAGAATCACCTCGCAGAGGTTGTTAGATCAAAGCCAGGCAGGCGTATATATGGGGAAAACGCCACATACCCCCCATTTGGGCCTATTCGCGTACCCTACCCCAAGGGGTTGAATTGTTAGTTTAACCCTTGTAAAATCATTATTTTGTCCAATAAACGCATCCCCAATGAGTTTTTGGTCCGGAGCCCCCCAAGCCCCCCCTACTTGAAACCCACTTTTTAGGGGGGTGGGGTGGGTGGGGGGGGGGGGGTGGGGGGTGGGTCAAAAATGTCAAAAAAATGACCCCCCCTTTTTTGGGGTCGAAAATCATGAATCTTTTGTTTTTTTTGATTTTGAGCCGAAAAAGTGTTTCCGGGTCCCGTCTCCATAGGGTTTGTATGGGGCGGAGTGGGACGAGCGCTGATGCAGTTTATGCACTTTTTCAGCCATTTTTGCTATGTTGGCGGTTTTGGCAACCTCGGTGACCCCGTGGTATCCACTTTGAGGGGTGTGAGTGGGGATGTTGTGACAGTATCTGCCTCCTAGTATACGGAAGGACGTTTTTTGCAGTCTCTAGCCTTGCTTAGGGCCGTTCACAACCCGTGCCAAAAACGCAAAATGGCTCTTTCCACCAATAATGGCTTAGTGAATGGGCTGGTACACAACCTGCTTATGCAGTTTTTTGGCCTGGACAGCTCAAAAATCGAAGTTTCCGAAACTTACTTTTTTGACATCGTGATCACCTAAAATGACCATCCAAGCTATGTAAAGCATGTTTTAGGCCGTATTTACGTGTTTTTCACCCGATTTGGGTATTAGGTCCGGGGGGGGGTCTCCCAAGGGATTGGTACACAACCTGCTTATGCAGATTTTCACCCTGGGCAGCTCGAAAATCGAAGTTTTTGATACTTTTCTTTTTTGACATTGTGACCACCCAAAATGACATTTCAAGCTATGCAAAGCATATTTTAGGCCGTATTTACGTGTTTTTCACCCTATTTGGGTGTTGGGTCCGGGGGGGGGGGTGTCTCCCAAGGGACGGGTGCACAACCTGCTTATGCAGTTTTTGACCCCGGACAGCTCAAAAATGGAAGTTTTCGAAACATATTTTTTTGATATTGTGACCACCCAAAATGACCATCCAAGCTATGGAAAACATAATTTAGGCCGTATTTACGTGTTTTTCACCCTATTTGGGTATCAGGTCGGGGGGGGGGGGGGGGGTATCCCAAGGGACGGGTGCACAACCTGCTTATGCAGTTTTTCACCCCGGACAGCTCAAAAATGGAAGTTTTTGAAACTTGTTTTTGTGATATTGTGATCACCTAAAATGACCATCCAAGGTATGTAAAGCATGTTTTAGGCCGTATTTACGTGTTTTCACCCGATTTGGGTATTATGTCCAGGGGGGGGGGGGGGGTCTCCCAAGGGATTGGTACACAACCTGCTTATGCAGTTTGTCACCCTGGGCAGCTCAAAAATCGAAGTTTCCGAAACTTGTTTTTTTGATACCGTGATCACCTAAAATGATCATCCAAGGTATGTAAAGCATGTTTTAGCCGGTATTTATGTAGTTTCCACCCTATTTTGGGTGTGTGTTGCTCGCGGTAGATTCTCTGCGAGGTGGACTTGCTGAAGGCAATAGAATTTACCATCATCTTTTTTTTTGGGATTTTTTTTGGGTTGCTCATAATAAAACAAGGCAAGTTTTTGTGAATTTGGGCAATTCAATTTTCGTGGCGAGATCCCCATCAACAGCTCATCACTCAAGTGTGCATTGCTCACGGCAGTTCTCTGCGAGGTGGACATGCCGAAGGCAATAGAATTTTTGCAAAACATTTTTTTGATATTGTGACCACTTACAATGATGAAATATGCTATGTAAAGCATGTTTTAGCCCCCTTTTACGTGTTTTTCACCCTATTTGGGTGTTGGGGGGGGGTCTCCCAAGGGGTTTAGGGCACAACCTGCTTATGCAGTTTTCCCGCCTCGGCAGCTCAAAAATGGAACTTTCCGAAACTAATCACCTCGCAGAGGTTGTTAGATCAAAGCCAGGCAGGCGTATATATAGGGAAAACGCCACATACCCCCCCATTTTGGCTTTTTTGGGCCTATTCGCGTACCCTACCCCAAGGGGTTGAATTGTTAGTTTAACCCCTTGTAAAATCATTATTTTGCCCAATAAATGCATCCCCCAATGAGTTTTTGGTCCGGACCCCCCTAGACCCCCCCCACTTGAAACCCACTTTTTTGAGGTTTTCAAGGAGGGGGGGGTGTGGGGGGGTGGGGGGGGGTAAAAAAATGACCCCCCCATTTTTTGGGTCGAAAATCATGAATCTTTTGGTTTTTTTCGATTTTGAGCCGAAAAAGTGTTTCCGGGTCCCGACTCCATAGGGTTTGTATGGGGCGGAGTGGGACGAGCGCTTATGCAGTTTATGCACTTTTTCAGCCATTTTTGCTATGTTGGCTGTTTTGGCGACCTCGGTGACCCCGTGGTACCCACCCTGAGGGGTGCAAGTGGGGATGTTGTGACAAGATATGCCTACTAGGATACGGAAGGACATTTTTTGCAGTCTCTAGCCTTGCTCAGGGCCGTTCACAACCCGTGCCAAAGACGCGAAATGACTGTTTCCACCAATAATGGCCTAGTGAATGGGCCGGTACACAACCTGCTGATGCAGTTTTTCACCCCGGGCAGCTCAAAATCGAAGTTTTCGAAACCTGTTTTTTTGATATTGTGACCACCTAAAATCACCATCCAAGGTATGTAAAGCATGTTTTAGGCTGTACTTACGTGTTTTTCACCCTATTTGGGTATTAGGTCGGGGGGGGGGGGTCTCCCAAGGGATTGGTACACAACCTGCTTATGCAGTTTTTGACGCTCGGCAGCTCAAAAATTGAAGTTTTCGAAACTTGTTTTTTTGATATTGTGACCACCTAAAATGATCATCCAAGGTATGTAAAGCATGTTTTAGGCCGTATTTACGTGTTTCTCACCCTATTTGGGTAATAGGTCCGTGGAGGGGGGGGGACCTCCCAAGGGGTTGGTACACAACCTGCTGATGCAGTTTTTCACCCTGGGCAGCTCAAAAATGAAAGTTTTTGAAACTTGTTTTTTTGATATTGTGACCACCTAAAATGACCATCCAAGCTATGTAAAGCATGTTTTAGGCCGTACGTACATATTTTTCACCCTATTTGGGTATTAGGTCCGGGGGGTGGGGGGGGGGGTCTCCCAAGGGATTGGTACACAACTTGCTCATGCAGTTTTTCACCCTGGGCAGTTCAAAAATCGAAGTTTTCGAAACCTGTTTTTTTGATATTGTGACCACCTAAAATGACCATCCAAGGTATGTAAAGCATGTTTTAGGCTATATTTACGTGTTTTTCACCCTATTTGGGTATTAGGTCGGGGGGGGGGGGGTCTCCAGGCCGCCACGGGACCCACCTGCAAATCAGAAATGGCCCACGTTTGCTCGGCCCTCACCCAAGCTTGGGGACTACCGGTCATCTGCCCCTGCATCACCCCGACCCAACCCACATGCACATGGGCCTGCATGTCCACCTCCATCACAGCAATGGGCATCAACATAAAGGTACGGGAAGGTTGTGGCGCAGTTACCACACATGCCCAACCCAGCGGGCTCACTGACTCCTGGTCCCTTAAATACTGCCCCACCATGCAGAGCCCATGGTCCGCCTCCCACCGTCATGTAAGGAACATTATGACAGGCTCCATTGTAAATGTTCTCCCCTTTTTAAATACATGGAGCAGCATGCTCCTTAGCTTCGCTGCTTGGATTCAGCTGTCTTTTCTCAGCAGCTACCCTAAGTCTGCCATTCACCGTGCTTTGCAAGGTGCAATCCCGCGAGTGCTAAGCCGTACCCCATGGGACATCTCCCTCTCTCTTTCCTTCTGTCGCTCCATTCTCCCCCTTTTGCCATGCGATAAGTCACGCATCATGAGACACCTCACCACATGGTTGTGTATCCATGCTGTTTGGCAATATAGTGCCTACACCTCCTGGCATCTACCCTTTTCCCACCCTTGTGATGCCCATTGCGCTGTCTGGTGCCATGATTACCCCATCCTCAAACAAATGCGTAGCTTCGCCCCGCGGGGACACGGACGGGAGGTGGCAAAGCCAATGGCCGTGCCATTCCCTCAAGTACAGGGACAGATCGCGGGTCCACAGTGATAGCTTAGCGTTGACCTCCGTGTACCGCTGCCACACTGTGTAGAATGGTCGTCACCACATGACCATGGCTTAGGTGTAGGGTTGTGATCAGGGACATGTGCATTACATTCATTGCTTTACACACTGTCTCCGTATCACAGCGAAAGGCGCCTATGGACATGTTTCACTGACGAGCTTTTCTCTGTGCTGTCGCGTGCTGACGTGCTTGCTTTGCCCCTCAGCCACCCCGCGCAGCAATCCCAAGGGGAATTTGGCGCCATTGGCATTATCTCGCAAGAGCGAGCGTCCGTTTGGCCGACCCCCTATCTGTCTCGACGTTCCCGTCTCTCTACGTCCCCGTGCTACGCATCCTACCCTCCATCATGTCCGACATTGCCCCCCGCATACAAATATGCGGCCGATGCCACCATGCAGGGCACAGGGCATGCGCTTGTCCATCTCGCCCGGACAGCAGCAGCGCCACCGATAGCCCCGTCGCCCGAAATCGCCGCCCCCCAGACGCATGCTGGTCTTGTGGGGAACTTCACTATAGCGATGAATGTGCCATCCAAGCCCAACGGAAAGCCAACAAGCAATGCATCATTTGCGGTGATGAACGCCATTGGATGAAGGCATGCCCACGCTACAACGAGGTTGTCAAGAACCCAAAGCCGTGTCCAAACAATTGCCTTTGGTGCTTGCGCTGTGCCACAGAAGGCCATTCCACCTCTCGGTGTGACACGAATGGAGCACCCATCAACTTCCCCCAGGAGAATGCGGACCGATACGGGTGCTTGTGGTGCGGCATTAGCGGCCATAACATGCAAGATTGCATGCGACGTCTGCCGAGCGCTTGTGCGGACCATGAGAAACGGATCTTGGCTGTCACCAACGATCAGGTCGGACTGCAAGGGCACGTGACCCAACTAGAAGCCGATGCAAAAGCCCTCCAAAAGTCCGAAACCACCCTGCGAGACATTCAAGGCAAGGTGGTGACCATGCAGCGCCAGGTGCACGATATCCTTACGTTCCAACGGGAAACCACGCCCAAGTTGCGCCAAGCCGAGACCTACCGGAGGAAATTCGACGACTTCCTTCCTCATGAATGGACACCCATGAAAAAATCCTTTGAGGAACATCTGCTCGCAGGCTGCACGGAGGACAAAAGGGAGGCTGAACCTCTTAGCCAAAATACGTCCAATGGCTCCGATGAGGATATGGCACCTTCGCGTCTCACGGGGAAGCGTGACCGAATCCCACTTTCAACACCAAGGAAACGAGGGTCTAGCACCTCATCGCACTGGTGGACGGAAATGTGCCCCGTGCAGCGCTCCGAACTGCGTGCCACATGGCATGACGATATCCTCGATGCGTTGCTCTCCGAATGGAATTCCGAGAAGATGTCCCGCCTCTCAGATTGGGTGGAAGAATGGGCCACCGAGGAAATGAGGCAAACACTGATCTCGCTCACGTCCGCCGAGCAAACCAAGCGGTCCATGAATAGTGGCATCAAGGCCATTCTTACAGGCGCATGTGTGCCACCCCCAATTTTCGGCGCATCACCACCACCCCCACCGTCCGGCAGCCAGCCGGCAAACCGGTGAGTCCACCAGTGACATCCATTCACACCATCCTGCACGACTTGCACACGTTGTCACAGCAGCTGTCACTGGTGGAGCATGTATACCAATCTACAAAGGCCCTTTCACTCCATTCACCTCCACAATACACCCCCCTGGCTCTACCCACAGCACCAAGATCAGTCTTGCATCACCGCTACTCCTTGTGCCCCCTGTCCTGTAAAATACTCATATTTTGCATTGCAAGACACACTAACAATCCTGCCATCATCTCTGACCCCAAACTTTGCCATCATGCACTACGCCACTCATCCCAGCAACACAAAGGTCTCCATCAATACATCACCTTCCACAAGCCCCAAGACCCACTATCCCCCGAAGAATGCCCCCCAACACACGCCACCCGCTACATATGTTCCGTTCTGCAAGCGGTAAATGTATGGCACCATCCTAGTGCACTTGCCTGTTTCCCCACACTATCTCAGCACCCGGCATGGGACTTCATGAACTCAGATACCACAGCAGTCCAGCACGCCCTATTAAATATTCATGATATTCCCAACCCCAAGTCCATCCCTTCCCACTTGCACCCCTGGTACTGGTCTACGTCCCAACATCCACTACCCAACTTCTATACCGTTGCTACAGCCCGCTTCCATCGGGTTCAATGGCACCTTTTCACCACCCACGCGGCCATACAAGCAATCAACGAAAATCAACGACTCCGCGTGCACTGCTTCTTCAAGTCTCACCACCACTCCACATCCACAATATGGTCGCCACACCCACACGCCACCAACATTTACAAAGCTTTCAGCCACCACATCCAGGTAGCGTTACAAAACAAAAACCTCACCGAATGGGCCCGCCTCCTCCAAGCTCGCGTCCCCTTCCTACCCTATGAAACTAATCCTTTGCTTCAGCTTGTACGCAGCATGTCCCGTGTTGCAGTTTGGTACACCTCCGTCACACCACCAGTCACCCTTATTTATGTTGCCGTCCATAGCCACCTCTTGTGTTGCTACGTTGGCAAGACAACATTCGCCACCACACAACGCCTTAGAAAACACGTCACTACAACACAAGCAGGATCAGAAGAATCAACATTCCACGATGCATTGCGGCGTACGTCCGAGGTCGATTGGACCTTAGTACCTGTACAGCTTTTCGAAGATAAATTACAAGCATGTTTCGGCGAACGCCAATGGTGGTACACCCTACGACGATGGGCCTTGAACGATTGCGCACCGGCCATCCCTCACGCCGACTCATCTAAGCCACCGACAGCACAGCATGGTCGAACACTACAAACCCTCCTACGCCAGGCCTCAATCGCCACACGCAACCACGAGTACGCGCGCGCAAGGGCACTAAACGACCAAATCCAAAACACAGCCTCGAAACTCAACATTCCCCTATGCAAGCCTTTTTACATCACGGTGCCCTACCTCCAACCCTGCCAGAGGCAACCACTTAACAAAGTCATTGACCATTTTGTCAACTCCCTCCAACGACCCCCACATGAACGGTGCGCTATTCGTGCTAACATCAAGCTCGTCCGTTCAGTCCCTTTAACCGTGCGACGTGCTTTCGAGCGACACGCAAATAAACAATGCAAGTCCTCCACGCGCCCACCATGCCACTGTGACATGCAACACCTGCCTACTTGGTCGATGGGTGGGACAGTGTATACCATTGACAATCATTTCTGCCTTCTCCCCGTTACCATCCCATTTAAAGGCCAACCCCTCAGAGCAAAGGACCCCCTCCCATGCCCTGGTCTCAAAAGCTTTCATGAAGCAAGTACCCATCTGAAGCGCCTCTGCTCTTTCCTCCAAACCCCTTGCCCAAAAGTACATTCTTTCATCACACCCTCCCAATTCCCCGAATCCGGTGATTTGCGCACCATGGTCCTCACCATAGCTGAGACCCTAAGCAAAGTGGCAATTGTCCGAGTTGCTGACAAAGGTGCGGCCATGCTTTGGGGATTTTGTGCTGCTTGGGTCTGGGACAACGTAGACAGGTTCCTCACCTCTGAAAACTATACACCACTCCCTTTGTCCTCCTCCAATGCAGCAAAAGGCAATTTATCATCTGCTATTCAGGCACATCATTGGCCTCTTAACAAAAATGCCTCGATACCTCTACTCTATATATTGGCAAAGGCTAAATCACTCTCCAAGCAAATGATTGTATGGCGCCCGATCGCAGCCGTTGTCCAACCCTTCATTTTGCGACATTGGCTCCGTCTGGCGGCACGTGCTTTCACATTATTTTTGAAAACCCTTGTGTCTGAATTACCCGCATGCTTCTTGCATTTGCGCATTACCGATTTAGCTGAATGGGTGTCCGCCCTGCCCTCTTGGAAATGTCAAGTCATCGGTGAGGCTGATTGCACTCAACAGTTTGACAAGGTCCCACCGACCTCTATAGTTGATAGTCTCAAAGAAGCCGGAACATGGTTGCGCAAGAAGAAACAATGGAGGGCACACGAAACAGTGTGGAGCATCCACAAGGACAATCCAGCGCATGACCGCGCGGGCATGGGTCAACATACACGATTTGAATATATCACTCAACAACAGTTAGAAGCCTTAGTTGAATTCTCCCTCACAAAAGACATCTATGCCCAAGCTGCTGGGCAGCTTTGGTGCCGAAGTGCCTCCATCCCCATGGGCGGACCTTTCAGCGCCCAAGGAGCCGACTTGCACTCCGTCTGGCAAGCAAAAAAGAAATGTCATTTTCTCCGCAGATTGGGAACACTTCGATTTTCTGAAACACTGCAGCCCTTGTGGGATACGCCCCGCGGCAATACTGTCTCTTTAGCACAATTCAGAGATAACATCCTCACGGCCACCACGGGACCCACCTGCAAATCAGAAATGGCCCACGTTTGCTCGGCCCTCACCCAAGCCTGGGGACTACCGGTCATCTGCCCGTGCATCACCCCGACCCAACCCACATGCACACAGGCCTGCATGTCCACCTCCACCACAGCAATGGGCATCAACATAAACGTACGGGAAGGTTGTGGCGCAGTTACCACACATGCCCAACCCAGCGGGCTCACTGACTCCTGGTCCCTTAAATACTGCCCCACCATGCAGAGCCCATGGTCCGCCTCCCACCGTCATGTAAGGAACATTATGACAGGCTCCATTGTAAATGTTCTCCCCCTTTTAAATACATGGAGCAGCATGCTCCTTAGCTTCGCTGCTTGGATTCAACTGTCTTTTCTCAGCAGCTACCCTAAGTCTGCCATTCACCGTGCTTTGCAAGGTGCAATCCCGCGAGTGCTAAGCCGTACCCCATGGGACATCTCCCTCTCTCTTTCCTTCTGTCGCTCCATTCTCCCCCTTTTGCCATGCGATAAGTCACGCATCATGAGACACCTCACCACATGGTTGCGTATCCATGCTGTTTGGCAATATAGTGCCTACACCTCCTGGCATCTACCCTTTTCCCACCCTTGTGATGCCCATTGCGCTGTCTGGTGCCATGATTACCCCATCCTCAAACAAATGCGTAGCTTCGCCCCGCGGGGACACGGACGGGAGGTGGCAAAGCCAATGGCCGTGCCATTCCCTCAAGTACAGGGACAGATCGCGGGTCCACAGTGATAGCTTAGCGTTGACCTCCGTGTACCGCTGCCACACTGTGTAGAATGGTCGTCACCACATGACCATGGCTTAGGTGTAGGGTTGTGATCAGGGACATGTGCATTACATTCATTGCTTTACACACTGTCTCCGTATCACAGCGAAAGGCGCCTATGGACATGTTTCACTGACGAGCTTTTCTCTGTGCTGTCGCGTGCTGACGTGCTTGCTTTGCCCCTCAGCCACCCCGCGCAGCAATCCCAAGGCGTCTCCCAAGGGATTGGTACACAACCTGCTTATGCAGTTTTTGACGCTGGGCAGCTCAAAAATTGAAGTTTTCGAAACTTGTGTTTTTGATATTGTGACCACCTAAAATGATCATCCAAGGTATGTAAAGCATGTTTTAGGCCGTATTTACGTGTTTTTCACCCTATTTGGGTAATAGGTCCGTGGGGGGGGGGGACCTCCCAAGGGGTTGGTACACAACCTGCTGATGCAGTTTTTCACCCTGGGCAGCTCAAAAATGAAAGTTTTTGAAACTTGTTTTTTTTGATATTGTGACCACCTAAAATGACCATCCAAGCTATGTAAAGCATGTTTTAGGCCGTACGTACATATTTTTCACCCTATTTGGGTATTAGGTCCGGGGGGTGGGGGGGGGGGGTCTCCCAAGGGATTGGTACACAACTTGCTTATGCAGTTTTTCACCCTGGGCAGCTCAAAAATCGAAGTTTTCGAAACTTTTTTTTTGATACCGTGATCACCTAAAATGATCATCCAAGGTATGTAAAGCATGTTTTAGCCGGTATTCATGTAGTTTCCACCCTATTTTGGGTGTGTGTTGCTCGCGGTAGATTCTCTGCGAGGTGGACTTGCCGAAGGCAATAGAATTTTTTTGATACTTTGACCATCCAAAATCATCAAATATCCTATGTAAAGCATGTTTTAGCCCCTCTTTATGCGTTTTTCACCCTATTTGGGTGTTGGGGGGAGGGGGGGGCTCCCAAGGGGTCTTGGGCACAACCTGCTTATGCAATTTTTCCGCCTCAGCAGCTCAAAAATGGAAAATTCCAAAACTGATTTTGTTGATAACTTGACCATCCAAAATGATCAAATATCTCTCGGGGACGTTCGGAATCCTGCCAACTTTGTGGGTTTTCGGGGCCCTGTGCCATTGTTCCCTCATTTGCGCCAACTGAGTGTTCCGGAGGTAGGGGTATGTGGGGTATATTCGGAAAGCCCTTGAAAAGGGCTATTCGGAACACCCCAGGTCTGCTCGCTGTACTGACGGTATGTTTGCTCTGGCGGTGCAAACTGGGTGCAGGTTACTCGTGAAAAGTCTGCAAGCAAAGCGAAAAGGCCTCGTACAGCCGGTTCGCAACAACCTGCATGCACACACAAGGAGCACGACATTCTGACGACTGCTGAGGCCACCGCTTTTGCTGCCCAGTTTTGGGATCGAAAGACGCACCCCACCAAGGCTTCGCAACATGAATTTTTGGCCACATGCATTGACGTTGATGTGGAGAAAGACGTGAAGTACAACAATTACACGACGTACTCCATCAAGAGGGGTCATCGAACGAAATATTTTGTACCGTACAGGGGTATGCGCCGGGAGATTTGCAAAACACAGTTCTTGCACTACTTCAAAATATCCAAGTTTGTGGTTGAGTCTGTGGCCAAGACCAAAGCGGCTGCGGCCATGAGCAACCCCTTGAGTCCTATGAAAAGCCCCAGGAAACAAGCTGCTAGCAACGCAACACGGAGTTCTCCCATAAAGGTGAAATTCGTCCCATGTGTTGTGCTGCGCTGAAAAATGACAACCCCTCCCCCCCAAACCCATACATTTCTGAAATGGCGTTTTCTTGCAGATTTCAAAAAGTATACACATACCCCCCCCCAGGTGACGACATGTTTGCACGTGGAAGCAAAAGTTGCAGAAACTACCGAAAAGTGCCAAAACCCACAAAGTTGGCAGGTTCTGAATGTCCCCGAGAGATATCCTATGCAAAGCATGTTGTAGCCCCTCTGTATGCGTTTTTCACCCTATTTGGGTGTTTGGGGGGGGGGGACGGGCTCCCAAGGGGTCTAGGGCACAACCTACTTATGCAGCTTTCCCGCCTTAGCAGCTCAAAAAAAGGCTGTCCCTCTCCCCTCTTCGAGGTGCCTTGCCGAAGGCAATAGAATTTTTCTGATGTGGGCGGGGGGGGGGGGGTCAGCCGGGGCCGGCGAGGGCCCCAAACATCCCCCCCCCCCCCGCGCGGGGGTCCTTAAGCAATGGCCTGACTGGCGGTGGAGAGGGTTCGTTCCACTTGCCGCGGGCCTTTTTTTCGGGGGGGGAACACAACTCCAAAGTCCAACGCCAGGTGACCGCGGCGGACAGGGCTGGCCCAACAGGGAAACGGCCACCCACACCCCCGGGTCAGGCCAAGGACACGGTGCAGAGAGTCCGAAATGCATTGCCAAGGGGGTATCACACGAGAGACCCCCCCCCCCCCTCTTCCTCTACGCCGGGGGGGCTGTGGCAGGCAATGGAGGGGGCCCCGGGCAAGCCCTGCAGGCCCCTGCTCAAGGCGGAGGCATCCCGTCGTGGTCCATCATGCGGTGGATTGCAAAGCCACAACCTTCAACACGGAAAACCGAACGCCTGCTGATGCCTGTCCAGGGATGTATTGGAACGGCCGTACACCGTAGAAGGAGGGGGGGGTATCCCCAGCGATGCATTACCCCCAGCCCCCCCCCCCCCCCCGGGGGGACCCTCTAAGGGTCTCGCACGCGGTTTGGGGGTCTATGTTGAAGCGGGGTGCCCCCCTTGCAGGGATGTATTAGAACGGCCGTACACCGCAGGAGGAGGGGGGGGTACCCCCCCCCCTGGACCCCCCCTACTCCTCCCCTTCGCCGGGACCAAGGGGGACCAAAGGAGAAGGGGGGTCCCAGCCAAACCCCCCTCCCCCCCTTCTAATACATCCCTGGGCCTGTCCGTGTGTGGGCGTTGACCGAGCCTTGCTTGGTTTCGTGGTTCACATGAGGAAACACTCTGACGTACGTAGGCCATCTTTTCCTCTGCTTCGGTGGAGTCTCCAACCGTGAACGCCACTGTTCCTGAAGTACCCTCTTCCTTCAATTATGACAATACGAACGCGGAGATTCTTCATCGCCGCCCACCATATCACGTCCCCTCGATGGACCCCGAGATGGCCGGGGTCATGGGGCCGCTTTGATTCCTCTCCTGCCGCGCGCGCGCGCGCAAGAGGGGCCCCGGGCCTTGGTCTTCACGGGGAGGTCCTTAAGCAATGGCCTGACTGGCGGTGGAGAGGGTTCGTTCCACTTGCCGCGGGCCTTTTTTTCGGGGGGGGGACACAACGCCAAAGTCCAACGCCAGGCGACCGCGGCGGACAGGGCTGGCCCAACAGGGAAACGGCCACCCACACCCCCGGGTCAGGCCAAGGACACGGTGCAGAGAGTCCAAAATGCATTGCCAAGGGGGTATCACACGAGAGACCCCCCCCCCTCTCCCTCTACGCATCGCTCTTGGCAGGGATCGGCCTGTGGATGGGCCATGCCACCAAATCATGTCATCGCTGCAGGTCCACTCTCACGATCCAGCCGTACCGCGCCCTCAACATGAACGTCGCGGACGGCCCCTACGTCATGGGGGGTGAGGTCTTCATGCTCCTCCTCCCGGAGCACGGCTCCTGCCTGGCGCAGGCGGTGGCGGACGCCCACCGCGTGCAGTTCGTCCCGACGGACTGGAGCGAGATGAAGATCAAGATGATGTGGGCGCTGGAGGCGGAGGGGGCGGCCTGGGCCGGGCAGCCGGTGGAGCTGGGCCGGGCGTACCGGCTCAAGCACGTGGCCAGCAACATGTACCTCGCGGAGGTCTGCCACTGTGCCTTTTTTTTTGTGTTGCGAAGATGAGCACATGCGACCCTGTGCTAGTGACCAGGGCTCACTGCAATTCGTTGCGCTGGCAGGAATGACCATGCCAGGCGATTGCTGAAGGGGAAGCCCCCCCCCCCCGGGCACAACCGACCAAGGGAATGGGAAGGGAAGGAGTGTGGTGAGGCCGATGGGTACTGCGGCCTACGGAGGGAAAGGCCAAGGGAAGGGAAAGGGAAGGGGAGAGGGAAGGTTAGGGCACGGAGGAAGAGGACGGTCAAAGGGTGGTGAGAAGCCGATAGGCACCACCGCCTATGGAGGGAAAGGGTCCAAGGGAAGGGCAGCGAATGGCGATCGGCCAGTAGGCGCCGCCAGCTGTACACGAGATCATCACACCATGGCGTCATGCCAAAACCCCCGGGGAGGGGGGGGGCTCGGTGCCCGATGATACGTGATTCGGCCAAGGATTAGTTCGTAGGGCCTCGGTGCAGTGGACCAGCATCGAATCTCGTCTTTGCCTCTCCACTGCAGCGAAAGGCGCCTACGGCATGTCACTGAAGAGCTTTCCTCTTTGACTTTTGCTTTGCGCTTCTGCGTTGTGCCTGACGGCACCGGTCGTGCACAGGCGTCTGTATTCCATGGCGGGTTAGAGGCCAAAAAACAGGTTTGTGTACCTAAAATCGGCCTCAACATTCCGGCCCCTTTGATTAATTTCTTTTTTTGACGGAGGGAAAATGATCTGATGCGGGTGGGGGGGCGGATTGGCCGGGGCTGGCCAGGGCCCCAAACAACGCCCCCCCCCCCCCCGCGGGGTCCTTAAGCAATACCCTGGACCATGCGATGGTGTCCATTTCACATGGATCACAAATGCACCACCTCATTTCTGATTGGCGCCCCCGCTGTCCATTCCAATTCAGCCGAGAACAACCCGTTCGCTCTCCACGAGCGGGGGTGGCATTTGGATGATAACCGATCATTGAGGCTCCCTTTGATGGCTCTCTACGACAGACGAACTCTTGTTTTTGTGTGGTGGGGGGGGTACCGCCCACCCGCCTGCCTGGACGGTTCACACGCACGGGGGCATTTATTGGCCTCCGGGCTGGCGGTGGTGTCTTCTACGCGAGATTGAGTTGTGGTGCTTCGTGCTGCCGTGCCTTCAGTGCAACCGTTTTCCTGTTGTATCCGGCAATGCGTTGACGTGCCGTTGCATCAGCATGGGCATGGCGTGCGCGCGCCACAACCGTTTCCTCGTGCATCGGTGTGGGCGGTGTGTGCCCGACGCCCGGCCAGCGTACGACTTGCTGAGATTGGGGCTCCTGTGGTCGTGTGTGCAGTGTGCTGAGGCTTGCGGTGGATTTCTGTGCTTCGAGCCATTTTGGAGGGTTGGCAAAGGTGGGACGTTGGCCTCCGTGTCCAATCTGTGATCCTTTGGAGGCGGGGCGGGGGGGTGGGGAACAGGGCACCTGGGCCTCACGCACACAGAAACACAGCGAGGCAGGCTATGGACGGCCTGTGGACAGAGGCGCGTGGACAACAAAAACAGTCAAACGACCCCGGCAACAACCAGCACAACCCCCAGTACGCCAGCTACTGGGCGCCGCTGACGCGCAAACGGCACCCGCCACGTCCAGCGCAGCCCCGGCACACCAACAACTGGGCTCCGTGCACGCGGGAACGACACCAGCAAGAGCACCGGCCGCAGCGGCCGACAGAACGCAGCGACCCGACGCAACATGCGAAGGGACGAACGGGGGACTGTCCAGGGCCCCGTAAAGGAACAGCCACCCGACGGAGTGTCACACGGGGGGTGCACGACCCCGATCCAGGGCGAATCACATGGCCAAGTCCCCCAACTGCCCCGACGTGCCGCGGGCCAGTTCAGGCTCCCCTTCCCCGTCGTCCCCCTCCCGCCTCGCCCACGCCCCCAGGGCCCGCAGGGCGTCGCCCTGACGGCGGACTACGCCACGGCCGCGTGCCTGTGGTCGGTGGAGCGCGTGGAGGGCGACAGCCACGCGAAGGTGCGCGACAGCACCCCGTTCTACCTCCGGCACCGGCGCACGGAGACGTGGCTGCAGAGCTCCGTGGCCGACGCCACGTGCCTCAGCGAACAGGACCGCACGCAGTACTTCATGCTGCTCCCCATCGCCAAAGGTACCCCCCCCCCCTTCCCGGTCCTCCCCGGGCACGACCTGGACCGTCGATGGGAGCGGGCGGCGTATGGGCGGGGGCCGTGTTTGCCGCCCCCGGGGCGGTCCTTGGGCACCCTTTCACGATCCCGCGATCCGCAGCAACGGTCCCACGCGCAGACCCTTCCGCAGGGGCAGCCCCTCTGGCCATGGGTCTCTCAGTCTGTCGTACTGCCCTCATGCCCGAAAATTCGGTTGATTCGTCTCGAGGGTGACACCGGGGTTGTTCTTTAGGAACGAGATATTTCTTTCTCTTTTTTCTTTTTTCGCTGAGGACGTCCCGGAGGGTATTGGTGGCAGGATTCGTGTCACCGACGGCGGTTGACGCTCAACCGGCGGAGGTTGGGGGGTCAACCGACGCCGGTTACCAACCGCAGTTACTCGCCGACTGGCGCTCTGCGGAGGCTCTAGTGTACTGGAGGCCGGATCGGATGCGTTCTTTCGCCTCGATAGCTCAGCGCTCCCCTCGCCCTTTTTCTGGGATGGGTGCGGGATAACGGGGGCAAGACGAGGGAGCGGGCAAGAGGTGGTCAGGGGAAAGGGGTGGGGGGCGGAGAGGGGGGGGTAGGGGCCCTATGGCAGGGTCATGGGGAAGAGGGGGCACCGATAGAATGGGCGAGGGAGAGAATGGGAAACAACGGTGGGCAGGTTGGCAGGGGAGGAGTGTGTGGGCGCAGGAGAGGGCGTTTTTGAGGGCTGTGGGTTGTTGTTCAGGGGTGCCAACGGCTGGTCGCATCGACGCCTGTTGACAAAGGGCGCAGCGTGCGCAGCGTGTGCCGTGCCTGGGCGGTGCGCAATTTTGGCCATTTGGACCCCCTAAACCAGAGGTCAACGTACAGTGCCGGGGGCATAGGCCACTCGGTGTTCATTTTTTGTGCATCAGTGCCCTCATTTTTCAATTTGGAGGTGTTGATGCTTCGGGTGTATGACGCATGGCGTGTTTTGGGGCCATTCTGCTCCATGTTCTCAACCTCCAGTGACAGCAGGGGTCCTGCGGCCCTGTGAGTGCTCTCCATTGTGGAGTCCCTGCACGGGGCGGGGGTGGGGGTCGACTCCGTGGGCAGACCCCCTCCCCCCTCCTCCGGCCAACGCATTCTACTTCCACCGTCTCGAAAATCCCCAGATCCACTTGATGTTCATTGCTACACCCCACATCCTTCTCTGACACACACACAAACACACACACACACACACCCACACACCCATCCGTGAGTTGGGGACCTGAGAACGACAGAGCTCATGTCACCATTTTCGCCTCCCCTCTTTGAGACGGCACCCGTCACGTCGCCATTGTTTACCTCCCCATTTCGGGGCCAAAACACGGCAGGGGGTTCTGTAGCCGTTGCTTGCCTCTGTGCTTTGCCGACCGCCGGATGCCAGGCACTATGTCGTACGACCTGCTCCGTGTTGGAGATCTGTTGTACACAACCCCTGATCTCAGGGTCTGCAAAGGGGGGAAGGGGGAAATGGCTGTCGCTGCTTTATGGGGCAGCAGTTAGTTTGTTTTGGGGGGGGGGGGGGTCCGCGTCCAAACCCGAGCCCCCACCCCCCATGAGTCCCTGATACAGCAGGGGTCATGCAGCCCATTTGGTTCCTCCCCCCCTCGAGGGACCCCGAGACGGCCGGGGTCATGGGGTCGCTTTGATTCCTCTCCCGCCGTGCGTGCGCAAGAGGGGCCGCTGGGCCTTGGTCTTCACGGTATTGCTCTTGGCAGGGATCGGCCTGGAGATGGGCCATGCCACCAAAATGGCAATCGAACAAACCCGCACTCAATCACGTGGCTGGAGGGATGCCCCGTCAACACGCTGTTGATTCATGGGTGATGCGACCGATGCAGGCAGCGGAGGCGCGGCCTGCGTAACATGCACGGCAGTGTCCTCATTGTGTGTGGGGGGGGGGGGGAGTGATGCAGGTCACCTGTCCGGGGTATATGGGCACATAGGGGCACCATCAATTGGCCCAAAACGCATCGGAAATACTTGGTGCTGAAGCAAATTTTCTTTCAGTTGTACTGGAACTGCTGCAGCTTAGTGTATCATTGTGTGCTGCAACCCCCCCCCCCCTGTGCCACCCTAGTACCACCCTAGTGCTATCCTAGTGCCACCCTAGTACCACCCTAGTGCTATCCTAGTGCCACCCTAGTACCACCCTAGTGCCAGCCCAGTACCACCCCCCGTGGGGTGGAACCATCACACACAGGGGGGGGGGGGAGGTGCGTGGGTAGTGTGATTTCGTTTGGATGTCTCCGTGCTTGTGCTCACGGTGGTTTTGTGGCGCTGTTGGTCGGACAAGCTCACCAGAAGGAGGTGTCCTCTGTACTGTGTGCGATGATGTAGGGGAGAGGAGGTTGAAGGAGGGCAGGGTGGTGGCGCTAAGGATGCGCCACGCATTATGTGCAAGCGGTCCCTTGAACGCCCGCGACAGCGTGTGTGCAAGACTGAGTGCAAGGGGTCACCCCCACATTTCTATGTTCATTTATGCGTAGGCCCCGGACCCAAGGGCGAAGGGCCAAGGGCGCCATTCCAGCTCTTGGCCAGGCTATTGCTTAGTGGGCAAAATACCCCCCCCCCCGGGGGGGGGGGTAGAGATGGGTGGGTGGGTTCGCCCCAAATTTCAGCATTTTGGGCCACCGGGCATGCCCCCCCCCCCCCGGGGGGTGCAGGTGCGCTTTTTTTGGGATTTGGGTTGTGCAGGGCTCTGTGAACCTGTCTGAATTTTTCACACATTTTTCACATTTTTTTATACTGTGTCAAACCAGTGTACCCTTTGTTGCAAATAACTGTCAGAATTGGCTGTTAGCTGAGTTGGTTGTGGTGCTTGACTCTGATTTCAACGTGCTGTGTTCCAATCCCAGTGGTGGCAAATTTTTGCTGGTCAGTTTTGCTCTGTTGTTCCACAGATTGCTTGTATGCTTGTATGTGACTGTGGGTGGAGGGCATAGACTGTGGGTGGGTGGGTGGGTGGGTGGATGGGTGGGTGGGTGGGTGGCTGAGCCCTAGCCGAGGCCCAAACTAACCCCCCCCCCCCCCCCCCCCGGGTCACTAAGCAATAGCCTGCTCTTGGCCCTTGCACACGGTGGTTTGGCTTAACAGTGGTTTGGGGCTGGTTCTGGTACAGTCCACCATATGACCGGCGCTGTGGGCACACTGTGCAGCAATGCCCTCTCGGAGATGCACGGGCCGTGCAGAGTTGTGCTTAACACTTCAGCCTCTCCTGGGGAGGTGGGGGTCTAACCACCCCCCCCCCCCCCCCGACCCCCCGACCCCCCCCCTCTTTCAGTGATTGGGCCAAGATTTTTCTCCAGGCCTTCGGCCAATCAAAAATTTTCTCCGGTCCCTTTCGCGCAAATCAGTTTAGGACACAAAATTTCTTCGGCGCCTCTCACAACTCAGGGTCTCAGGGGGGGGGGGGGGCTTAGCTACGCCTGTTTATGGACACATGATATATGTTGTATTCCATGTACACCTGTTTTGCCTTTACATTGGACGTACTGAAGGTGCCCTGATCACGACTACGTAAGCACTGGACCACAGCAAGGAGCGGCTCAGAGGACAGCCCTTTTTACAACCTACTGTGTCGCACGGGAATACAGGACTGGACTATTGCCCCCCTGCAATGGACGGACTGCGAAACAGCCGCATGTTTCTTGGAGAGAGCTTGGTGGTCTAAGTGGCAGAGATGGGCCCTGAATGCGTGCGCACCGGCTGTACCTGCATCACACGACACACAGACACCGCCGCCACAGCACACGAAACGACTGGCCACAATGTTGCGTCGCCTGCACACAGCACGCATCGACAGAGACTATGCGCAGTGCCACTTTCTCCAAAAGCAAGCTGCTGCCATTTGCTCAGGTTTGAACATCCCTTACGAGCCTACACCTGTTGTTAAAGTGCCAGACCTAACTGGTCCCCAGCGTGCTGCGATTGGTTCAGTTATCCGCAGTCTGGTTAAGAATGTGCCTGTCCCACGCTGGCATAAACAGGCTATTAGGGCTTCCATTCGCGTGGTACGGACGGTGCCTCACTCGTTACGTAAAGTAGTGGAGAAGCAGGAGAATGCATTAGCATGGGCTGCGGAACCCCCGGAATGTTGCTGCAACAGTCAGTACAGGCATTTATGGGAGAGTGCGGGTGATATAACAATTCTTGATGGCCATTTTGCGTTACTTCCGGTTACTATATATCAGCATGACAGTGTCCTACGGTCAGGCGATCCGTTACCGCAGCATGGGCAGAAGTCTCGGTGTGAAACAGTGGCAAGCTTAGAACGGTTGGCTGGTAGTCTGCACGCTGAGCACCCACCCTGGCGGTCTGCTTTACCCCTTGATCTTTTCAATGAATCTGGGTCCGATCTCAAACGTGTTTGCCAAGTAGTGGAAAATCTCTGTTCTGTGGCGTATGTGCGCATTGTGGATAAACACTCGTCAGCCATGTGGGCATTTTGTAGACGATGGGCCTGGGATGAGCATATCAGGTTTGTAAAAGATGAAGGGTATCAACCTGTTGATAAATCAGTGCCGCAGGTGTCCCGGATACTGAAAGAGAGGGTGTCAGAACATGGCTGGAAAGCAGGGACAAATGCACACATCGCCCTGATGTACCTCTTGGGGAAAGCCAAATCCCTGCGGCTACCAGATATACTCTGGAGACCTATAGCGGCGGCCAGCAGGCCTTTTGTCAGTAGGAACACGTTGCGTATTGCAGCGCGTGCTTTTACCTGCTTTTTGAGATGTTTATGCACCGAAGTGACTGCAGCTATTTTGGCCCTGCGAATTTCTGATATAGCCCCTTGGTTGAATGACTTAAGTCAGTGGGGAGCAACCTGTATTGGCGAGGCGGGCTGCAAGGAGCAGTTCAACCGCATCAAACCCAGCACTCCTTTTGAGGAGATTAGAGAGGCGTCTCAATTTTTATATCAGAAGCGTCGCTGGGGGAGCACAGACATAGTCTGGAGCGTACACCGTGATTGCAAGGCATTGGATAGGGCAGGAAAGGCGGCGTCAGCCTCATTCTGGCATCTGAGCCATGAGGAACTAGAGAGTATGGTGCGTTTTTCTCTCACTGAAGGCAATACCGTCTGGTGTGCTGGGTCCCTATGGAAAAGGAGTGGGGCAATACCTATGGGGGGGTCCTTCAGTGCGCAGTGCGCAGACCTGCATAGCATCTGGGCTATGAAGAAAAACGTGGATATCATGAAACAGTTTGGGAAACTTGTGAGAACGGCTCCATTCAGATTGTGGGAGACCCCAGCAGGCAATATGGTATCGCTTTCCCAATTCAGGGATAATGTGAATGTAGCTGCCAAAGGCCCCACGGCGCCGCAGGAGATGTCCCGCGTGTGTTCAGCGTTGAGCGATTGCTGGGGACTGCCTATACTATGTGACTGTTTGAGTCAGGGTGATGAATGCACGGGTGTATGCATGTCTCAGCGACTTCGCATCTTAGGACCGACTGTCCATGTCGGAGAGACTGTGGTATGTTACTCAACCCCGTCAGCACTGAACAATCAATGGATTTTAAAGTGGGGGCCGAGCTTGCACAGCCCCCGGGCCATGAATGCAGCCAGCCTGAGCAATATTTTCACAGGTTCACTAATCAATTCAATGCCTTTTCAATTTTCTTGGTCCTGCTTTTTACTGAGTGTGTCCAGTTGGATGCAACTTGCGTTTCTGTATGGGCACTCAGCGTCGGTGATTGTCAGAGCCATGAAAGCGGCAGTGCATAAATGTTGCAGCCGCTCGGAGTGGTGTGTTGAGGCCTCGATTGGATGGGCTGTGGTACAGGGCAGGAACTTACCCACCTCACCGAGAGACGCCGGTAGTTTACTTCAGAGGTGGCTCCAACAGCAAGCCTATTGGTCTGATGTAAAGTATGCCTGCTGGCATGTGCCACATGAGGGCTCCTGCAGTGAACATTGTGCTGCATGGAACGGTGATTACCATATGTTATCGCATATATAACAGCAGACAGTGTACGTGATACCAAATGGCGGGGGGAGGGGGGTCAGATTCAATTGATAGATAACAGCCTGTAGATGGTCATGCTATGCGTTTGTAACTGTTGCTTGGCGGCTGTGACTACCGCTGCACAGGGACAAGGTTGAATTCTGCAGTGCATACCATATGCATTTCGACATGAAGCCTGTGTAAAGGAAAGAGCACGGTGTCACTGGACACTGTGTTCTCTGTAGGTGGGCGTTGGCCGCTGGAGTTCATTACAGTACCTGGACTGAGTACTGCCATATCTGCAACTCTCCTTCCAGACCGAAAGGCGCCTATGGTACCACTGATGAGGATTTTTTTGTGCTGACGTGTGCTTGCTCTTGTGACTAGCACACCACACGACTCCAAACGTGGGGCTTGGACCCCCCCCCCCATCCCCACCCCTTCAGGAAAACTGGGCTTGGCCCTTGCCCATGGTGGTTTAGGTTCGTGGCGGGTTCTGGTAAAAGGCCATCATATAACCGGCGCTGCCCCACTGCCGCCTCGGAGATGCGCGGGCCGTGCCCCTCCGTGCCCCTCCATCCCCCCTTCCCCCCCCCTCAGGCCTGGCCGAGGACCTGCACCGCCTTCGCATGTGCCACATCACCATCACCGATTTCGTGGGCGAGCTGCCCTCGCTGCCGGGGCATGCGGAGCAGCGGGGCTTCAAGGCGCAGCTGCGGGCGGTGTCCTCGGTGCTGGAGGTGTGCCGCGCGATGGTGGAGCACGACTCCGGGGCCCAGGCCGCGCCCTACCCCCGCGCCAAGGCCGCGGAGCTGCACGCCGCCCGCGAGTGCAGGGCCGCCGGCAGCAGCTCGCTGATGGACGCGGGCCTTGTGGACGCGGTCATCCGGCTGCAGCACGGGACCGCCAGCGCGATCGCCGCAATGGACGCCCGGGACCCCCTCGTGGCGGAGCTGAGCGAGGCCCTGCGCCGGGGCTACGCGCTGCTGGAGCAGATGGTGCGGATCCGGCGGCTCAAGGCGCACATGGTGCCGCACATGGGCATGATGCTGGCGCACCAGTGGCTGGACGTCAACAGCGAGGCCCTGGTCCTGGAGATCCTGAAGGACAACAAAGAGGTCGCCCCAGGGCGCCTTTTGACAGCCCAGCAGCACTGGGGGGGGGGGGGGGGCGTCTTGAGAATAACTGGGGGGAGGGGGGGGGACCCCTCCCCCAAACCCCCCTCCCCGCCTCCCAAGACCAAAGTGATCATCGTGGGGGGGAAACGAAGTCACGTCGAAGAGACGTTGTCAGATCAAGCGCAGGCACGGGCGTCGTATAGCCCCCCTTTTTGGCGTCTCCCGCGTAGCATACCCCAAGATATGGTATCGGATGTCCGACCCCTTGTACAATCATCATTTTGGGACAGAAAATGATCCCCCAATGAATTTTTCGATTTTGACCCCCTCCCCCCCCCCCCCCCGTACCCGGGTACCCCTTTTTTGGGGGGGGGTCAAAACTTCTTTCCGCATTGCGGCCGCTGTGTACGGGTTCGGACCCGATCCTAGACACCTTTTTTCTTGTGTATGGACCCTCTAACCCATGGCGGGGGTCCCAACTCCGGGTACCCCCGGTCGGCCCCCCCTACGGGCCCTTGCCGGAGGACTGAGCCGTTTTCGCACTAGATAGGTTGTTTAGTGGCACCTCAAGATTTTTTTACATTCGACTTTTTCCGAAACCCTTCTTTCGCCCCTGGGATGGGTTTGGGTGATCATTTGATGACAGTACGGGTACTTGAGCACCCATACCCACGCAGTGGCCATTAGGCCCGTGTAGCCAGGGCCATGGGTTGTAGGCTCTTCAGTGGTACCGAATGTGCACACAAACTGCATAAGCATTTTACCACCCTACAGCTCAAAAATGGAAATTTTAAGAAAAACCATGTTCTTGCCATTCAAAATGATCAAATAACGTATGTAAAGCATGTTTTGGAGTCTCTTTTATGTGTTATTCACCCTATTTGGGTGTTTGGACGGGGGTGGGGGGCTCGTGAATGACTTTGTGACAAAATTGACTGACTGATTGATTGTGCTCCCTCCTTCTTCAAGGTGCCTTGCCGATAGGCAATAGAATTTACAAGCGGGAAAATCTGGTCGAGCCATTTTTTGTACACAAACTTTTTCCCAAACTCCCTCCCCCCCCTTCGTGCTCAAAAGACGCCCTGCCCCCCCCCCCCCCCCCCCTGGACCCACCCACCCACTCACCCATCCCTTCAAAGGTTGGGCCAAATTTTCCTCCGGGCCTTCGGCCAATGACAATTTTTTTCTGGCACCTTCGGCGCCAATTGGTTTAGACAAAAAGTTTTCTTCGGCGCCTTTGGCGCCTCTGAAAACTCAGCACCACCAGAGGGGGGGAGGGCGTTGTGGGGGGGGGGGGGGGGATGGATGGATGGATGGATGGATGGATGGATGGATGGCGCGAGCTTTCGGGGGGCAACTCCCTGGGACACAGGCGCTGAGGCTCTGCTTTCTCGCGGTCCCTACCAGCTAAGCTTCTTGACTTCGGAGTTCTAGCGATCGACGCGGAACCTATCCGCCGTAGCTCGACTACCGACGCAGGCAACTTGAAACTGGCAGGGCCCCCCCTGCCAGCGCATAGTAGATGGGGGTTGTGGGACGAAGGCATAGCACTAGCACAGGACACTGGGTGAGCCCAGGGAGGGGGGGGGGGGTGTGCCGCTCAGTCAGCACGCAAGGTCCAGGCACGAGCCCCAAAGGAGCCACGTGGGGCTGCGACGCACAACTGCTATACCCTCAGCCCCGGTGATGGTCCACTCGCCGCTTCCAGCGGCCCACACCCCGCTAGTAGCGGGGCCTGGTGCACTCCCTCTCATCTATGGCATGGCAAGGTACTCTACTAGTGTAAAGACGGTCATCTAGAGCGCACAGGGAGGAGAGAGGCAGCACGGTGGGATTAACGCCGGTCACTTCTAAAGATGAGGCCAACACAGGGCGGACAGGCACGGACCAAGACAAGGTGAAGCACAACTGGTAGCGAGGCTGAGAAAACCAATGGAGGATGAAACGACAGGGTGTGGGACACTGGTGATCATTGTGTAGTCGCAAGTTTGCTGTTCTGGACACGCTCCCCCACAAACAGTGGAGTTCGCCCCACCGCCTCCACTTGCCACTGTGGGGCGGGCTGATGGTGTATTGCAGCTAACGAACTAAGCGAGACGCAGGCCTACAACAAGCCATTCTCACCCGCCGCAACCATCAGTTTGTGGGGGGGGGGGGGGGGGGGGCTGGACCTCCCCCCCCCGAAACGGAGCCCTGGGTCTTCCCTTCGCCGCTTCCCCAGACTCCCAGACCCCCGCATCCCGGTCCCACGTTCAGCCCCCCAATTCCAAGGCCCGTGCCCCCGCGCTGGCCCCTCCCGCTCCTCACCCCATCCCCCGCGGCCGCAGGCGCTGGTGCAGATGAAGCGGGGCGACGTGGAGGCGCTGGTCACGTCGTACCGCAAGTGCCATCGGCCCTCGATGCTCGGGATCCTGACGACCATGTGCCACGTGCGGGGGCAGCCCGTCCCGTTCGTCCAGCGCGCCGTCGTCCAGTGCCTCCTCCAGGCGTACCCCGACGCCCTCCCGGTGCTCCTCGGCGCCCACCCGCGCCTGCACATCCGCTGGGGCGCGGCCGCGGCGCCGGTGCTGGACGACGCCGGGGGGCCGGCAGACGAGCCCCGGGACGAGGGCTGCGCGCCGCTGGGGGCCGCGGCGGGGCAGCAGCTGCTGCCCGGCCTCGTCCGGACCCTCGAGCTGTTCGCGGCGCTGAGCATGGGCCGCAACCCCATGGCCGGGGCCGAGCTGGCGCAGCCGCGCTGGAACATCAGCCGGGGCCTCATGTGCGCGCTGGTCCGCGACTGCAGGTCCCTTCGCTGGCCCCGGCGCCCCCCGTGTCTAGTCCCGGCATCCCCCATTTCCCGCCCCCACATCTCCTGAACTGGGCCGTTTGATGATGCAAACGGTTTGAATTCTGCCTCCTTCCAAAGGTCAACCATCGGCGCTGGCCGAAAAGTCGGCGAATGTCGGCCACTCCCAAATTCCCATGTTTCCAGTCGGCTGGTTCGACCGGCAGAATTCATCAAAGAAACTTGATGGAACGGTGGCGAGGCTGTGGGAACATGGGGACAATGGCACTGGGAAAAATTGGAAATTTGTCCCAAATTGTCCCATTTGTCTCCAATTTTTCTCCCGTTTCCCACCAATTTCGCACATTTTTTATACAGTTCCCTCCATGTATTTCTGGCAATTTCCCACAGTTCCCCATTTCCCCCCCATTTTTGCCTCCATTTTCCATTCCCCCCATTTTCCTCACCTCTGCGGCTATTTTGCTAATTCGGCTGCGGCTGACGCCAATGCCTGAAAAGTGCACCACACGGGAGGCTCACGCGAGGGTTTTGGGCATGTTCGGAGCCCCCGCATGCACAGCGCTGAGGTGTCGCACCGCATAGCGCGTCCCTCCGCCCCCAGGTATCCCCAGGCGCTGCGCCGGGCCGCGCTCAAGCTGATGCGGTACGCCCACATCGACCAGGCCCCGCGCAGCCGGAGCCCGCTGGTGCAGTTCACGTTCTGCTGGGCGGAGGCGGAGAGGGCCATTGTGCCCGGGCAGGACCCGGTGGCTGCGAAGGAGGAGGCGCAGGTTCGGGCCCTTTCCCCTTTGCCATGGCGCAAGACCGCGGATACCGGGGGGGGCGGGGGAGTCCTGCTCTCAGCACTCTCTAATACCGGGAGGGGGAAAGTTTTAGAGGGCGAAAAATTGATGTGGACACATTTGGAACCCCCCCCCCCCCTCCCAATTATTTCCCTCAAGGTTTAGGATGCTATGTGCCAAAGGGTGTGCACAGGAAATGACAGCAACCATCCGGAGCCCACCAGGAAGTAATAGTAACCATCCAGAACCCACCAGGCAATAACACCAGTCATCCAGAGCCTACGGTGCCCACTCACTTTCTCTGGGCGGCGAAGCTCGGACTGAAGTCCTCCCACCACCGCTGGTCACTCCCGGGGCACAGCCACCGGCCTCAGAGTTCCACTTCAGCTGCCCTACCCCATTGTCACGGCAGTGGACCAGCTTTGTGCCATGGATGCATTCTACGGGCACTCCCTTGCTCGGCTCTGATGGGCATGCGGGTACCCACACATGTGTCTGGGGGTGTTTCGTAGCATATCTTCATTCGTTCGCCTTTGATTGCCCCACCACCTCCCACGGTCACATGCTTTCGTACGTGGCGCCCTTCATCCCAGCGGCACCTGCCCCCCGCTTTTTGTATTTTGGCCTTCTACCGTACGGATATTCGTTATTCAGGACCCCCCAGCATACGAACACCAGCCATCCAGGAAAACAATCCATTCCCGGCACAATGTGTTGTTTAACTACAAAAAAAAAAATGACGCATACAAAATATGAATTTTCAGCCGCCTGCCCTTCGCAAAGATTACATCCGCAAACAAAAAATTGCAAGAAAAAATGGCTTTTGCCCCTCCCTCCCCCCTTCTGACATGCTGTGCTGCATGGTGCATCCCTTCTCTTCAGGGTACCCCAGGCCCTTTTCAGTGCACCAAAATGAATGAACCATGAACCACCCAAAGAAAAGCAGGCCAAACTCAAAAATCCCAAAAATAACTAAATTTTGGACTCAGTCAACCAAATATGGCTCCGCAAAACTGAATTCTGCAGGGGAAAAAAAAGAGAACAAAAATGAAATGATTTTCCCCTATTTTGGGTGCCGTCGCACCAATTTTGCACAAATACAATTCAAAACACCTAATGCAAAATTATTACCCCGCCAAACGTTAGGATTTTTACGGTACAACTCGCACCCTCTCCTCACATCTGCAGCAAACTCCGCCAGTCGTTGGGTACACTGCACTTTTGCCCCTCAGTTGCAGGTCGCAAAGTTCCGAGATCAGGAAGCTGACATGGCCTGCCTTCTGGCGATGCAGCGGGAGGCAGTGGAATCCGCACAGATGCAGGTCAGCGATCTGCTGCGGAACCACACCCTCAAAACGGATGGGGATACGCATGGCGTTGTGCTGCAGCACCTCAAGGCAGTACGGCATGACGTGCACAACGTGCTAGTGCCCCAACACTCCAGCTCCAGCACGTTGGCGGTGTTGGATATGTTCAAGAACACTGCCAAGGCACTCCGGACCTCTGCTGGGCCCCAGTTGCAGGATGCAGTGACCCTTTTTGAGGTGTATTTCTTCCTCAACTTCCTGACGCTCCACATGTGCCCTCTCTCCTGTCTACCTTGTGGCTACTGGCACCCCTTGTTTGGCTTGTGAATGTCATGGGATTGCGGATTGTCTGACTGGAACATGCACCAGTGAAATTCTCAGGACAGAACCCAAGTCTTAGCACGGGCACACATCTGGAAGCCCATTCAAACAGATGGGCTGCAGCGTGCCTGTGACATGACCACCTCTTTAGGGGTGTGGATGTTGTAGAGTGTACAAGTTTCATGGTTGAAGGTCCAGGTCGTCTTCAGGTGACGACCTCTGCAGGTGTGTAAATCCAGTGGAATGCCTCAGCTGCCTACCGCTTATTGGTAGCATGCCTATGATTTGCTCCATGTCACTCAGGCAACCACCTCTTGAGGGGTGCAAATCTGGTGGAGTGTATTTGTTTGAGGCATGGCGGTTTCCCGCCCAAGAGCATGACAAAAGCGGCCTAACCAAGGGCAGAGCGTGCCTGGCGAGCCGAAGTTCAACTGAAGGACAGCTGCACTAAATACAACATGTCAGGGCGCAATGCGCTTCCCTGTGGAATCAAAGGCCTGACCTGAAGTGCTGAATATCGGAAAATTCACTATAGTGCGCTGAGCACGACCCTGGTGGAGGCAGCTGCAGCGGGAGGAGACTGTCAAGAGTTCCTGCCCTGCAAACACAAGTCAGAGACGTCAGAATAGTATACTGTGCTGAGCACAGGCCTGTCTGTCTGAAAAGAAAGAGACGCGGCTGACGATGCCCGGAAAATAGGGGAAACGGGAAGAAAAACAAACAGTGAGGGAGGGGGGGGGGGGGGCGCTGGGGGGGGGGGGAGTGCAGACAGACCACAGAAATGGTCTGGACAAGGAGAAGGCAGTGGACGTGGTGGAGGGGAAGCTCTGAAGTGGAGTTGATGGTGGGGGCGATGTTATAGAGAAGATAGACTGGGAGTGCGGCCTGCAGAAGAGGTACAGAAGAGGGCTGATGAGGCGTCATTGAAATGTGGAGGGTGGCGGGAGGACATTGTAGGTATTGCTGTGAATAGAGAGGCCTGTGGGTTCCTGTGGGGTTATAGGGAGGTGAATGTTGCTGAACTTGTTGGTTTTGGGTTTGTGGGCAGTTTTTCTGGTAACGTAGGGTGACTTGTTGGGGGGTGGAGCTGGGAATCTTGGGGAGCAAGAAATCTTGTGGAGTGTATAAGACACCCACCGTTTTTTGGTAGCATACCTACAATTTGCTCCATGTTGTCTTCAGGCGACCACTTCTTTTGGGGTGCAGGTTTTTGTTGAGTGTACAAAATTCATGCCCATAGCCCCACGTCATCTTCAGGTAATCACCTCTTGTGGGCTGCACACATGGCAGACTGTTGTACGCTTCATGCATTACCCATGCCGGACGTACCCAAATTGTTCCCTAAATGCTTCTCCTCCTCCAGCAGCAAAAGCGCTTGTTGGGTTGTTCTTGTTTTTCTTTTTCTTTAGTTTTCGTTCAAGTAAAAAGTGTGCACAAGGTACAAAAGAAAGTGCAAATTGTTTTACGGCAAGAAAAAAAGGGGCCTTGTCCCTCCTCTTTTTTTTTGTACATGGGTTACGTTTTAGAAAAAATGTGTATGCAGCTCACAGCAAAACCGACAACAAAAGTACGCGAGTTATACTTTTTTCGGTTGGCAGATTATATTTTCCACTCCTGTGTGGCTGCTGCCTGCCGCACTGCTGGGTTTTTGCTGACCCCTCCCCCCCCCCAACCCCCACCGCCACCCGCATGGTCTTGCCCCCAAGGGGTGCAGGGGTGGGAGGCATAAGGCTGCCCTTGGCCAGCATACACCTTTTGCACTATTAGACTATGCCTGGCCATGCTGCTACGTGCCACTTCTGCCTTGGTGTCAAAATGCCTGTTCGCATACTGCAGGAGTGCTGCAACGTAGTCGAGGAGCTGGTCGAGTTTGATTTGTTGCCACTTGGGGAGCCCTGCTCCCACCAGCGCAAACTAATCCATGGCGTCATCGATGACATCATCAGTGTGATCAATACTCCCAAGCGGTCAAATGCTGTTCAGCAGGCGAAGCTGCGCGCTTGCCGGCTACTCAAGACTTTTTTCTACGTACGCATGAACTTGCGCATCCGCACTTTCTACTTCGCCCACCAGAACTCGTACAGGGAGTCGGAGTCCTTGCGCGCGGCGCTGCTGTGGAACGTCAAGGAAGAGCTCTTTGACAAGCCCATCCTGTCGAGCCATTTGGAAGCGTTCAATTTCGACAGCTTTGTGGGCAAGCTGCTGGCCAACACTGTCCCAGATCTGCTGCCTGGGCTGCGGCAGGCGGCTTTTGAGTTGCTGTTTTGGCACGCCACACAGGTCGCATTCTTCTCTCGTGGTGCATGTTGGAGGACACTTGAGTTTCAGCATTTCTTTTTAGATGGCTTCTTCGCTGTTTTTTTTTTTTTTGGTTTGCGTTTTTCGTCATTTCGGTGCATCAGTTTGCGTTGTTGTTTTCCCCCCCTAGCGGCGCATAGGTTGTCAAAATGTTCCCTCTTTCCGCATTGCAGTGCAGGTGTCCCTCTTTTGTGTTTTCATATGGGGTTATGCAATTTCACAGGTTCTTTACATGACGTTCCAATGGTTTGGATGATTGAGCTGTTGTTATGTTGTAGTCGTGCATTATGTCTAAATGTCCTTCATTGCTTTTCAATTGTTTTTGATGCTGTGCATTTTACTGGTTCCCATGATTTCGGTGCATTTTGCACCCTTTTTGAATGGCTGTGTATCCTGTTGTGTTACCGGATGGAAGGACTCAACGGAAGCTGAAAGCACCTTTTTGGTCTTGTGTGTGGCTTCTTCGGCATTTTGCCTCCTTGGGCTCTTTGTTAGTGAAGGAGCAGAGGGTCGTCCCCATTGCGTTGCACGAGCGAACGTGTGGCCTCGTGGGCAATGCAGCTTGTGCGGGGGTATCTTTGCCCTTTTTGGTGTTCGTGTTGAGAACTTGTTCTCCGGCCTGTGCTTTGTGCAGCCTTGCCTTTGTTTTGCTTGGCGGAAGGTGCATGGTTTTGCACGACGGTTTATCGTTGCGTTTTTGTGTTTCCCCACGATTGTCCAACGCTTTGCCTTGTGTCGATCTTCTGCAGCGCTTTCCTTCTTTTGCGGTCCTTTTTGAGGGCCCCCTCCTGTTATTCCGTCCCAATTTCGCCGAGGTGTTGCCAGGGACGCATTAGACAGGAAGGGGCCTCGGAGGCGGCCCCAGAGGCGGTTAGGCAGGCGGTTGGAGGAGGTTGTTGAAGCGGTTGGGGGTGCGGTTACTGTCGGTTACAAAAGCCAGTGAAGCTTGCACGTGGCGTTCGGGGGGCAGTGGCTGGGTATAGGCTGGGCGCCCTGGAGGGTGGGGGGTGGGGCGGTATCTCCCCCCCTTCCAATGCATCTGCGTTCTCCCAATGTTTGCCATGGTTTTGCTCCAGCCCATCCAGTTCATCCGCCACCTCGAGAAGGTGACGATTCTGGCGCTCCCGGAAGTGATCCGCGTGCACGGCCTCGTGAAGACCCTGCACGCCGAGATGCTGGGGCTGCTGCCCCACGTGTCCACGGACCAGGGCGGGGCGTGCGAGCTCATGAGCCAGAAGCTGGAGACGCTGGCCTCCTTCTGCACGGCGGCCGACCAGACCGCCGGGGGGCAGGGGTACCCGGCGAAGGTCGTGCGGATCCATCAAGACATTCTGCGGAACGAGGGCGTCTACGCCATCGTCGAGCAGATCCTCCAGAAGCCGCTGCGGTGCCGGAAGGTGCCCGGGGCGCTGGACGAGCCGGAGGACGGCAAGCGCTGCCAGCTCTTCATGGCGTGTCTGCTGTTCATCTGCGCGTTCACGAGGAACAACGCACGCAATCAGGAGGCGTCGTTCCAGAGGATGGACCTGTTTCTCAGTTTCATTGGCGTCGCTCTTCTGGGGCGCAAGGCGGCGGACGCCATCACAAGTACACTCCACAACAATTGGACGCTGCTGTTCCAGGTCGGCCCAGGCTTCCGGATAAGATGTACCCCAATAAATGAATTATGAATAAATGGCGATAGTGTACTCTCTGCCCCCCCCCCCCCCCCACTCCCACTATTGGGGGCGCTTTTGGGGGGGTTGGGGGACCCCCCTGTTTTGAGGGTGGGGAGTTCAAAAAAGTAGGTTTTGAAAAGATTTAGATGTGTAGGGGTGGGTTATGGGGCCTACAAAGGGGTTGGAAGGGTTAAAAACAGGGCGTGACATCATAGATGATAGGATCCTACCCAAGCTGCTAAAAATAGCCATTTTACCCCCCAAAATAGCCCATCCCTACCTTTTAGAGGTCCGGAAACCCACCCCAACCCATCTAAATACCTTCCAAAACATGTTTTTTTTTTGAGTTCCCCACCCTCAAAATAGGGGGGGTGTCCTTATTTACCATTGAGGAACCACCCAATAGTAGCGGTGGGGGTGGGGGCAGTACACTATCGCCAAATAAATAATAAAAATCTACTGTCTTCCAACTTTTTTTTCAATGTCTCACCAATGTATCCTAAAGCATGAACAATGTATCCACAGTGTTCCCTGTGCATTGAGATTACATTGCTCCCTGATTGAATACATTTTACATTACAGTACTTTACATTGCTTGGCGTCACAGCATGAAACAAAGGTCTCTTGCCATCGTCCCGACCAAATGCAAACACGGTTGTTACTGACTGCAGAACTTTTGTTTTTATCTTCGTTGGTGTTGGTGTGTATCTTTGTTTACCTGTGTCAAAGTGCCGCACTGCGCCACACCACACACATGTGACACCATGTCTCCCAAATGCATCCAAAATGCATCCACGATGTATCCCCCAAAAAAGAACAATGTATCCCAAATTTTTTGGATGCTCTCTGCGTGAACGCTTGTCCTGCAGCGTGCAGTTTTGGGAAACCTGCCCAATTGTGGAATGTTGCAGTTTCTACATTGTTGACCTAAAAACTGAAGCCCATGTGATTTGTATTGAGGTTGCTGTTGCTTGTTGTTTCCTTCTTGCTAAGTGGTGCAAGGGGCGGCTCCTCTTGGTTACCAAATATTCTGTTGCCAACACAGTGCCCAAACCCAAACCTGCGTGTGCCCAAACCTACACCTCACCAAATGCAATCGCCGCAGACTAGACCAAAGGAGTAACGCCCCGCCTCTTTAACCACGGTGGAAGGGGGGGACTCCTATCCACACTTTTGCACGTTGAGCTGGGGCCGTAGTCTTCACATTGACGGAGCGGTGGTGTCAAAAGATCAACGTGCACTGTTAATCGGTCATCAAGTTTGTTTCCTCAATAATCTGCAATAAACCAAGTTTCTGTAACCCGTGGCGCCTGTGGGGGTTGAAAGCATACTCTGTGGCTCTCTGCATGTCCTTGCGTATGCAATTATGTTGATTTTTCTGTAGCTCTTGCTGCGACTTCTTCCTGGGTCTCTGGTGGTCTCAATGTAATCTCCCACTTGCCCTTCCGTACTGCTTTCTCTGCGTGCCTTCTTGATATCGGCCCATCTGTAGAAAAATATTGATTTGTCAAGAAGATTTGTCACGGTTCAAGAAAAAGTTTATTTGAAGTGATTTGTGTCTTGCTTTCATGGTGGTTTTTTCGTATTATTGTTTTAGCCTTTAAGTTTCATTTTATATGAAATTGGCTTAAATTTTCTGTTGTTGTTTTTTCTCCATCTGCTGCTCCCTCTGGCCATTGACCGGTCTGCTACGTCGAGTACAATGTGTTTCCTCATTTGTAGGTACAAAAACGGTTGCCGCGGCTGGTGATTGAGGTGATCGTGCGGGATGGCCAGATTGCCGCCTGGCTGGGCGTGCTGCGGTGCCTGGTCATGGTGCGCGACCAGCCCATCAAGGTCAATCAGTCCATCATCCTCGACCTGCTGCTGCAGGAACAGGACCGGACGCTCAATCTCACCGGGACCTGCTCCAGCACGGGCCGAAGCCGCCTGACGCTGATGGAGGAGCGGGAGCACGAGATACCCAGACCCTCGGTCTTGCGGTACCACGTGACGTGCGTGCAGCTGCTGGCGGACTGCTGCATGGGCCTCGACCAGGCCAACAAGCAGAAGTGCCGCGCGCTCCTGCCGATGGAGCGGGTTGTGCGGAACATCCTCGGCTGTGCCTATGGACCGCATGGCAAGTCCACGCGCGTCACCGCGGACGTCGTGCACTATGTCCGCAGGCCATTCATCTCTTTCTTGACCCAGGTTTGCGTGCAAAGGCCGGCAAGCCTGGGAATGGGAAGGAGTGTGGATCATAGGCGCATGGAAGTGTTTGCCGGTTGCTTCCAAGCCGCTGCCATCCACCTCCAAGGCCCCTCCTGTAGTTGCCAGACCTGCAAACGGCTTTCCAGGGGTTGTACCTTTTTCCCCACTCACAATTGCCGTAATGGACACCTAGACCCTCGGACCGGTGCTCATTTGGCTCCTTGAAACAGCAAGCATATACCAAATAGGCCCAAAATGGGTCCCGGGGATCCGCTGGGGCCCAAAAACTTCCCCATTTTCAATGTTGCTCCAAGACCACAAGTGATGCCACAACAAGAGCCCATTTTGAGCCCTTGGTGGCTGGTTCATGGCTCTCCAAAAGTCCCAAAGTGCCTTGAAAATGGGCCGTTTTGGGACCAATAACGGGACAAAAATGCGTTTTTGGAAAAACTATCTTGGACCATTTGGGATTCACAAACCAGTACAATGGGCTGGTTTTGAGCCCGGGTTGACCCCTTTTCGCCCATCAAAACTCCCAAAAGACCGTAAAAATGGGCCATTTTGGTGCAAAAAATGGATCCAAAATGGCTCAAACGAGTGTCCAACGAGTGTCCAAGATGGTTTAGGCACAAACAAGTGAATTAACCCCATTTTGAGCCTGTTTTGATCCATTTTGGCCCATCTAGCCCACGTCCTAGCACTCCAGATATCCTTCTTAGCCCCAACTGGTACATTTGTGGCATAACCTAGAGCCATGCTCTGGAGCCACCTATAGTTGGGGGGACGGGTGTGGATTGGAGGACTGTACAATTGTGCGCCATTCATTCAAATACAGCCTTGCACTGTGGATTGCCAATTGTATTTTTTTCAATTCCCGTGTCGATGGCAACCCATTGGAACCCTTCACCCTTTGCCATTGTGCTTTGCATTGAAGGCCTGGGAATCCGCCCTCACTAGGTCTACACCCGAAGCCATCACACTGTTTGGGAGCCCAAATGGCCCAGAGGGCTATGGGGGGGGGGGGGGGGGGGGATGTCTGGAGCCGGCTCGTAACCCTAGCCATAATAACCCTAGCCTTGATGCTAACCCTGACAGTTGCCAGCCCTAACCCGAGCCCTAATCAAGACTTAATATTGAGACCAAGATGGGGGTGAAATTCAGGATGGGGCGTTACACGCGATGACAAATGGTAGCGGTTGATTCATTCCCCCTCTATGGTCCTGACATGGCAGGGGGCATGTAGTCTTTTTCACCCACCCCCCACCGAAATTCGGGAAGACCGTGATGGCAACGTTATGTAGCATTTTGAATGCTCCATGAACCGCAATGGTTGGGGTTATGTAGCCTTATTGATTCCTACCCGCTGTAGGGGCCCATGGCAATAAGAATTATGTTGCCTTCTTTGAACTCTCCTTGCTCCAGGTACCCTCAGAGGACAGCAAGGGTTATGGAGCCTTGTTTGAAGCCTCCTTGCTTTGGCTACCTTAAGATGGCGGCGGCTATGTAGCCCATTTGACCTCCACCGTGAGGGGACCAGAGCAGGGATCAATCAGATGGGCCACAAAACCCATGTGGTCATGGGATTGAAGACAGGAGGGTTCAAAAAAGGCTCCATAGGCCCTACCATCTCGGGCTGCTGAAGCAGAGCCATCCGGACCGCTTGGTGCGGCAGTGGCCCCGTTGCATCCATTTCAGCAAATACACAGGCGCCCGATAGTATGGCCTTGGTGAGGCACACCCACCCACCATAAAGGACTGCCTAGACCCCACTGCAGTGCTTTGGTCGGGCAAAACCAGACCAACCCCGAAAACGCTGGCAAAATGCCTGACGGTAGTGCGCACCACCCATGGGTAACATGTGGTGACCCAGGACTCCCAAGCCCTGTGTTACATTTCGCACATCAGATGTGGTGAGCACCCTCCTGGCCGAGAGATGAACAAAGGGGGAGGGGAAGTGAATTGCCCCACCTGTCTGCCTGCACCTTTTCGGGTTTGCACTCATTCTGGGCGGTGTCTCCTTAGAGGCGCGTGTTTGAATTGATAGGAGAGAGAGAGAATACACGTCTACACTTACTCTTGATTGCATTGTTTCTGGTTTGAATCTTCAGTTTGAAGGCGTGGCCTAGGGACAGGCTCTTTGGGAAGCATTGTTGGTGCCGGCATCGGAGGGACACCAAGGGGCAGAAGCAGCGCACGTGAGAAGAGGCACAACTGTCCCTTCTCAAACACCAAACGACACAGTCCTCGACCTCCAAAGCAGCGGTCGTGGCTTTTGCCTTCCCCACCTCTCAGTGGAGGATTCCGTCCTCGAAAGGCCTTCGTATTTACTATTTATATCCGGAAGTATCAAGTGGTACATCAACCGGCCTCTACGGCACACCCTCGCCCGCACCCACCCCCCACCCCTGCGGGGGCGCGGTGTGTTACAGTGTCTTCGGTGTACACATTGATGGGCCAAACGCATGCCAGTGGGCACTGAACACAACACCCTTGCGAAGATATGGGACGGTGCGCGAGAAGGCGGACGCCGTGTCAAGCAAAACGCAGTGCCCCCCCCCCCCCCCGCTCCCACCGCTCCTCCCCCGCATTTTCTGTGGATGGAACACCGCAGGTGTATCTCAGCTGCAAAGACTACCTCCCGGACGCCAAGGCCGCCGCGCTGCCGTCGATCTGGAGCCAGCCCCACTGCCTGCTCACCGTCCTCACCCGCGATCTGGAGGGGCTGGAGGAGGGGGAGGGCCGCTCCGCGGCGCAGGAGGAGCACGTGGACTACATCTGCGCCGCGGTGCTCCCCCTCATGACCGCGCTGCTCGCCTGGGGCCATCCCCCGCACGATGCCTTCCACAACTTCGAAGGCTTCGTGGCGGCCCTGGGCGCATTCCTGAGGCGCATGGGCCCCCAGCTCAATCGACAGCAGATCCGCAGCGCCAAAGCCCTCATCAGTGCGCTCATGCGGGTGCGTCACCCGCCCAGCAAAGACGCCCTCGCGCAGGTGCCCCCTCTGCATGGCAATGAGGGCTGGCCAGGGCAAGAGAGGGACGGAGGCTGTCACAGGCCCATCTTCGGGGGGGCTGGGGTGATGGAGGTCCGCAGGTTTCCGCAATTTTCCGCAACTGCCTTTTGCGTGCCCCCTTTGCCGGTTCGTTGGTGCCCAGGGGTTCCCAGGGGTCTCCTTAAGAGCAAAAAGTAAAAAAAAAAAAAGGCCTTCGTAACGCCAACAGAAACGGTTGGTGGCGGTTGGCGGTTGGCGATTGGCGGTTGGCGGTCCCTGGGGGCTGTCCTTAACAAAAAAAATTATGGGGATTCTTGAGGACATTGTGTGTCCCCTGTGCAGAGGTGTTGCTCCTTGAGGCTGCGGGGGGCTTGGGTTCGGCACCGCAATTTTTCGGCAATTTTCCCGCAGTTTTTCGCAACTGGATTTTTGACGCTCCCTGACCGCAATTCCCCCCCCCCTTCCCCTGCCCATCCGTGGGCACGGGATTCTTACGATGTGCCGGGGCCACCGTGACGCCTTGGGCCTTGAGACACGGCGGGTGTCGCTGTGTCCCATCGCGTCACGGGTACGCGTCGGGTATGTGGGCCCACAGTACTGTTTGTACATGTTTGAGAGCCCCTCGGTGCTGCGCCCCTGCCACTTAGGCCGCCAGCTGCCTGGACAAGCGGAGGGAAACGATCGATGACCCGTCCCTCAAACCGCCGCAGCGCGACCTCGGCGACGACTTCTGCGGCGCCTTCCGGTCGTACAGCGCCGCGTGCGCGACCCTCATGGACGTGGACGCGGAGAAGCTGCTGGGCGAGGGCATCCAGAACCTCGTGAGCATCCTGGCGCAGAAGGAGGACCGCCTGCACAGCCTGGCCCTGTCCCTCGGGAGCGTCACGGACGCCGCGGGCCCGGACGGCCGGCACTACGTCCTGACGGGCCTGCAGGCGCTGCGGGCGCTGCTGTGCGGCGTGCACTGCACGTGCGACGGGTGGGCGGCGTTCCGCGCCGGGCTGCCCCCGAAGGACGCGGGCCGCAAGGAGCGGCAGGAGCACGCGGCCCGGTCCAACGTGGTCACGATGGCGCTGCAGTTCGTGGGCCACCCGGAGCCGGAGGTCGGGAAGGAGGCGCTGCTGCTGCTGGAGGCCGCGCTGGCGGGGGAGCAGTGGAACAGCGGCCTCCGGGTGGTGCAGGAGGCGCTGTGGCAGTACCTGCAGAACGACGCGGAACGGCTGCAGTTCTGCGCAGGTGGGGCCGCTCAACGCCCTCCGACCACAGGGGGGGGGGGGGGGGCATTTGCAATGTGGAGGATGCCCTCCTCAAAAGGCCATTGTCTAAAATTGAAATAGTATCTTTAATCTTATAAGATAGATTCTTTTACCAAACATAGATTAAGTAAAATGTTAGTATGGCACGCGAAAAGTTTGGAAGTACAAAACCTCATGTTAATATAGGAACGATTGGTCATATTGATCATGGTAAGACAGCTTTAACGGCTGCGATACTTATGACATTAGCTGCACAGTTGAACGGTCAGCTAATGAACATCATGATGAACCTTGAACAGTTAGCTGCACAAGATATCGATTCTGCTTCTGAGGAAAAAGCTGGAGGTATCACGATTACTACAGCAATGCGAAAATTCAGGCAAAATTTATATGCGTACATCCGGAAGTTTCGCCCGGCCAACTCGTTTGCCCCCCCCCCCCCCCCGCGCCCCGCCGCCGCGCGCTCATTCACCCCATCTCCCCCCCCCCCCCACCCTCTTCTCCCGTTCCCCAGTGGCCGCGGAGCTGATGCAGAAGGTCATCGAGGACCTGAACTCCCGCAAGAAGCTGCTGAAGCAGCTGCGCGAGCGGCAGGAGCACGAGGACCAGGCGGCGCTGCAGCGCTACCGCAGCCGGTCGCGCACGCCCCGCAGCCTCGGGTCCTTCCGGTCGTCGACGCTGTTCCAGGGCGACTCGTTCTCGAAACCCCCGCCGACGCCGCGCCGGGCCTCCGTCCAGTCGTCCGAGGGCTATCAGAGCGCCGAGAGCGAGGGCTCGTCCGCGGCGGAGGAGCCCCCCTCCGCGGCCGATGAGGACTTGGATCCGATCGTGACGGACCTGGACCGCGGGGAGGAGGGGCTGAACGGCGGGGAGGCGGAGAGGGCCGACCAGAGCCAGCGGATCCTGCGGGCGCTGAAGCTCATGTGCAACGGGAAGCACCGGGGGATGCAGAGCCTCATGTTCCCGGGCGCCGTCCGGTGTCAGGTCTGCTGCTGCCGGACGCGCCGGGGCTGGGGATGCGGTGGCCCCGTGACGGCGACCCCCCGGAGCCGCTTTGGGTCGTGCCACGCACCCCCGTCCACGTCAACGGCCTCTGCCCCCCCACCCCCCGAAGATCCCCCCCCCCCTACCCCCCAGAGCAGACCTCTGGTCAGCCCACGAGGGGAGGACAAGCAACCCCCCTGTCTGGCCTTGGGAGGGGATATTGAATTTGCGACGCTGAATCGCCACGGACTGCTGACGTACATTACGGAAGGGGACAGAAAGGTGCGCCGGCCGGGTACCATTTTTAGATTCTTCAAAGGCACTGATGTACAAGTTTCTTGCGTTGCAAGAGCCGCATTTGAAAGACAACAAACCAGAGGCAGAGAAGAAGAGAGAGTGTGTTAGGGGGGGGGCGATCTTCTGGAAGAAAACATGGAAACATGTCAGCTCTGCTTCTCTCAGCCCCCGCATAATGACGGCATGGCCGAAAAGAGCTTCCCGCCGCTTGCCGGCTGGAAAAGACGCCTGCAGGGTGAGACGTCATTGCAAAACAGGCAACTGCAAACTACTGCAAACTAATGCATGGGTTCTTTATCCGACACTGATTGCTGATGTGTGACTGGCAGCTACTGACCGTGATTGTCTGACTAACGGTAGTCAGACATGATGTTCTGTTTTCTGTTTCAGACACCGTGTGTGTCATGGGGTTTAACCGGGTTTGGCAAGAGATGCACTTATGCCTGACTGTGGAGTGCATTGCCTCTGGTTTGCATTTGTCTGTTTTTTAATTGGGTCTCACCCCCCCCCCCCCCCAGAGCAGTGAAACAGGGACAGCCTGGGGTCTCCGTTGGCACAAACCGCCAAGGGAAAGGAAGGGTGTGTTAGCGGTGTTTCTTGCGATGGCGCATGAAGTTTGGAGCAGCGGATTTCTTTGGAATGTTGTGAACCAATGCTGCCTTTGGCGGCAATTCGATGTTCAACTGTTTGTGACTCTGAGCGCAGCATTGGTCTGCATGTTAGGGTGCGGGTGAGGCAGATGGAGCTTGAGGATCTCCAAGGGTGGCGAAACGCCCCCCCCCCGAAATTTTCCCCAGCGAAAGAATCCCCGTACAAACCCGCCCCCCCCCCCCCGCTTTGGTATCATGTGTGTGATCATTTGTGATCACTTGTGATCACAAATCGTACTGTGGAAGCGCCGTACATTGGCATGATGGACAGAAGGCGATGACAGCCATGGGGCAGGCGCGGCCAGAGCCCAATGCAGACGTTGCAGCGTGACCATTTGAGGCCCTGTATCAGCGGTGTGGCGAGCACGCTTTGCAGGTGCCTGAGGGAGTGGATGACAAGTGCTGGTGCCCTCACCGCACGCAGCCCTTAAGGACAGCCCCCAAGGACCACCAACTGCCAACCGCCAACCGCCACCAACCGCCAACCGCCACCCATTGTTCACTTCTGCTTCCGCGGTGTTGTGCCTTGCCCATGTCTCGACCATGAAGCACGGAGTGTCCCCGTGAACGTTGCTTTCTGTTGGCGTTGCGAAACCTTTTTTCTTTCCTTAAGGACCGGGGGGGGACTGTGAGGGGGCGTGTGAGGCGAGCCTGCGGGTTTCATGGCGGACGGCTGGCTTCCGCATTGTGGTCTGTATCCCATCGCTGATATCATTTCCGCAGAAGACCGCTGATCTCATGGCGGTGCTTGTGAACCTGTTGATTAGCCTTGAGGCCCACATCGTCAGCGCGATCGCGACCAATTACAAGCAGCCCCTCCGCATTGCCCATGCGGCGTTTGCTACCATTGCAGGCATGCCCTCGCCCCCTGAGCGCGTGTAGTCAGAGCGGGACCGTCCCGTACCAAAGGCAAATCTTGGCCAGTTTTCCCGATAAGATGTATCCCAATTTTTTTGTTTGCCTCCCAATTTTGTTTTGGTTGCATCCACTGTCTGCCAATTTTTTTGCACGTCTCACCAATGTATCCCAAACACATGTAAAATATACCCACCATGTATCCCATATCCCAATGCACGTGCCATTGCTGCAGCCATTTTTTTCCGTTTTTGTTGATGGTGATGTTTATCAACTGCCAAACTGCACCGCACCACAAACACGTATACCGCAGTGTGCCCCTCTCGAGCGAGCGGAGCATACAGGGCTGTCCATGCAGTGTGTGCCGATCGGCCAAAGGTTTTCCCAATGGGCACCAAAATACCATCTTCTGAGCCGCGGCGTTTTGGTGGGACAGGCCAGGGCGTTGCTTGAGCGGAGGGGGGAGGGGGGGAGGGGGTCGAGGGGAGGGGGGGAGCCCCCCCCCCCTGCCGGACTGAACCATATTGACCAGGAATTGCAAAAATGCACCACATTGACCCATTCAGTATATACATTTGTCATAATGTCTGAACACAGGTAATCAAATCATCTTTTTGGGTCCATACATTCTGCCCTCACATAAACACCACCAGGCAACACAAACAAGAAACACAGTGGAATGCTCATTGTTATCAAATTGTTTGCCGAAGATCAATCAGAGTTGGACTCACCTGAGCTGGACTCACCAATGTCATCCTCCTCTGAATTGGAAGAGGAACCAGGACTTGGCGTGCCATTACGGCGGCTTGTGTTATAAACTCAAGCAGGGTTGCCATTGGAGTGTTCAAAAACAGTGTGGAACTTGCTTTCTGTGCCACATTATACGCCTCTTGCCTTTTCTTCCCAGTCCATCTATCTTGGAAACGAAAACAGAGGATTGTGTTTACAACGTTGTCGCGTTTTATGCGGGGACACGGTTGGACCGGGTGCCGAAGAACGCACTTATGGGATGCTGGGACATGGTGTCTGCAACAGAGGGATGAAAGGATACAGTGGAGTAACCAAAGAACCCTGCTATAAGTGCGCCGAAGGCGCGGGAGGGCAAAATTGGCCCAAACGAAAAAACGTTCCCAAAACCCTGATTCTCAGGTGAATTAGAGTGGACGGGGGAGGGGGGGAGGGGGTCCAAGGGAGGGAGGGAGGTGAGCCAAGGGGGAGGCCCCCCCCCCCCCCTGCCGAAATGAAAATTAAAGCAACGCCCTGGGGACAGGCACATTGCTTTTGGACAGTGCTGCGGTATCCATGTTTTCGTCAGAATCCTTTTTCGTACGAGTAGTGACCATGGCTCGTAGCTATTTGCCACACAGCAGAACACAAGGGACCTCGTAAGGTTGTCCTTACCCCCCCCCCCCCCCCGCAACTCCCCGCCACTACCACCGCCACAGTCGTCATGCGGTGGCCCCATCGTGGCTGTAGTGGCTCCCGCGCCACCCTCATGCGATGACTATGCCTCACCACTGTTTCTGATGTGCACCTGCCCATGACGATACCATCGCCCACTTGGGGAGGGCGGCCCACTTGGTAACTGCCCCCATAGACAGCCCCGTGGCCCGGGTCCCGCAATGCGGCGAGGATGCCCTCACGTGTAGCAGTCACACACAGCCCCTGATCCTTAGGCACACCCGGCTCACCGGCAGGCGTTGCCGCACACACCATGGGGCATGGCCAAGTGGAGGGCCCTCAGATCCCCTCCCACCCCACCCCTCTTCCAATGCGGGTGGAAGCCTGAGTCGGGTTCCTGGAAAATTTTTTAGGTTGACAGTTTCAGGTGCAACTTGAGGGTGAATAATAGTAGCCATCCAGAGAGCACCAGGAATCAACAGCAACCATCCACAGCCCACCAGAAAAAGAGGCCAAACAAATTTTCCAGTGCCAAAACCTTTCAAGGAGCAGTTGAGGGTCACCCCCCCCTCAGAACCCCCTCCCCCCCTCCTCCAGACCCCCCCCCCCTCCTCCACTCCAATGAGATGAGCTCTCACCCGCTAACCAGATGAGCTCTCACCCGCTAACCCCCTGATCCCCTCAATCGCACTAGCGTCCAGGACTTGAAAAGGCAAATGCCCTCCTCCACTCCAATGCATCCCTGGTCACGGGACACAACACCCAAGACACACCCACAACACCCAAGACACACCCACGTGGCCATTTCCTCTGCGGAGGGGCTGTCCATGGGTTTTAGAACACGGTGGGCGGTGGTGTGGAGTGTGCATTGTGGCCGGTGGGCCTCTTGCTCACTTCTCAACTGGACTCAGTGAAGCCGCCTCACGGCCTGGTGGGCGCACTTGGCTGGCACACAATTGGGGTGCACCCTTGCATACAGCAGTATGCATCAGCGCCTCTGGAGGCCTATCAATCTTTGCCATAACAACCCTTTGAGCGGGTGAAGTACATGCCAGCAGGCGATGTGGGCGTGCACACAAAAAAATACACGATTTTACCGCAATAACAAGATAATTCAATTATTGTTTATCAATTGCACGACTTAGCGCAAAAATAGAAAAAATTACGCGCATTTACCGCCAAAAAAAAAATTACACGGCTACATTTTTCACTGGCAAATTCCATGGCAGGGAAGGCAAGCCCAGGTAATCACAAGTTAGTGAAGACTGCCGGAGTACCGCACCAACAAATTGAACCTGCTCTCGGTTTTTTGGAGGGTCACCAAAGTGAGCTCCCCTCCCCTGCCTCCCATGGGGATGACAAAATGGTAAGGCTGGCCACCAGGCAGCCCCTGTTCGCCACCCACTGCCACGTCATTACAGCGATTGTTCGCGGGAATGCAGACGCAGTGCAGGCGTTGACGCACCATAAAATGGTGGACTGCATCGTCTGGTACCTCTGCCACTGCCAATACGATGGGTTCCTGGACGAGCAGAAGCTGAAAGTGAGGAGTGCCGTGCTGGACCTGTGCTGCTGCATCTGGTCCCTATCCCCGCAGGAGGTGAGCCTGCCCAAGTCCTGGTGCACCCTCTTCTTGAGGCAGACGTTGGTGGATCAGTGGGTTGACATTCATTCCATGTACATGGACTCTCCTCAAAGTCCCACCTCCGACATGCACAAGGGCACGCCAGAGCGCAGTCCGCAAGCTGCAAAGAGCTTTCGGAAGGCAATCAAAAATGAGGTATGGCCTCACTCTACCCGATCTCCAGTGGTACCTTTGGTAGGACGCAGGTGCCGGTCATGGAGTCAGCATGCAATCAACGGACGAGGGTTGGTACAATGCGGGATTCCTGTTTAAATCTGCAGCACGGGGGCAGTATTCGAGATGTAGACACACTCACCGCTGATGTACAGAGGGCAGCTGCATATATTGCAGTGTGGCACAGCCCGGTGCGCTGCACTGAATGTTTTCGACTGCGATGGGGGCACTTTCCCCGGTGTGTCCTGCGGTCCACAGAACAGTGTTTTGTGCTACATCTCACCACATCCGCATTCACATGAGAGGGGTCCATCTGCCCCTTGTCGTTGCCCTGGAAGCCCCATCTCACACAAGTCTCCAAGGCCGGATGTGCTTTCCACTTGATGTGTGTGCGGCTCACATCCATCCTCCATCCCATTCTGGGTCCGACGTGGACACGATGGGCCTGGCTTCGGGCCAACAGGTTGGGGTTAGGGTTAGGGTCACCGAGCTGGTGGAGCCAGTCTTGGGTTTATAACCCTCTTTAGTGTCTAGGGTGGACCTAACAGGTTAAGCAAGCAGCAAGCAGCAAGCACGTGCGAAATGGGCAAAAATCACAGCTCCGTCGTGGTGCTTCGGATTCAGCCAAAATTTTGGTGGATGCTACCTATGGGTGTCAGGAACAACCACACAAAGTATGAGCCAGAAACTCAGCGGTGGCGGCCGGGAAGGGGCGTTGCAAGTACCGGCCGGGAAGGGGCGTTGCAAGTACCGGACCTCCATTTCAAAATCTGCATTTTAGGGCCAAAATCAGCCTTTTTTTGCCCAAAACCGCCCTAGAACATGCTGAAAACTGCCAAATGAAGGGAAATAGTGGCTACTCTACACATGCAGCTAGACTTCCTCGTGCTGAAGGGCCCTCTAGGGCCCTCTAACTCCACAATATGTTCCGGAAAACGCCCTCAAAAGGCCCCCAAATTCCCCGAAATTTGTGCACATTGGCCGCCGACAGCCCCCAACCAAAAACAAACCATATCTTGGGCTACATGGCTCAAAACGCGATTTCGAAGGCACCTAATCCACCCGCAACCACCCACTTTAGGTGGTTTCCAGCCCGCAAAATTGCCCTAACCGACGCCTAGACCCCCGTACCAAGGCCCAGTGGGCTGCGGCAAGCTGCAAGAAGCAGCCCAAAGAGGTGGTTGCCAAAATGGGTCAACAAGGTCCACAGGCTGCAAAAAAAAGCCTTTTTTCAAAAATGAACCTGGACCACATGGAATGCCAAAACAAGTGTTTTTGGCGCGTTTTGAGCTCGTGGTGGCCCGTTTTGGCCCTCCTAAAATCCCAAAATGCCTTGAAAATGGGCTATTTTGGACAAAAAATGGGTCAAAAATGGGTCAAAAATGGATCAAAAATGTGTTTTTCCAGAAATGATCCTAGACCATTTGGGGTGCACAAACAAATGAAATGAGCCCTTTTTGAGCCCAATGGCAAGCCATTTCGGCCAATCCAAAGTCACAAAATGCCTTGAAAATGGGTTGTTTTGGGACCAAAAATCAGTCAAAAATGGATCAAAAATCTGTTTTTCCAAAGATACTTTTGGATTATTTGGGGCGCACAAACAAGTGGAATGAGCCCATTTTGAGCCCATGTTGAGCAATTTTGGCCCCTCTCAAGGCCAAAAGGGCCTTGAACATTCGGCCAATTTGGGACGACAAATGGCTCAAAAACAGGTCAAAACCATGGTTTTCCAAAACTGATCCTAGTCTAGTCGTGTTGCACAAACGGATGAATACAGCTCATTTTGAGCCCCTTTTGAGCCGCTCTCATCCACTGTCCAGTGTGTACCTCATTTGTCGTTGAAGTCTCCTAGACGATGTTCCTTCCCCCACCAGCTCGGTCCCAATATTCAATCCTGGTTAGGGCCCATCAATCGCTGCCCTAACCTGCTGCTCAACATTGGACATTGGCACAAAAGTGTGGCTTGGGAGGAACCCGGGAAGAATTGCAGTGTGATATCAGAAGGAGTGGCGGGCGAATAGCCCATTACTTTGAACGTTTGCCACCGCTGTTGTCGTCAACACCCAACGACACCTCCCTGGGTTGTTCTTCAATCTCTTCATCATTCACGGGAGCCTCGACAACTTTAAGATCTGAGTCATCAGATGACTCTACCTCATCGATGGTGCATTTTTCCTCCAACTGCAGGTCACCTAAAAGCATGGGCTGAGACATTTTCTGTGTTGGGAAAGGTAAAGTTGCAGCAAAGTGGAGTGACCGAAAAGTAAGGACCCCCCCCCCCCCCGAAAGTAAGACCCCCTTGGGACCCAGGACTAGCTGGACCAAAAGCAAGATCAGGGGCTGGGGGTTGTTGTACTAGTAATATGCATCACCTTGACCCCATCGTTTGGCCGTCTAGTCTCTGGTAGTCTACCAATTGCCAATCTTTGGTGAACTCGGGCTCTTGCACCATGCTATGCTTGTGCTACCGCCATGTTGTAGTAGAACAACAATATGGCCATAACAGCATTGCCCTTCATTTGCACATACTCTACCACTGCCCTCATACACTCCACAATTTCCGTCTCTTTAAGGATTTTCATGCTCCCTAGCACAGCATCCAGCATTTGTCATCCTCTGCTCAGTATATGTTCGGTGTGACCTCAGCCACCACGAGACTCAGCCCCCCAAAATGACTAATTGGCATCCACTAACATCTCGCACCACCACTAAGATATCCCCTTGTGGGCTCAGGGGCAAGCTAGAAATGTCCAACTCGTCTAGTATGTCCCCTTAATGGTGGATCGCTGACCTCCACCTAAGTTTGCAGCAGCATTGAACTCGTGGATGTAGTGCGTTGCAACTGGCTTTGTTGCTATGGGGGCTAGTGCAAGCCGGCTGTTTGCAAGGCCGTGAGGGTAGTTGGGATGTGGCGGTGTTGTGTGTGGAAAATAGGGTTCTTGTGTCCACTGGTGGTGGCAAGGGGCCTCCTGTGTTACCGCTCATTAGGCCCAGTGTGGCGTGTGTTGGGGGAATATGGGGTGAAGATCCCTAGCTTGAAGTTTCGCTTTCTTGGCATGCAACCAATCAGGGTAGGAGGTCAGCCGGTTATAGGTGTATTCAACATACAGGGCGAATTCCGCCACTAGCCCTAGGTGGAAGCCCCAGTTGACCGGCTCCTCCCATATTGCGGCTTCAGCCAATTTGTTGTCCAATAGGGGCCATGAGGTCTGGATCCATGGCCTCCAAGCGGTGAAGGTGGGGTGTGGCAGTGGCTGGCGTGTGGGCCCCAAGGGGATGGGCGCCAATCCTTCAGGTCCTGCCTACAATTGTGCTCGTGGCGTGATTGTCTTGGTGGCGAGCAGTAAGTTGAGGATGGTGTGGGATCGTAGGGTTGCCATGGAGAAAGGGAACAGTAGTTCCATCCGCCACAAGGCGGCACGAGCATCTTCCGCGGTGGGGTAGCTTTCGAAGTGCGTTGCAGCGTGCCAAGCAAGTAGTTTTCCATAGGCACCTACAATGGCTCCTTCCTCTCGGCTGCGTGCTACACGCTAGTCGGCGTTGTTGTCATTGTCTACTGCTGCTGCAGCTGCTGAGGCCTTGTACGAGATGGCCTAGGAGGGAGCTGCCCCGGCGGGCTGTGGGGAGAGGGCAATTTTGAGGGGTTGCCGTCTGATGCCGCCGATGCGGGGGTGGGTGACAATGTGTGCCCTTGGGTTTGTGTTGTGGCCCGCGCCAAGTTGTCCCCCATCCCCATGACGTGGTTGCTCTGTGGCGGCGTAACACTTGCCTAGGGCTGTGCCGGGTTGGACCTAAAGGAAAATAAACTGACTGAGATAGGAGGCGTAGGTGTCCCAAACTTTAGTTTAAAGGTTTAGACCTTGGTTTAACTTGAAAGGGGCACGGTAACAACAACAACGGTCATACATGGCCAGATAGTTTATGTGGTAACAGCAATGGGGCCGTCTTTGGGGGACGTGGTGACAGGGGGCTTGATGCAAGGTGAGGGTAGAGACACTTATGTTTTACACTTTTTTTACAGATAGAAATCATTGTTCCTGGCAAACCCAAGGGCGGGTGAGAATGCAAGTATGGGGAGGGGGTGGGTTGCAACTCCATGGGGAGGGGGACAATACCTACAAGGCGCTAATATGGACCGCTGGGGGTGTGACAAAATGTCTTGTGGGGGGGCATGCTTTCGTGCAGATGTTGTGGCTGCCTTGGCCTTTGCCCTGGCAGTAGCTCAGGCTTGGGTTTCGATGGGTGCTTCAAAAGTTAGGATTTCTCCGCTTCAAGTATAACCACCACCAGTATGCCACCTGCCACTCATTGATCAGGGGTTGAGGATCTATTTGGTGCTGATGGGGGTCATGGACCACGCCTCTGAGTTGCACTGCCAATCCATCGAGGATGCAGCACCGTACCAGTGGTACGCTGCAAGGGTGCGGATGGTCGAAGTGGTGCGCGCGGGGCACATCTATCGCCTGCGGTTCCTGCGGCCGAAGGTGTGCCAAGAGCTGGACAAGCAGCCGCTGTTTCGGGAGACGATGAAGGCAGAGAAGCTGGTGTGCTTAACGGAGCGTGACGGCGAGGCCGCGGGGTTCCCTTTCATGCGCCGAGCGAATGAGATCATCAGGTGCCTCTGCCCCCCTCTTTTTGCGCAACCCATCCCCCGAGGGTGCGGTTTCGGCACGGGTTTTGTTTTTGTGGGGGATGGTGCAGGCTTCGATTGCCTGGGTGGTCAGAGTAGGGCAGGGGGACAGACACACGTGGCAGAATGGATCTGGTCGGCATCAGGGGTCTCTTTGCTTGTGGAGATGACTGCAAGATGGGACATTCATTTCAGGCCTTGTTCGCAGGACAATCCCAATACACAGTCCTCATTTGCAATTAGGTGAGCCCTACAACACCAACCCTATCAAAAAGGCAACTCAATACTGAGGATTGAGGACGGACTGATAAGAAACAGGGCTATTGCACACAATACATACCGCATGTTGTTACTTTTGCAAAATACAAACTGCACATGTTGGAGACGTTGGTTGTACCTCTGTGCTGATGTTTAGGTCTTTCAGTCCGCCAAGCACCCTTGTGGCCAGAACAGTGTATTTTGATTTATTGAGGTTAGGGTCACAGCAATACCCCATGGTCTGTTACGAAAGGGGGGGTGTATTTTTCTTTGATGAGGTTACTTCCACAGCAATGCCCCATGGCGTGTTACAAAGATGGAGGGATGTTCTTGTTTTGGTGAGGTCGGTTCCACCGCAGTGCCCCATGGTGCGTTGCAAAAAGGGAAGGGTATTCTTTAAGGCCGGACCCAGCCACGCGCTTCTGCGGCCGTTTGCAGTCAGATGGGTCGCGGGTCCTGTGCAGGGATGCATTAGAAGGGACGGGACCGCAGAGGCGGCCCCAGAATCAGTTAGAAAAGCGGTTGGAGGCCGGTTGCAAATGCCGTTGAAGCCGGCACTTGCCGTTAGGGAACAGTGGCTGGGCGTAGGCTGGGCGCCCTAGTGGGTGGGGGGGGGGGGAGGGGGTGTCCTCCCCCCCCCTTGGAACGCATCCCTGGTCCTATGGTAAGTCCTGCCTGCTCCCTTGACCGCGCAGATTGGAGCTGATGAATCGGCGCGCGGCGAGCGAGCACCTCCTGGGCATCCTCCACCGCAACCAGTACTACGTCTGCCGCACCCCCGTGTGGCTGGCGGTGCTTCTCAACACGTGGCTGCTGCTCTGCGAGTCCCTGTACTACCACACCACCGCCGCCGGCGCGGAGCGGTCCATGATCCCCTACTCCGACCTCTGCTGGTACCGCACGGTGGGCCACGCGGTGTTCCTCCTGCTCGGCACCGGCCACATCGCCGCCACGGTCCTGCGGCTGGTGTGGCTGACGCGCCTGCGCCTCATGCGGGTCGAGCTGCAGTGGACGGAGGCCCGGAGGTGGGCGTGCCAACCGGCCCTGCTGCTCACGGCCGCGGGCTATTTTCTTGGAGGGCCCGCGGGTGCCATCGCGTTCCTCGTGGTCGCCGTCGCCCTGGCCCGATTTCAGAGCGACTTCCGCAGGCTGCACGGGGTCTTGTTTGACACGAAGACCGCGCAGGAGGTCCTGTTTCTGGTGTGCGGCTGCCTGGGGATCGCCTCGTCGGAGTACTATTTCGTCCCGCACATGGTCGAGCTGCTGGACTCGGGGGAGGTGCGGCTGCTGCTGCGGGCCACGACCCTCAACCTGCAGAAGCTGGGCCAGACCGCCCTCGTCATTCTGATCGTCGTCTACTTCTACGCCACCGCGGGGTTCCGCTTCTTCCGCGAGGTCGCGCGCGCGCGGCGGGCCTTGGTGCCTTTGCTGTTGTCTCTGGGCTGCGCCCCGCCCCCCCCCCCCCGCCCCCGTTAGTTCGGATGCATGGGACTGCCGTTGCCGTCTACCGGACGGTGGCTGATAGTCTTGCGGCGCGGGTGATGGGGGATCCGTGGAGGACCCCCCCGCCACACACCTCATCCTCGGCACGCTGCGACGTACTCCCAGGGGGCGCACCGTGCGCTGTGCGCGCACTGCGCGAAAAGTAGGCTATTTTGGACCCGTGTTCACCGATGGCCAAGGTGGCCGCGGTAAAAAAAATACTATGTTCCCGGACACAGGATTGCCGCAGATTCATACTCAGTCCAAAAAGCCAGGTAATGAGTCAGAACAAACTGTGTTGCACATTGAAAATGCCAGGTTGCTGCCTAAATCTGCTGTTTTTGCCCTGTGAACGTAGCTGCCCCGGTGGTGGGTGGTTTGAAGGGTGGTCACGGGAAAGCCAATTTGCCACTGGGCGCTGTGTGCGCGGTGTGCCCGCGCTGTGCAGAAATGCCCCCCCACACTCAGCCGCCTGTCAGCACATCTCCTTTCCTGACGCACGTTCCGGAGTTCGATTTTTGCGAAAACGCGCCCAATTTTGCGCCCTCAAGCATTGAGAATGTGGGCCGCATCCGATGGTACAACGGGCTCACTCGGCTTTTCGTCGCTGACGAGTGGCGTGGCTGGGGGCACCGGGTGAGGGCCGGGCCGCAGGGGCTCGTGCCATCTCGAAAATACGTGTACATTATCTGACACATCTGTGATCGGTCCCACGGTTGGCAGGAGTAGTGCAGTGCAAAACGGTTGACGTACGCTGTTCGAACATTAATTAAATTAATTGAAAATTAAATTAATGAAATTAAAAATTAATCTGAAATTTTGCATTAATTTTCATTTTGTGTTTCCCCTTGTGTGGTCCCCTGAATTAGTTATTTTAGCAATATATTCATATTTCCCCGGTATCCTTTTCCCAGGGACTCATTGCTTTCTCAAACAAGGGGTGTGATGAAATATTTGTAGGGCTCTGGCCTTTGTGGCGTGCGTGTTGCTGAGCACATCCACAAAGCAGCACGATTGTTCTCGGTCTCATCCATTGTACTTGTGATTGTATACCCCGCCAATCCACTGTGGAGGTAGACCGCCACGTCGCCATGGCAAAAGGCAACGCGGATCATTTGGAATCGATTTCTTCATTTTGGCTTCGAAGGCGGGGGCACAGGGGTGGGGCATGGGATTGCGCATTTCCGACGGCGACAAGCAAAGCTGGATACCACGAAAGCAGCGCACTGTGCGTGCATGTGCCACCACAACTGATGCCCACCAGGAATGAAGGATCCAAGGATGAGAAAAGTGCCCAAAAAAGAGACATGGGCCCCCCCGAGAATGGGCAGTGATTTCTAGGATGTCTACAGTGCCTCCGAGGACTAAATGCAATTCAGTCAGTGCGCAGCATGCAAACATTGATCCACGCAACACGACAGTGGTGCCGACATAAATTGCAAAATTGAATATTTTCTGGACCCCCCACTTAGCGAATTCGACATTCGCAGAAGTTAATCGCACAAAATCATTTCATACTTTGCTTCATATTGATTTCCCAAAAAATTCATGTTTTGAAATTCTTCGCATTTGCCCGGTATGTCTGGTATTGCTGCCCCCAGGAGTGTGCGTATCCAATGAGATGTAGGGGGGCATCAGCACCCTCCTGTCCGGTGTGCGGTATACGAGGCGCTGCCCACATTGCCCACCCCCACCCCCTGCCGTCATCACTGCCCTGTCTAGTACCACGACCCGGAGAAGTGCTCGACGCTGCTGGGGTGCGCGACCGCGTACATGGATGGGGGCCTGAGTGGCAGTGGCATCCACGACACACTGACATTTGAGAGCCCCAACACCATTTGGAGTGACAACTGGATCCAGTGGCTGCTGACCATTGTGCAGATGTCCTTCTTGACGATCTATGTGCAGGTGTGGTCTCATCTGACGTGACCATGACATGGCCGACATTTGCTCTCGTGATCTGATGATGATTCTCCGTCCCCCCCCCCATTTTCCCCCATTTCGCCCCCCCCCCCCCATCTTTCCCCCATTTTTCCATGTTTTCCTCTTTTCAAATGCGTCTCCGGGTACTCGGGGTTTCGGATTCGGGTACCTCGGAGCCTTGAGTCGATGGTATCGTGCATTCGTAGGGGTAGGTCCTACCTACCCCACACCCAAAACCGGCCCTGTCACTGACCCATGACCTGCTCCGTGTACTCTCGTTGGACACTTGGTGGAACTTCGGTCACGAGTGGGAAAAAAAAATAAAGAAGCCGATGGTATCGTGCCTTGCCAGTGCCTTTGCCTCCTTCGTGTCTGCAGATCCTGCTGGTGGTCGCCCAGGGCATCATCATCGACTCGTTCGGGCAGCTGCGTGACGAGAATGCCGAGGTGACCGAGCGGCTCAAGGGGGCCTGCTTCATCTGCGGGCTGGAGCGGCATGTGCTCGACCAGTACCCAGGGGGCATGGAGGCGCACATCGCCCGGGACCACCACTCGTGGAACTACGTGGACCTGTTCGTGCTCCTGCAGACCACGCCCCGGTGCCGCCTCACCGACCTGGAGGAGTACGTGCACGACTGCGTGCAGCACGGCGACACCTCCTGGATCCCGAGCAAGCAGTGCCTGGCAGCGACCTCGGAGGAGTCCAAGCACGACCCGCAGGTGCTGTTGGGTGTCGGGGGTGTTCGGGACGGGTTTTGTGGACCGAACTTTCAGGGGCCCGCGCGAGGCAAAGGGGGATCTACGACGAGGTGCTGTCCGGTGGTGTTGCATAGTTCCCCCGCCTTATGGGGGGCTACCGGTCCAGACACTCCTGCCACTGCTGGGGCACCACAAATCCCCGAACCCTCCGTTTTCAAGGCTCCGCTCTCCTGCCATGCGGTAGCTTTGCTCTTCGGAGTCAGAGAATGCATCGGGACTCCAAACATATCGACAAATGTTTGAGCAGGTGGAGGGTCGCCAATCTGCACTTGGTCACCGAATTTGTTATTGAGGTGTTCATGGGACGCACAAACTTTGGTGCACCACATTACGGACTGCAGGATGTGTCGTCTCAGGCAACGGCAACCATGGAATGTTGCCCCAAAGCGGTCATAGGGGCCTGAGCGTCGCATTTTGGTGCCCAATTGTTGTGTTTGTGTGGGATCTAGCAGGTTGGGCAGTAGGGCAACCCCCCCCCCCCCCGTTCCGGTCACCGGAATTGCCGGAACGTTGTGATTCTGTGAGGCTCAATGTTTTTCAGTGAAAACGCTTGCTGCTACTGTCAACCGTTGTCGTCCACTTTGCCAGTAACACTTTTGTTCGGCCATCCACTGGCAGAGATGTTGAAATGTTGTTTTTGTGGCTCCAAGGGGGCATCCATGACTGATTTCCATGATCTGCAACTGAAGGAGCAGCTGTTATTGCAACAGAAATGGGAAGATGATGTTGAAGTTGATGAGGGAAATGTCTGTGATTTCTGTGTCCGTTCTGTCAAGCCGAACAAGTTCTTTGACAAGACCCCTGTTGCAGCCCACCGAGATGAACCTGGACAACGCGACGACTCATCATCTGCTCAGGTTCAACAAGTCAAACCGGGCAAACCAGTCAAACCAGTCAAACCAGTCAAACCAGAACCAAAAAACAAGGCCCGCAGAACTTTCAAAACCGTCACAGTAGATGACCGCGTTGCAAAATTTCTTTCAGCCTTGTTTCTGCATGAAAAAAAAGGACAACTTTGGATGCAGATCAGAGCCAAGTGACAAAAAGTGCCAAAAACTTCGGTGGGTGGTTAGTGGAGTTTGAACCCACGCTTGCCAATCTGCAGACCAGTGCATATACCACTGGACCAGTGGCAGATTCTGACATACCACTGAACGGGAACCATGTATAGACCGAGAGATGAAAATTTTTTTTTGCAAATTGAGGGATGCTTTGGGTTTCTACATTAATCCAACTACAGAACAACCAAAAGGAAGGTGTGTTTGCGCCCTGGGACTGAGATCCTGGGCACCGTGCTGAAAAAACGGCTCGGTTGCGTCGGAAAGTTGGGTTTTTCTCGCCGGAACGGGCGGGGGGTTGGTAGGGCACCTTGTAGATTCGAAATTTTCGGTTTCACCTCCTTTGCTTTCAACAGGACACATGGCAATGAATGCTGACCTTTTGGCACCCAGCGTTAGTGTCTTTTATCTGAGAGGCAGGAGTGTGCGGAGACCCTCCACGTTGCATTGCCGCCGCCATTGCCGCAAGATGGCGACAATGATGCGCTGCCTGTGTTGGACAGTGCCTCAGAGAGTGATCATGACAATGGCGTTGTTACCTGAAAAAGTGGTGCAATAATCTGACTCTTGACAGCGGGCTAAAGCGCGCCGTGCGGGCGCGCGGTGCATTGAGGCAACTTGCACAGTGGTGCAAAGTGGAATATAACCATCGGACACGCAAAACACAATCACTGGGGGGCGAGGAATGCTGCGGATGCACAGATGGCTCTCCACGTGGTTTGTTGGGTTGGAATAAGTGTTTGCACGTGTTTCTGCATCTAATTTGTCATACAGTTGTCGAAGTTCTTCTTCGCAGTGTCCGTTGTCCTTGCGAGAGTCTGCCCATTTTCGCAGTGTCTTCATCCCAGCCTCATTGTTGGAAGGGCATCCACAGATTAACTTGATTTTTTTCGATGATTGTCCCGAGTCCCGTTGCTGCATTGCTTTTCAGGAAACGCAAAAAAAAAGAATTCTGCGCAGTCTCTTCCAATCCATTTGGCTGCTGGACCAACCCCTTGCTTAGTGGGGAAAACACCCCCCTCCCCCGCTGGGTAGGGGGTGTTTAAGGTGGGTCAAGGGCTGGGTAGGTAGGCCAGGTCCAAATTTGGGCACTTTTGGCAAAGTAGTAGGGGAGGGTGGTCGCATTTTCGGAGGTTTTGTGTCAGTCAGGTGTTTGGGACAAGGTTGAACACAACGGTTTGCATTTTCCCGTGTGCAAGACCATCCGGGCCATTGCCTTTTGGTAACAGCAAGTTTGGCACACCACACCACACCACTTTGCCCTTTCAATCCACTCTGCTCCCTTGCAGCAGCACTCTGCACCAAACCCAGGTGGAGTCCCTCAAAGCGCAGCTCAGTGTCGTCACCCAAAAACTGGAGCACCTCGAGTCACAACTCACAGAGCAGATGGCGCAGCTGGCGACGAAAACAGAGGAGCCGCGGCCGGCAGAGGAGCATGTGGCAGTGGGACTGGTGCGACACGAGACCGTGAGGATGCCAAAGGGCATGGGCATGACGAAAACAGAGGAGCCGCGGCCGGCAGAGGAGCATGTGGCAGTGGGACTGGTGCGACACGAGACCGTGAGGATGCCAAAGGGCATGCGCATGGCGAAAAGCCGCAAGATTCCCTCAGTCCGCTTTGGTGGAGTTGCAACAATTTCGGCGGATGATACTATGAAGGGCACCGCAATTAATGTCCGACCCCCCACCCACCCACCAACGCATGTGGCACCTCGCCCATCCCCGTAGCGTTGGCCTCCCAACTCCTGAGAAAGTGCATTTACAATTGGACCGCATCGCTCGACCCAAAAAACGGAAAAGCATCAAAGCATGTTGCGGCGTGGCTGATAAATGGAGGGTGTGCACAAAACTCAACAAGGGACGGAATGGCAGCAACACCGGAGGAGACGGTGCTTTCGCACCCGTTGTTCAGGCCCTTGACAGATGTGCATTTCCGTTCTTCGCATCCTTCGACGACGATCCCATTTTGTGCACGTTCTCGACTTCTATTCTCTCCCACTCTGCCACTGTTGTTACCGATATTTTACCCACACATCATGTCTGAATTACAAGATCTACACATGTAAAGGATTGTGGAACATTTAGTGAGACAGAGCAAACTGAATCGCACGGGTCTGTCAGCAGAGCTAAGCCCTCACGGCGAAAAAAATATATCGTAATTGTTTTGATGCAAATTAATACCATGCGCACAGGCGCAAAGACTTTTTTTTTTGGTGGGGGGGCGGGGGGGGGGACTTGCTTGTATACGGGTAAATGGGTAGGGATGGTTGCGATGGTACTACTGATGCTAGTTTGGCTAATGCGCAACTAGCCTCCTGTTCCGTTTTGTATCCCTGGGAGCGGAGGAGAAATGAGGGATTCCAGCCCTGAATTTCGGCAAACAGCCACGACAAATACATCGTAAGGCGGGGAGGTACCCCCTCCCCTTTCAGGTCCGCCCAGCCTACGCCCAGTCACTGTCCCCCTGACGCCAAGTGCCAGTTTCAATGGCATTTGTAACCGACAGTAACCGTCCCCAACCCCTTTGGCAACCTCCTCCAGCCGCTTGTCGGCCCGCCTCTGGGGCCGCCTCTGAGGTCCCTTCTCTTCTAATGCATCCCTGCCCGCTCCACCTCTTTCCGTGCAGGCGTATGAAGGCCCTGGTGCAAGCCAAATTTGTGGCATTGGTTCAGCCGGGGCCAAGGGTTGTGTGGGCTCCTGAGGGCGCTCGTGTCACTGATCTGGTCATCGGATTGCGGTCAAATATCATTGTTCATTTTTTTTTAAGGCATGGCCACAAGGGCCCAAGAATTGCGAGAAACTCGCATAGTTCACCGAAGGACAGCAGCGGTATTCACAGGTGCAAACAACCATGGAATTGCACCTGACTGAGTTGGGCCACTGCATTTGCATGCTGCAATCTAACCCAAGGTGCATCTGCACTACCCTAAGGTACCAAAGGCATGAGTTGGGTCCACTTAAAAAGGGTGCTGCATGCATTTTCTGTGCGCCAAATCCGTGGTGTGCGAAGGACTGAAAAAAACAGAAAACTGACAAAAGTGGTTTCAGCCAAGTGTTTTGTTGGCTCCTGGTGCGCGTGTCACTGATCTGGCCATCGGATTGCTGTTGAACAGCATTGTTCATGATGTCGGCAAACACCAGATGTGTAGCAGTTCAGGACCAGTTAATAATTATACTATGCTCCCCAGGAAATGCAACCCTGCACCCTGAGTGAGCACCGGGGTAGAACCATGTGATGTGCCATGGCGCCCAATGTGCCATGGAATCGAATCGAAGTTAAGCCAACATGTCCGTGACAAACGAAAATACGAAAGAAAAGCAAGTGTTGCACCCACAGAGTGGAATGGATCTCAGTCTTGATTTCCCTTTTCCGGTACGAAACTTCCAGTGTGCCAGTTCATCAATGTTGGTGTCCTCTGCTTGCATGTCATCTTTGTCCCCGTCTAAACATCCAAAGCATTTTCCTGCGAATTTGCACTGTCGTACTTTTCACTTTCTCCACCACCATTTTATGCAGTTTGTGCTCAATGGGAGCGGAAACGTCAGAAGAGATTCTTCCTCTGTCAACAGATACTGGAGACCCGACGACTTGTACTTCACCAGGAATTCATGGAAAAGAAACAGGGCCACTGCCCTCCAGCCACATCCCAACACATATCCAGGAGTGGTGTACGCTGCCAACCAGCCTTTGTTGGATTTCATGTGCAATCTTGTACCCTGATTGATGGAAGGCTGTGAATGCAAAGTACTCAGATGCAACAGGGTCTTCTTGTAGCAATGCACAGTCCTCCCTTTCCGTTGTATGGGAATACCAGCGTGGCCACATGGCCGGGCTGTCCTTTTGTTGTGGTTGTGAGTATTTCCGACACTTGGATGGCAACCTCATACACTGCTCTGTCGTCCTCTTTATTACTCAGCTAGAACTACGCAATCCAACTGTCAAATTGTCTGAATCTGGCCTTGCAGATATCGTTTGTCCACCCAAAGTTCCCCCCCCCCCCCCCAAAAAGGTAGGAAAGGGCAAATAGACCTGTAAATAGACCAGCACACAACGCTGTCAACAGAAGATACAAATGAGAAACCACAAAAAGATGACATCCACATATTCACCAAGGAATCACCAACACTGCCTCTACAACCCCAACCTCTGTCGACGGAACGAAGGGTTTCGAGGGTGGTATAGGGAGGCTGTATAGGTAGCCTGTGCAGATTGTGCGATGCAATTATGCCGCCGTTGTGACTAGGGGTGGAAAATTGACGGTCATTGTGGGTAGGAACGCGAGGAAAGGGTTAGTGTGTGGTGAGGTGGAGGCATACAATCCAAAAGTGGTCAGACATGGTGATTGTTATTGCCCCGGTGCCATAGCCTGGGAGGGTGTGGAGGCTTTCTCAATTCATGATGATTGTGTTGTCAGTATTGCGGTCTTAATGAGTTTTCAAATCCCAAACGCGAGTCTCTCTGGTGCATTGGTAAAGCGCAGGTCACTCCCGCCGGCTGGGCGTTTGGAGTGGTGGCGGGACACCGATGGACATACAGAATTGGTTGTGGTTTTCTGAGCGGTTACCCCAACTGAATGCAACGTGGACGCGACCAAAGCAGTGGATTGGGAAACGGCAATGGAAAATGCCTCCAGACTGGCCCCAGGTCGAATCTTTGTATTTAGGCAAAAAAAGAGACCGGAGACCCGATGGGATCCGTGAGTTCAGATTCGGTGTTGTGGTACCAGAATCCCATCCACATTCGACAATGGTTGCGTTACAATATTTCACCCCCCGCATAAAGGCAACCTCGTGATCCAATGCAATCTAGGCATTCGGATAGCAATCTACATTATAGCCTTGAAGAAATGGTTTGTTGTGGGAGTATTTCTAGATGGCAGCTGTCATTTTCAGTGGGATAGGGCTGCCGAGCACCAAACACAGGACACCCACCACCAGACAGATATCATAGAGGTCCTGATCCCAACGTGTTTCCTGCTACACACACAAATCCGCTTTTCACTGATCGCACCTGATGGGGTTTGCGGTAGGCGTGCTTGGTATGGATTAAAAAAAAAGAAAGAACTCTGTCTTAAAAGACAGTATGTCCGCCGTCGCATTTATTTCAAAGCCACTGCCATGTACAACAATCTCGGGCGGCAATAATAATCGTCTAGCGGCTTTTAAAACTCCAGAAACGACAATGAAGTGAAAACACGATCGATTTTGATGGGGAGAACATACGTTCAGTGACTCAATCCTATCCACCAAGGATCCAAGCAATTTGTGCACATTGTCAATGGGGTAAAACAGTGCACAAACACCGTTAAGTTGTCTACAGCACCAATGTACACCCACTGACATTTGCAGGTTCAGTATCTCTGAGACATGACAATCTATTATCTCACAGAGCCATTGACCACCATAACAACCATGCTTGGTAGCAGGCAACGGTAGCAAAGTCACGGTGGGCACCTAGAGCATTGGGTAGAAACCAAAAACAAGCAAGCATTGCACTACAAGGTCGAAACACCTGGGGCGATACGCACCATTGGTGGCAGCATTTGATGCCCATTTGACACGCAAAAATCAGTGTCATGCAACAATAAGCAAGGTTTTCAGCTCGGTTATCTAGGTTCATGGAAATTGATTCAGCCCTCTAGGGTCACCAATTTTTCTACATTCCTAAGTGAAAATGGGAAGTTCTCACACCCCAATCGGGATGTTACATTTATACGCAGTCTTTTGCCTAGTGGTGATACCTGGCCACAGACTCATGGGCCCACCTTCCAGATCACGGCGTAGCTGGTGGACAAATCTTCCATATTTATTGTGTGTTACAGGCTAGCACACCTGTGAATATGTTTGCAATTGCATTCCCCTCTATAGTGGACGCTATTAATGTCTAGATCTCCACAGAGGCCACAGGTCTTGGTCGGGGGTAAGAGAATGAGTTTTGCACAAGTCTACATGTATGCATGGAATCTGATAGGATTGCGGCAAGCAAGCCACGTTGAACCGAGGGGAATCAGAATCCAATGTCGTCATTGCGTGGCTTCTTTGGTGCTCCTTTTCTCAACTGTCTCTGCCGGTCGTTGGTGATGGCATGCCTCGTGATGATCAACCGAAGCGGTGCATTGCCGAAATGTGGGGGCAAGGCGCACTGCGGCGGTGAAGACATACCATGGACTTCAACCTTTCCAAACTAGTAAGCTCTGTCGAGATTCACTGCTGGTGCACAGCACATCGATCACAAGGACGAGATGACCCCACTTGATCAATGATGCCATTTTGGTTTTGATGCTGGTGTGTGTATTGAAGGCAGAGACTTTATATTCAGAGTTTATTGACCACGGACGGATTTTGACAGACTTACAGGGTATTTGAGACTTTCTAGAGTACCATGCCTTTTAGTAGTGAGAAATCCTTTGTTTTGCGAGAGCTATGCGAGAGTGAGACCGCATGACACCAGTTTCCACTGAACCAAAGTTTGCCGTTACGAAAACTACTACCGGGAAGATGGATCATTCTACTTTTTTTTTTAAATCCCCACGCCTATAGGCAAATACGAAGCACCACCGGTGCCACACCACCATGACAACCGCCACCTTAGGCCACCGTCGCTGCCACTTGCTCTTTTCGATCAAAGATTACATGAAAATTTGAAATTTTTCTGGCCATAGCACCAGCACAAAACCACGACAAAAAAAAAGTAGCACCATAACCAGCAAGTTTTTATGAGTCTTTCAGCTCTTTGTTGTGCCTCTCCTGCGGCTTGCTGCTGGTGTAGGGTTCCTGCTGCTTGTTTTTGATGGAGAAAATGTTTTAGTGTGGAAATACAACCAATACAGGATAACCCAAGTCAGAGATAAGCAAGTAGAAGTCAAACAGGATCAAAGCATGAAGGGCTGCAGTCACAAAAGAGTTAGATGAAGAAAGGTATCAACAATAGACCACAGCAATAGACAATCAATGCAACTCGGGTTGAAATATTTTACATGATTGAGGAAAACTGATTGGAAAACTGCCCGAAGGGCTCACACTCTCCATAGTGCCATCTTGAGATGTGCACTCTTTGTTTTTGGGTCCGATAGGTGCTGAGGTGGCATGGCTTGTGGCGCTAAGGTCACTGCCATGTCACATGGGGACTTCCTACTTAGCTAGGCTGACTGGGTATTGAACCTAAGACCTCTCAAAAAGAGCTACCCCGGCCCCCTAGGGTGCATACCACTAGGATAGCTAAGAATTCATCAGAAAACATAGATAAATCCATGGGCTCTGAATTAATGTCAGCGCGTCAGTCAGTCCAGGATAAGATGTTTTAGTTCACATTGCTTGGGGATTAAGGGGTCCACACAATATCCTGATTTAGTGTTTGGTTCTATAGGTCAAAATGTGTTATCACCCATTTTGGTTAGGCCAATACTAAGATAAAAATGCAGGATAGCTTAGAGCATCTCTAATACAACTAAAGTCTACTCTAAAGCAATGGAAAAGCACTTTTTCTTACTCCCCCTTGTGTTGTGGTGGCCACCACTGTCGCATTTCAGGAAAAAGGGTATTTTTCTTGGCCTCTCCTTGGTTTCCACATCTACTTTAAAATACCTATAGCCTCCCTTACACTAGAAAAGGGCGCTTTACCATGGCCAGCGCCTTTTGCTGAATTGTTCCTGACAATTACCTACAGAAAACTCAGGGCTCTTGGCGCTGCAGGGGTTCCTGTGGCTTGGTGGGGTTAGAATAGGGCATGCAAAGACCATATGCATATGCATCCCTCCCTCCAAGCTGCAGCGTGACACAACCCAACGCCAGACTCTCATAGGACGCTCGCTTTGAGTCTCTTGGAACCTGCTGGCGACCTCTGTCCTGGTCTTAGGGCGAGGGGCGCGACGATTAAATTAAAATTGCCCTTGGTGGAGTCTTGGGTTCTGATTCAGTCTCTTGCTGCTGCTTTTGGGCCCGAACAGCGGCCTGCTCAGCGACGCTTCGCGAGGATATCTGTACAACAGAGGAATGGGAGGATGAGGGGCGAATCCACGCAAACGCGAAGCGACAACAGCTAAATCCGTCAAATGACGACCTGGAATTTTTCTGAAAACACATACCTGACCAGATTCCCATTGTGCATCAGATGCACATTTTTATAAAAATTGCGGTCATCTCCTGGTTTTTTAAATCACGAAATTCTCACGCAGAAAAAGACGGCGCGCTGGAGCGGGTCCTAACGAAGCGCCGGAAAACAAAGAATTGGTAAGACTATAAACGTATGTCACGTATAATGACGAAAATGACGAGACACACATAAATAGGTAACTATAGGCATCTCACCCATGCTGACAGCACGAATTCAAGATCAAAGAATTCAAAAATCAAAAATGACTACAATGAAACAGGTATAAAGCACAGGTCTGTGCTCAATTCGTATGCAGCATGCATATTGCCTGTCTCTTGTCTCCTTGAACAGGCCTGGTAGCAACGCTAACAAACGATAGAGGGATAGATTAGAAGATTGCAGATGATTAGAGGTGAGATCAGGGTGATTAGACATACACACAGATGCATAGCGTTGCGTTTCCCTTTGTGCACACTTGCTCTCGCTTTCTAGCGGTGCGTAAGATAGGTAAGCCCAGGTGGGGCCACCCCCTGGTAGAGTTTCTGATCGCTGTGGGTAAGATTAGGTGTGATTGTTGAGAACCTTGAAAAGACGTCAAGAACCTGTGCATACTCGTGCATTCAAAATATGCATTAAAGGGTAGGCCACGCGTGGTGCGCACGGTAAAACCCTTGTTTAGGTTACCGGGGGGCTCCACCACACGTTCTATAAGAGAACGGGTGGAGTTCCTTAAGCTTGCTTGCTTGTAACTGGGTTTAGGAACAGCGTATTATAGGTCAGCCTAAGAAGCGTATAACACGTGGAGGCTGGCTTGATTCCTCAGTCTTAAACCCAGTTCATTTGCCTTTGCTTTACAGGTGGGAAGGTCAGGGTGAATTGGTGCAGCTGCAGTTGCCTTCGGCGACTTTTGAATTTTTCGCCCACGTTAAAACGGGCGCTGATCACACAATCAACAAACTGACCTTCAGCCAGGAGTGGCGAAGGCAGTCCGACCTCTTCAACATACACGCCGTGCACGCAGCCTGAGCACTCCTTCCCTCCAAGCCCTATCAGGGAAACGCGTAGTGGCGTCCCTGTTAGGCCACAGTTGCTTAGTAGCGCTGTGTTCTCGTGTCACTTTCACAGGAAGGCCTCTAGGGCCTTTGACATGATCAACATCATCCCCAAGTAGCGTGTGAGTGTAGGAGTGGCAAGCCAGGGTGAGGGTTTGGGCCTCAGAGTCCGCTCATCCTTCGATGGCTGGTGCCACTATAGGGCGTGTAGGACCTGTAGTGAGTGTGTCACTGTCCCGCCTGTTTCCTGAAATTTTATCAGGGTTTTGGTGGGCAGTGGCAGTGGTTAGTCCAGGTTTTGGCCATCGTAGCAAACAGGCGTTTTCATGCCTCATAGCTTTTGGCCGGCCCTTCCCTGTAGTAGGCAGGTAGGTAGGAAAACAATACCTGGACTGACTTGCTGGGTATCCCCCAAAGGTTTTGCGCCATCACAGAAACTGGGCGCTTAGGGGCGGAGAGACCCGGGGCGTACCCCGTGGCACCGGTAAGACATCCGCCGGGTTTAGCAAGCGTGCAGACTTGGGTATGATTAGGACACCATTTCTGCAGCTTGCCTCCAGGACCTCAGGAATGGCACACTGACACACACACGCTTAGGAAGGTATAGGAAAGTTCAGTCCCTAGGTTTCTTCTGAGAGGCAAGCGTCTCAGCGAGCCTCAGCAACTCTCCTAGGTTGTTCTGGGACAAGTAGTCAACCAGAACAGAGTTTAGGCGTCCCTCAGGAAGAACAAAGGCAGAGAAGGGTTCCCAGGTAGCTTCTTCAGGCGCTTATAGATATCTCCGAACTCCTTCAGGTACTCAGCTTGTTGGAGTCCATCTAGGGGTCGGATCATGGTTATGTTGAGGTCCAGGTGTACATCCATACGGCTGAACGCCTCCTTGGCTAGCGCTTCTGACCTGGCACCAATCAGGTCGTCGAAGTTGTTGCGGCTGATGTAGTCCGCACATTCGTTTTTGAGTAAGAAAAAGTGCTTTTCCATTGCTTTGAGGCATACTCTAGTTGTATTAGAGATGCACTGAGCATCCAGGCATTTCTATCTTAGTATTGGTCCCACCAAAAGTGGTGATAACACATTTTGACCTATGGAACCAAACACCCAATCAGGATATGGAGTGGACCCCTTAATCCCCTTTCTATGTGAGGCAAATCATCTTTTTTTGAGTTGACTGAGAACTGACATATTCAAGGCAGAGCCTATGAATTTATCTATGTTTTTCCATGAATTCTTAGCTATCCTAGTGGTATGCACCCTAGGGGGCTGGGCACCTCTTTTTGAGAGGTCCTGGGTTCAATTCCTGGTCAGCCTAGTTAAGTGGGAAGATCCCATGTGACATGGCAGTGACCTCATCGCCACATGCCCTGCCACCTCAGCACATATGGGACCCAAAACAAAGAGTGCACATCTCCTGAGATGGCACTATGGAGATAGAGCGGCCTTGGGGCAGTTTTCCAACTCTTTTCCAAAACATTTCAGCTATCTTTGTGAATATGCATTCCGATTTGACCTGAGTTGCAGTTTCTGTGAATATCCAATCATCTTTCACTGTTTACACTGCAGCCCTTCATGCTTTGATCCTGATTCTCTTCTCCTTGCACACCTCTGGCTTGGGTTATCCTGGATTGACTGTATTTCAACAAACAAAAGGTTTTCATCTCCAAAAACAAGCAGCAGGAAACCCTACACCAGCAGCAAGCAGCAGGAGAGACAGAAACACAGTGCTGAAACCACTATAAACTTTTCTGGTAGCAGAGGCAGTCTGTCTCTGCGCACCGGCAGCAACCCCGCGCCGTACATCCAGTGCGCCGAGTACAGGCACATATAAGCAGAAGGGCGGACTAAGATGGACACAAGGAAGGAGGACGCTGACGTGAAGACAGCGCCAGCGCCTGAGGCACCGGCAAGGCCAGCACCTGGGGAACCTGGACCTGGACCTAGCGGCGCTGTACCTTCGGAGCCCTTACATGGGCCAGTGGAAGTGGCTGAGGACTCGCTGGATGGACTCCAGACATCCTTCAGGGCCCTCTCCGTCGAAGAGGTGGTCGCTCAGCCTGTGAAGAGGAAGAGAGAGAGCGAGAAGGATGCTGGAGACGAAGCAGACGAAGGAGAGGAACAAGGCAAGACCTGACGAATGACCCTACCTTCGAAGGCGCACCAAGCGCTTCTGGCCTCCACGCATCACCCTCTCCTATGACCACCACACTCCCAGCCGCTGCAACATCCACTCCCAAAACCAACCCGCCTATGGCAGAGGGCACAGGCTTTACTGGCATGCCTCCCTACCCCGCCTATGGTATGGGCCCACCTACCACTGCGCTCCCTGAGGCAACTACTGCCAGTGAGCCGGTGACTTCCAGCTCTGCGCCGCGATGGTATGCGGCTGAATATCCCCATCCACTACCCACTACTGGAACCTATGTGGATGTTCCTGGGTATGCACCTGGGTATGCAACCTTGAGTGGGTTGAGGAGAGGACCTGAATCTCTTGGTGGCAGGAGTAGAGGATCGGGAAGATCCTCCAACAGGTCCCTGACGCGGTCGGAGATCAACGAGGTGCTCCGAGGAGCCACTTCAAAAATCGTGGGCGACCTCACTCAAGAGATCCGAGAGAAACTGGAGCCCCTGATGATCCCGCCCCAAGCGTCACCTACCACGGTGGGAATGTCACCCCACCGAGTACAGGCCAACCACCTGGCGGCAGGGTTGACAAACACCCTGGGGAGCCTGAGGAGCCGACCGATGCCGACTCCTGCAGCTATACCGAGAAGTCCCTTCGTACCGGGAACGGCCCAGCCGCCCTACAGCCACGTGACGAACTCTACGAGGGCCGAGCTGGACGGGCTGGGGCTGACAGCCTTGAGGGCAATGGTGGACGTGGAGCCTTATGGCTCTAGTGATCTAGGCGGAGACCCCTCTGATGATGAGCCGCCGTCGATGACTTCTACTTCGCCCTCAGAGGACGATGACCCGGAGGACCACGAGGACCCAAGGGGTAAGAAGAAGAAGAAGAAGAAGAAGAAGACCCGACGCCCTGAGGGACGCAGGTCTCAGGAGGCGAAGGCTATTGCCACCTCCAAGATCGTGGTGAACCTGCCTGAGTTCACAGGCAAGGACCTCAGCGAGTTGGCTGAGAATTTTGGCCGGTTTCTCCGATTGACCGGCCAAACCCACGCTAGTGGGCGAGTCAAGTGCGACCTGCTCCTGCAGTGCTGCAAGACCAAGTACCTGGAGAAGCAGGTCAGGCAGATCGTGACTAACTCCGCCACCTTTGCCGATGTGTTGGTTGCCCTGGAGAGGCAGTACCCGACCTACGAAACCGACCTCTCCATCAGGGCCGAGATCCAGAACCTGCCTGTGCTGCCCAACAACCCCAAACCTGGCAGGGTCTCTGAGCTGTTGGCTGACCTGGATCACTGGGCTGGACGACTGACGCCCGGTTCCTACAGCAGCGACCACCTGCTGTTCTGGTTGGTGGCCAAGCTCCCTCGAGAGCTATGGGACGAGTGCCGTTCGACGGCGGAGCGCAAGGCTAGATCCCTCCGCTACGAGGATCTATGCGTGCTACTCCTGGAGCTGGCGCTGGAGAAGGAGAGCGACCAGCACTTGAACAATTACCGTCCCGGAGGAGGAGGTTCTGGAGGCCATGGCAAAGGGTACCAAGGATCCCGACCTGGGCAGGGGACTACCCCCAAACACGCCCACGCCCGTATCATGGAGAACGTGAAGGAGCTATTCTGGTGTGATGCCAGAGACGAGCAGGGCCACCTGCAGCACGCCCCTGACTGCGAGCAGCGAGACTGCTTCGTAGTCCAGGGGAAGCAGCAGGAAAAGAACACCGGCGCCAAAGCGAAGCTGCCGGATCATTACAGGTGCACCATCACGTGTGCATTCTGCGGGAAGCGGAAGCACTACGAGGATGAGTGCTACCATAAGCAAAGCCTATCGGCGAAGCTTAAGGGTGAAGATCCTGGCAAATGCTCAGGCAAAGGTGGAGGCAAAAGCAAAGGCAACGAATCCGGCAAGGGCAAGTCGAAAGGACGTGGTCAAGGGCAAGACAAGGGTCAAGGTGGACGAGGAGGAGGCGCTAACCGCCAGCCCGACAACAAGAACAAGGACAAGAACGGAGGCAACCCCAACCCTAATCCAGGGGGGAACTCCTAGCCCTCTGGAGGGCAGTCTGGTCCTACCACACGCTCACAAACGCAGGCCCAGCAAGAACAAGGAGCCAAGCGTGAGCATGAAGGTGGTGATGACGGCAACGCTAAGAAGAGGAGCCGTTTCATGAGGATGGCCCGCAAATTGCGGATGAAGGGGTTCGAGGTGACCTGTCCCGCGGAGTTCTGACGGGGACGCTCTGGTGGCACCCAAGACCTGGTGTTTTGGGTACGTATCCGACTAGGGGGACGCGAATACCTGGGGGTATTGGACACTGGTGCCACCATATCTATAGTGGCCAAGAAAGCTTTACCTTGTGGGAGCCTGAAGAACACCATGACCACCGCCGCTATACGCATGGGGGATGGACATGTGGTGCACAGCTGCGGGGACTCCGAAGTGGAGGTACCTATGGGCTCCCGGACTATCGCCCATCGGTTCTATGTGATGGACACTGAGGCCTTCGACTTTGTACTGGGGACTGACTCCCTGACGCTGCAAGCGCCCTACCTCCTCTACGTGGACCACGGCAGTGGCAGAGAGTCTGTGCCACTGGAGCAGTCGGAACATACCTCGAGTTACCTGAGGCTATCGAAGGAGGAGCCCTCGAACATGATGGCGGCCTCCAAAACTGAGGACTACCAACTATTGGGGGAAGTCCTACACCAAGGTCTGAAGGAGTTAGGTTACTCTAGAGAAGACCTGAGTGTGGAGTTGTTCGCCAGCGACAAGCAGCATGTACTGGACCTTTACTGCAGCAAGGGGAAGAACTGCAGCTACAAATTTTACTGGCCCTCTTTCGGGATGGCCTACGGGAACCCCAGGTTCAGTGAACTGGGGAAGGTGCTGACCAAAGTGGCCTTGGAACGTTCCCGTATGGTCCTGTGTTCCCCCGATTGGGGAGCCCATGGGGGCAACGAGTACTGGCGAAGCCTCCTGGACAGGCTGACTATCAGCTCTGTTCGTTTGCCTGATGAGGCCATCTACGTGCCTCTGGGACGCAAGACGCCTATTGGGAAACCCGGATGGGGGGGTATGCTGAGCGTGGTGGACGGAGGTCTTACCTCCATCCCTTGGGAGGATCTGGACCCGACTCTGGTCCAGGCTATACAACGAGAAAGCGACGGACTCGCCTTGGGTGACTTGAAGGATCGCCTACGACCACAAGATGCTGTTGAGACTACACCCGGAGGAGATGAGTACGTCGTGACTGACACCAACGCCCCCAACTCTCCCTGCCATGTACCTGTTCCTGATGGAGTCTCTGAGTGTGGACTATCTGAGCTACCTAGCTCTATCCACTCGGATGACGAAACTGAGCACGATGCCTTCTTCGTGCAGACCTGTGTGGAGGGAGTGGAGAACGCCGAGTACGTCGCCCCACTGAAACCCCTACTCTCCATGAGGGTGGAGCTGGACCCTCGATCCAGGCTCAGGGAGTATGTGGATTCCAAGAGGAAGTTGGTGGCGAAAAAGCTATGCTACGCGAAGCCTACCCGCAGTTCATGGCCACTGAAGCAAGGACGTACCGGAGACCTATCCCAATTGAAGGAGGACCTCGAACAGAAGATCACCACCTGGCAAAGGGAGGTAGATCTTAAGCTCATGAAGAGCGTGTGGGGCGCCCATGTGAGGCCGCAGAGGAGGACGACCTCTCGGAGGAATGTGTATGTGAGCCCCCTCGAGCGTGCCTATGTTGCCATCGTCCAACGGAGATGGTTGAACAAGACCTTCTATATGCCTACCAAGGGCTGAAGGACACTACCACGGGCGAAGAGTCGGTGGAGGACCACCTCCTGACGTCTATTACTCAGGGGGCAAGCAACTTACACTCTGACGAGGACATGGAGGACAAGATCAAGGTATTCGACCCGCGGGTACAGAAGCTTATAAGGACCTATCTGGAGGTGTTCGGACAACTACCCCCCCCAGCCTCATGTGACAAGCTGGTACAGATGGACCTCAAGCTGAAACCCGAGTTCGTGGGTCACAGGATCCGGAGGAGACCCTATCCAGCTCCTAAAGAGCAGACCCACGAGATTGAGCGACAGATACAAGAATGTATCAACGCTGGCCTAGTCCTGGAGTACAAGGACGGGGACTACCCCCTACACTGCAGCCCCTGTTTCCTGGTGGCTAAACCTGGGTCTACGGCCGAACGGCTGGTAGTGGACTACGGAGAGCTGAACAAGAAAACGCTGAACCACTCAGGGTCCATTCCCAATATGGAGTCTACCCTGGAGAAGATAGCCTCCTGCCGCTACAAGACCAAGATGGACAAGAGGAGCGGATTCTGGCAAGTGGACCTGACGCCCAACGCACAGGAACTACTGGCCTTCATCACCCCTCAGGGGAGGGTGTTCAAGTGGAAGGTCATGCCGTTTGGCGTGGCTAACGCACCCGCTCTATTCCAAGAGCTGATGAACAAGATCTTGTCCATCCTACGAAGGAGACCTAAGGTGCAGGAGCTCATATCCCGTGGTGCCCGGATGGAGGCTCACATCGACGATGTATGCCTCGGGACCAATACCCAGGAGGATCACCTAATCCTCTTGGGTGAGTTCTTTGCGGTCTGCCAGGAGAACCACACACGACTCAAGCTGGAGAAGTGTGAGTTCATGCAGGAGACCATGCAGTACCTGGGGTTTGACGTTGGCTATGGGTGGTGGACCCCAGCGGCCTCTAAGGCCAAACCCCTGATGGATGCCAAGGTACGACACGAAGACCCCAAGAAAGGACTTCATGATGTACAGAGTTTCATTGGGGCGTGCAACTTCTATCGCCGCCACATCAAAAACTTCACCTACACCAGCGCCGTTCTGACGGACTTGATCAAGAAGAGTACTACTTGGCGCTGGGGCCCACAAGAGCAACAAGCGTTTGACGAGCTCAAGGACAAGGTAGCCAACGCTAAGTGCTTGGGCGTGCCTAGGGCACAAGGGGAGATTATCCTGGTGACCGACGCCAGCAATGTGGGCGGAGGTGGAACGTTGTTCCAATGGCAAGCACTAGAGAAGGAGGAGTTCGACTCGGCCATTTCCCAATGGGGGACGGAAGGTCTCAACCGAGATGGAACCCTCAAGCACAGGTACCCTGACGACAAGTGGGTCCTAGTACCTCTGGGCCACTGGAACTGGAAGTGGAACCAGGCCAGGGGGAACTACTCCACCTATGAGCAGGAATTGCTCGCGGGTATGCTGGTGCTATCCTCACAAGCACGACTGTTGGGGAGTAACCCTGTGGTCTGGCTGTGCGACCAAGAACCGGTCCGCAGCTTCCAGAAGGGTCCCCCACCTGAGAAGGCCAAGCTACGGCGCTGGTGGACCTACCTCAGTCAACTACGGCTGACGGTACACCATATCCAGGGAGTGAAGAACGAGTGTGCCGATTACATCAGCCGCAACAACTTCGACGCCCTGATTGGTGCCCGGTCTGAAGCGCTGGCTAAGGAGGCGTTCAGCCGTATGGACGTCCACCTGGACCTCAACGTGACGATGATACGCCCCCTGGATGGACTCCAACAATCGCAGTACCTGAAGGAGTTTGGGGATATCTACAAGCGCCTGGAGAAACGCCTTGAACCCCTCCTGGTCAACCAAGACCAGTGGAAGAGGGACAAGAGCTACCTCTGGCACGAGGACCGGATTGTGGTGCCTAGTGACAGAGTCCCAGCGCTGCTGAAGTGGACCCATGAGTCCAGCGGTCATGTGGGTGCCGACCGCACCCTGAGGCTGTTCAAGCAGTGGTTCCACGCTACGTGGACTGACGACCAACTGCGGAAAACCCTCCAGCCTATCGTGGACAAGTGCCCGTGCAGGTCCTGTAAACCAGGGGATATCAGGGACAGAGGTCTCTACTTGACCCTGCCCATCCCTCACTGTGCTAACAGTGTTCTATACGTGGACTACACGGAGATGCCGAAGTTCGGGGGCTATGACTTCGCCCTCGTGGTAACCTGTGGGTTGACCAGGTTTACCAGGGTGTTCCCATGTACCAAGCACATTACCGGGGAGGAGACTATCAAGATACTCCTGGAGGAGTGGTTTTGTGTCTATGGGGCGCCCAAGGAGATCAACTCCGATGAGGACGTACGAGTACGCTCAGATACCGGTGGGTACAAGAGGGTCCTGAGATCCCTCAATGTCCAGGTGTCTACGGGGATTCCCTACTCGCACACGAGCAACCCCCTATGTGAGCAACAGATCCGTGTCCTGAAGGAGAACGTACGGATATGGTGCAAAACAGAACGCACCAGAGACTGGGTGAGACTACTCCCCGTCATATCCCTGATGATGAACTCCCAAGAGAGTGCAGCTACTGGCTACTCGCCCCATGAGCTATTCCTAGGGCGCCCGGCATGGTTCCTACATGCCCCCTATCCAGAGGACACCCATTCTTCTGTGGGTGAATGGGTCCAAGAGCAACAAGCGAAGGTGGACAAGGCCAAGGCTATGCTCCAGAGAGTGAGGGAGCGTCAGTGGAACAAGAAGAACAAGCACCGAGTACCGGCCACCTACCAAGAGGGGGACTGGGTGCTGGTGCACCACAGTCGACTACCCGCCTGGCCCCGCTCTACCAGCGATGACCAATACTTCGGGCCGTACAAGATTCTATCAGTGGATGGACACCGTATCACCGTTCGGTGTTCTCCCCGTCTAGGGGGGACCCTGGTGTGCGCTGCTCAACACTTGAAACGCTACTATGATCCCGAAGACCTCTGTGGGGAGGAGTGGGAGCTGAACGACGAGGAAATCGCCGCTCTGGACCTACAAGGGGCTGCCAGCCCTATGGAAGTTGAAGGTGAACTCCCCGACATGAACGCCGAGGAAATGGCTAAGGAGGGCTTCTACCTGGTGAAGTCTGTCCTACGCCACCGCTATCGCCAGGGTTGGCGCTTCCTCACCCTCTGGGAAGGGTTTGGAGTCGAAGAGGCCACCTGGGAGCCCTTCTCTGCATTTGTTCTACCTGAGGGACGCCTAAACTCAGTTCTGGTTGACTACTTGTCTCAGAACAACCTTGGAGAGTTGCTGAGGCTCGCTGAGACGCTTGCCTCCAAGACTAAAGCTAGGGACTGAACCTTACCCTTACGTGCCAAAGCGTATGTGTGAGTGTGCTAGTCCTAAGGTCCTGAGAGCAAGCCGCAGAAGTGGTGTCCTAATTATACCCAAGTCTGCACGCTTGCCAAACCTGGAGGGTTGGCTTATTGATGCCCCGGGTCTCCCCTCCCCTAAGCGCCAAATTTCTGTGCTGGCGCAAAACCTTTGGGGAATACCCAGCGTACTAATCCAGGTATTGTTTTCCCTACCTATCTGTCTACTACAGGGAGGGGTGGCCAAAAGCTATGAAGGCTTGAAAACGCCGTTTTGCTAAGTGGCCAAAACACTGACCTAACCACTGCCACAGCCCACCAACCCTGCTAAAATTGCAGGAAACGGGTGGGACAGTGACACACGCACTACAGTTCCTACACACCCTACACCAGCAGCAAGCAGCAGGAGAGACAAAAACACAGTGCTGAAACCACTATAAACTTTTCTGGTAGCAGAGGCAAATGAAGGGTTGTTTGCGGCGGAGGAACCAAGCCACACTCCCCGTATTATACGGTTCTCAGTGTGACCTATAATACACTGTCCGCAAACGCGCTGAAAGATCAGCTACCCTGTCAAGCGAGCAAGCGTTAAGGGACTCCTCAGGTTCTCTTAAAGAACGTACCAAGGAGCCCCTGGGTAGCCTAAACAAGGTTTACCATGCGCACTTCGCGTGGCCTACCCTTTAATGCGTGTGTGAATGCGCGAGCATGCACGTGTAGCGTGGGCAAACCTGCCCATCTCAACCTCAATCACGAACTCCACTAGGGGGTGGCCCCGCCTGGGCTTACTCACCTTACCTACCGCTGGAGAGAGAGAGCAAGTGAGGGGCGCACGCGAAGAACGTTGCTATGCACTTGTGTGTATGTCTAATCACCCTGATCTGACCTCTAATCATCTGCAATCTTTCTAATCAATCCCTCTATCGCGTCCTATCGTTGTTAGCGCTGCTACAGGACTCGTTCACGGAGACACGAGACGAGCAATGTGTATGCGGCATACGAGACGAGCATACCTGTAGTTTATACCTGATTCATTGAAGTCTTTTTCGTTGATTTTCGAATTCTTGAATTTTTGATACTTCTATTAGTGTAGGTGGAATCTGTATGTTTATTTATTAATGTGTGTCTCGTCATTTTCAAGACTACGTGAGACATACGTTTATAATTCCATTATTTCTTCATTTTCCGGCGCTTCGCTAGGAGCCGCTCCTGCGCGCCGCCTTTTTATGCGTATGAATTTCTGGATTTAAAAAATCTAGACATGACTATAATTTTTATAAAAATGTGCTTCTGATGCACAATTGGATTCTGCTCAGGTGTGTTGTTTCAGAAAAATTCGAGGCCGTCATTTGACAGATTTTGGTGTCGTCGCTTCGTTTTTGCGTGGATTCGTCCATAATTCTCCCATTCCTGCCTCTGCAGATACCCACGCGCAGCCTCGCTTAGTAGGCCGTGTTCCGGCTGAAACGCAGCAGCCTGGAGAGACTGAGCAGAACGCAAGACCCCACCAAGGGGCAATTTAATTTTTTTTACGACTCCCTTCGCCCTAAAACAGGTCACAGGTCGCCAGCAGGTTTACGAAAACCCATGTGAGTGTGTATATTGTGTCTTGCGTTGGGTTTGTGTCGCGCTGCGTCTTGGAGGGAGGGATGCACATGCACATGTTTTGGCATGCTCCCAAACTAACCAGACTAAGCCACAGGAGCCCCGGCAGCGCCATGAGCGCTGAGTCTTCTGTAGGAAATGTTACATACAGAGCAGCAAAAGAGCGCCAGCCATGGTGGGCGAGCACTGGTGCAACTGGCTCAAGCCCCCACTCAGGACTACCACTCCTACACACACACTCTACTGGGTGTTGTTGATGAACATGTCGTGGGTCCTAGCGACCCTCCTGTGAAGAAGACAAGAGAACACAGCGCTGCTAAGCAACTGTGGCCTAACAGGGGACACCACAACGCGTTTCCCCTGCTAGGGCTTGGAGGGAAGAGGTAATCTTTTTGCGTGCACGGCGCAGATGTCGAAGAAGTCGGACTCCCTGCTCTGCCACAGGCAGAGGGGAGTTATTTGTTAGTGTGATCTGCGCCCTTGTTTAGCAGGGCATGAAAAAAATGGTATGCTGCTGCACCAAACACCCTACCTGCCCACCTGTAAAGCAAAGGCAAATGAAGGGTTGTTTGCGGCGGAGGAACCAAGCCACACTCCTCGTATTATACGGTTCTCAGTGTGACCTATAATACACTGTCCGCAAACGCGCTGAAAGATCAGCTACCCTGTCAAGCAAGCAAGCGTTAAGGGACTCCTCAGGTTCTCTTAAAGAACGTACCAAGGAGCCCCTGGGTAGCCTAAACAAGGTTTACCGTGCGCACTTCGCGTGGCCTACCCTTCAATGCGTGTGTGAATGCGCGAGCATGCACGTGTAGCGTGGGCAAACCTGCCCCTCTCAACCTCAATCACGAACTCCACCAGGGGGTGGCCCCGCCTGGGCTTACTCACCTTACCTACCGCTGGAGAGAGAGAGCAAGTGAGGGGCGCACGCGAAGAACGTTGCTATGCACTTGTGTGTATGTCTAATCACCCTGATCTGACCTCTAATCATCTGCAATCTCTCTAATCAATCCCTCTATCGTGTCCTATCATTGTTAGCGCTGCTACAGGACCCGTTCACGGAGACACGAGACGAGCAATGTGTATGCGGCATACGAGACGAGCATACCTGTAGTTTATACCTGATTCATTGAAGTCTTTTTCGTTGATTTTCGAATTCTTGAATTTTTGATACTTCTATTAGTGTAGGTGGAATCTGTATGTTTATTTATTAATGTGTGTCTCGTCATTTTCAAGACTACGTGAGACATACGTTTATAATTCCATTATTTCTTCATTTTCCGGCGCTTCGCTAGGAGCCGCTCCTGCGCGCCGCCTTTTTATGCGTATGAATTTCTGGATTTAAAAAATCTAGAGATGACTATAATTTTTATAAAAATGTGCTTCTGATGCACAATTGGATTCTGCTCAGGTGTGTTGTTTCAGAAAAATTCGAGGCCGTCATTTGACGGATTTTGGTGTCGTCGCTTCGTTTTTGCGTGGATTCGTCCATAATTCCCCCATTCCTGCCTCTGCAGATACCCACGCGCAGCCTCCCTGAGTAGGCCGTGTTCTGGCCGAAACGCAGCAGCCTGGAGAGACTGAGCAGAACGCAAGACCCCACCAAGGGGCAATTTAATTTTTTTTACGACTCCCTTCGCCCTAAGACAGGTCACAGGTCGCCAGCAGGTTTACGAGAACCCATGCGAGTGTGTATATTGTGTCTTGCGTTGGGTTTGTGTCGCGCTGCGTCTTGGAGGGAGGGATGCACATGCACATGTTTTGGCATGCTCTGAAACTAACCCAACCAAGCCACAGGAGCCCCGGCAGCGCCATGAGCGCTGAGTCTTCTGTAGGAAATGTTACATACAGAGCAGCAAAAGAGCGCCAGCCATGGTGAGCGTCCATTTTTCTGTGTGAGGGAAACTCTAGGTATTTTAAAGTAGATGTGGAAACCAAGGAAAGGCCAAGAAAAAATCACTTTTTCCTAAAATGCGACAGTGGTGGCCACCACAGCACAAGGGGGGAGTAAGAAAAAGTGCTTTTCCATTGCTTTGAGGCATACTCTAGTTGTATTAGAGATGCACTGAGCATCCAGGCATTTCTATCTTAGTATTGGTCCCACCAAAAGTGGTTATAACACATTTTGACCTATGGAACCAAACACCCAATCAGGATATGGAGTGGACCCCTTAGTCCCCTTTCTATGTGAGGCAAATCATCTTTTCCTGAGTTGACTGAGAACTGACATATCCAAGGCAGAGCCTATGAATTTATCTATGTTTTTCCATGAATTCTTAGCTATCCTAGTGGTATGCACCCTAGGGGGTTGGGCACCTCTTTTTGAGAGGTCCTGGGTTCAATTCCTGGTCAGCCTAGTTAAGTAGGAAGATCCCATGTGACATGGCAGTGACCTCATCGCCACATGCCCTGCCACCTCAGCCCATATGGGACCCAAAACAAAGAGTGCACATCTCCTGAGATGGCACTATGGAGATAGAGTGGCCTTAGGGAAGTTTTCCAACTCTTTTCCAAAACATTTCAGCTATCTTTGTGAATATGCATTCCGATTTGACCTGAGTTGCAGTTTCTGTGAATATCCAATCATCTTTCACTGTATACACTGCAGCCCTTCATGCTTTGATCCTGATTCTCTTCTCCTTGCACACCTCTGGCTTGGGTTATCCTGGATTGACTGTATTTCAACAAACAAAAGGTTTTCATCTCCAAAAACAAGCAGCAGGAAACCCTACACCAGCAGCAAGCAGCAGCAGAGACAAAAACACAGTGCTGAAACCACTATAAACTTTTTGACTCCCTGGATATGGTGCACTGTTAGCCGTAGTTGGCTGAGGTAGGTCCACCAGCGCCGTAGCTTGGCCTTCTCAGGTGGGGGGCCCTTCTGGAAAGTGCGGACCGGTTCTTGGTCGCACAACCATACCACAGGGTTACTCCCCAATAGGCGTGCCTGAGAGGATAGCACCAGCATACCCGCGAGCAATTCCTGCTCATAGGTGGAGTAGTTACCCCGGGCCTGGTTCCATTTCTAGTTCCAGTGACCCAAGGGTACTAGGACCCACTTGTCGTCAGGGTAGCTGTGTTTGAGGGTACCATCTCGGTTCAGTCCATCTGTCCCCCATTGGGTAATGGCCGAGTCGAACTCCTCCTTCTATAGTGCTTGCCATTGGAACAACGTTCCACCACCGTGTTTATGCAAAATCCACACAGATGTGGGCATTGCATAAACAGCAATTCGCCCTCGAGGTGACTTGAACTGAGTGAATCCATTTTTCCCAATTTCCAACCAAATCCAATTTGCAACCAATAAAACCAGCAGAGACTAAGCCCACAACCGACCCAAGTCCCTCAGAGCACGGCAATGACACAAACAATTCCAATTGAAAGCCTGATGACGAAATGACCCAAGAATCCAATGAGGTCCAACAATGATCCAACCAAGACTTCACAAATGGTCCACAAAAACCCGCAAATGATCCACAAATGAGCCACAAATGATCCACAAATGAGCCACAAATGAGCCACGGGTCCAAGACGAGTCCATAAGTCCACACGGGACGAGCAAGGGCAAAGGTCCACCCTTGAGAAAAGATAAAGAATTCACAAGCGCGAGTAAGACTCAACCTACTCTTCCAGTCGGACCACATGCAATGCAAGGACGAAGAGTTCATGGGCACAGGCATTATCCTATGGACTTGAGTCATGCATGCAAAAGTGTAAACCAAAATTTACATTACTTCTACCCGTCGACACGGATGGTCTCACCGGGGGTGGAGGAGAGGAAAAAAATGATTGACACCACCGTTTGGCCATCCCCAAAGAGCAAATGAGTCACACTTGAGTCTCCGGACGTCTTGACTACACCAAAATGAGAGAAGGAAGTGCACATGCACATACATGGTCACATGGGGCATGTAAACGCACCAACAAAGGCACCAGACCATGACCCGGTTAGCTCTTACGATCAACAACTAATCTAAACCAAATTAGCAAATGAGCAATACACCATTGACAATGAGGTACATGAGATTGGGCAGAGAAGCACACAATAGGCCAATGGCCTCCCGGGCTACTCATGGGACCTAACCTCCACCCAAAGAGAGCACGTGCATGGAGAGATGATCACAACCAAAGAGAGCACGTGCATGGAGAGTTGGTCTCATCCCGGAGAGTCGGAGAGAGTACATGCATCGCCTAACCAGGCCCGAGAAGAGATATTCCCCAACCAAATCCCTTGAGAGAGATTGACCTATCCACCATGAGAGAGGGCATGCATGGGGAGAGAGTTTCGCCTAGCCTTGACCCAAAGGAGCATGCATATGGAGAGAGTTTCGCCTAGCCTTGACCCAAGAGAGCATGCATGCACTTGGAGAGAGAGTGGCGAAAGCTCGACCAATACCTCTCCTTTAGTCTAATCATAAGACGGCAAAACCACGGCATGTCTTAATTGGATAACTCCCAAGCCACGGGCACTTGAAAAAAAGTGAAAGAGCCCAAGAGTCTCAAAGGATCAAAGACAACAGTCACATGGCATTAAATGCTCAATTTACCTCTGGAGGAGTATGATGAACTGGGAGAGAGCGGGAGAGTGAGGGAAAGCACCAAATCCACCTTGGGGAGAGGAGACACTATATGTTCACCTTGACCATGGAATTGTGGGCACCACCAAGTTTGAGTCACACCATGAATGAACCATGCATGAATGACAAATGCAATGTCAACTCTTAGAATGAATGCATGAGACCTCAAAACCAAATATGGTGTGGCACCTCAATGGAATCCAATTGCAAGGCAACAACCAATGTATCCCACAACCAGCGGTGCGCCTACCTATGCTCCCCTTGGTCTCACCTCTCCTCCCCTTCGGAAGACACCCCATGTGACTGGTAGGTTTTGCCGTGACTACTAATACCACCATAGCAGAGATAAGGACGGTCTTGGTTTCCCCGGAGGTACTCCCTCAACACTGCCCACAGAAGCGATCAACGTACGTGGTATGGCTGTCACATAGTCTTCCTCCGGTTGGATAAGTGATTCCAATTTCCACATGATAGATCTAACACTATTAGCACCAAACTGGAAAGGTATTCAATTGGCTGGCCTGCATTACGGCGCGCGCACACACAGCAGCAGCCAATCGACTAATCGGAAATCGAAATAATGTTACAAGAAATGCTGGCCGACCGCAGAATTGAAATAAAATCAATGCAACAACATAAATGCAAAAACAAAACTTAATTCTGCGGTCGGAATTACTTCTGGGATCGAAATCTGGGATTGGAATCAAATGCTGAGATCGCATAATAATTTACACCTGAAATGGCACACAAGAAGCAACATGAGTGTGCAAAGGAGAAATGGGCAACAAACATGGATTCTGATATGGCTATGCCCCAAGTTTTACGACCCCCTCCCTGACTCAGTGTAAGTACTGCCGTGGCAGCACTGCAGCAAAGACCCCACAGACCCCACAACCACAGCAGGCAAAGACCCCACAGACCCCACAACCACAGCAGAGCCGCAGAATGTTCACTTGATCCCTTTTCTCACCCGCATATACCGACATTTTTTCGCACATTCTTTCTGTCCTCCAGCCATGTATCTGTGTGCCAGCTTCAGGCGCCACTGTCGCTTGTACATACCTCAGTTTGGGTACGCCAGAGAAAATGGAGCATTCAGGAGGTTTGGAATTTCAGTTCCAATTTCAATCAGCAGTTCATCTCAGCAATCATGTCAGTGTCATTCATGTCATCAGTTTCATCCATCATTCATCATTCATCATTCAGCACTTTATCAATTCATCAGGAGTTTATCAGCAGTCTATCGATTCATCATCATTCATCATCTCATCATTCATCATCATTCATCATCCATTCTGTTGTTGTCAGCATGTAACATTGCATTGCACATGACTTCAGTGTCAGTGCATCATCATTCATCATCATCCGCAGCATCACTCCATAAATTATTATCAATATTTACAGCTCTTTTGACTGTCATGCAGCGACAATTCCAGTGTATGCATGGCATGCTGCGATGTGTCAGGTTCATAGGTCGAACCACAACCAGGTTGATAGGTCAAACCACAGCCGCAAAAAGAGTCACTGTTTTGTGGGAGACATGTGTAGACCCGGAAGTTGATAGGTAACACCACAGCTGTCGAGGGTATACATGGACCAGCAGTGAGCTGCCAACCACTCGCTTGGGAGATAGGTGATTGAATCGCTTGACCAGCAGACAGGGTACACAGTCGGCTGGGGTGCGGCAACACCCAGTTAGTTGCGCCTGCCGGTGCAGGACTGTTTTAGGGACGCTTCAGAGTGCCCTACATTGTGACTGTGACAGTTTCTAGGTCCAAGCCTGTGTCAGGTGTGGCCGACCGCATTACTCTGTGCGTATCAGCCTCACCCCTCTGGATGCGTCCTGGTAGGGGGGTGTAACTGCAGTCGCCCACCAAAGCCAGACACCCGATCCAACAACAAGTTCTGATCTTATATACACCTACATTATATTCCACGCATATTTTTTGCCTTCACCTCCAGGCAGTACGACGACTTAATTGAAGCGCGACGCCTTTGACAGACGCGCGCTCAGCAGGATAGCCAGGACAGCACACCAAGAGTGCTACGCAATGTTTCTGCTTGTGGGGATTTTATTGCAAAGTTTGTATCTGACAGAGATGTACATACTTTCCTGTTTGTGTTGCTCAGGGGTGTTGTAAGCCCATGTATTGTCTCTGGCGTTGTGGACCTACGTGACAACCGGAATAACAAATCAGTACAAGTACTGCAGCTTTGGTCTTTGCCGTCGCTTCCCTTGTTCCTCCCAACTATTTTCTCAAACTGTGATTTTGTCTCAGCCGGAGACCCAGCAGGAGAATCATGATATGGTCTTCAAACAATAAGTGGGGCAGCAAACTACGGCAGAAGCAAGCACCTCAAAATAGGTCCCCTCCACGCCTGTTGCCACCTACATGGGCAAGCGCCGCAGAGTCGCCGGGGCCCAAGCACCAGGGCCAGGAATCACCCCAAGGTTCCCCTTCACTGCCGCTCGGACTACCCAAGGGTCCAGAACACGGAGCTACCGCCAGACAATGGCCATGTGAACCGAGCGCACCACAAAGGGTGAACTTACAAGACAATACATGCTCCACGTCTGCTGCGCTTGTTGATGGTGCTACAGAGCAGAAGCAGAGCTGCGGTGAATGCAGACGCTGCTTGATTGGCTGGTCGTGTGTCAATGCAAGGCTACACAGCCCGCGCAAAACACAATCATGTTCCTGGGATGGCAGCGTCGCCCGTCTTGCGAAAGAACGTTCTCAGTTTGAAAAGGAGGCAGCCGAAGTACGAGCTCGCGGGCTCGCCACGCGTGTCACATGTGAATGTTGCTTCTTGGGTTGCCCTTTCTGTATAGTGTGGGATGAGATCGACGAAGAGAGGAACACCAATGCCGAAGATCCAAACCACGATGGAGAAGGAACCCGCGAAGTTTTTCATATCGCAGGGCTGAGAGCGCCAGATGCCGTCCTCGTGGGTTTGGAGGATTTCTGGGGAGGTCTACTGGATGTCGCCTGGAAATCTGGACTCAAAGTTGTGGAGAATCTCTGGGAAGTAACAGCGCAACAGCTGCAAGATATGTTCGGACACGTCGACTCACTGTCTGCTGCGAGGCTACTACTGAGCCCAGTCAGGTGCTGGGCTAGGGTTTGTTGCAAGGTTCTTTGCGGTGAGTGGGAGCCGTGGCATGATTCTCAGACACTGTACGATTTTGTTTATCTTGTTCTCTATAACCTCTGGATGCAAAGTGAAGGGAATGCTATGGTCTTGGGTAGTTTGGACAACGAGTTTCAGACTACCTACCACAATGAAGAAGACGAAGGACGGAAGGATTCTGATGGTAGCGAGCCGATTGAGCTGGACGCTGACAACTACTGGGACTCCTTCATTATGGGTGAGAAAGAACAGTTAGAGTGTTGGTACCTAAAGAACAGTGGCCCTCAGTTGCAGCTGTACTACACAAATGAGGACTACTACCAAGACCAAGTCGAAGAGGAAGAGGCACAATCAGACGTCGATGCCCAAGAGGAAGAGGCAGAAGCAGATGTCGAGGCTGATCAGGATGAGGCACAACCCAATGAATACTACTATCAAGACCACGTCGAAGAGGAAGAGGCAGAAGCAGGCGTCCATGCCGAAGAGGAAGAGGCGGAGGCAGAAGAAGATGATTACCAGCACCAAATGAAAGGTATCCTCCCAGCCAACTGCAGTGTGGCGCTGCTCTGGACTGTGAGTCTGTCGAGTGGCGCCCACGAACATTCACAAGAGGAGGGACCTCAAGACGCGTTTGCACAAGGCGTGCATGGAAACTGGGACTACGGCTCAATGGAAGAAAGCCAACACTCCAACCAGTACGCGCAAAAACGTTGGTGCCGTTATGGCAAGGCTTGTAAATATCTGCAGTTGGGACAATGTGTCTTTCGTCATGTATGAGAGTGATCACAAGCAGCGGGTCATGGCAGTCGTGGAAGCAAGAAAGGCCCCTCGCAGCGACTGTGACGCCGACAGAGTGAGGATTGCAGCAGGGTTGTTTGGAGGAACTGGCCGCAGAGAAGCTTGGTGTCGCAAATTTTGAGCACAATGCAGTTGCGCTTCCGCTCGGGCGCCCTGAAACCAAGCACAATGCAGTCGCGCTTTCTCTTGGGCGCCATGAAAACAAGCACTCTGGTCTTCGCTAACGTTTAGTTGGAAGTACAACGCTTTGGTTGATAATTTCTCGTGTCAGGGTCAGTTGGTCAGTTTTGTTGTTGTTTTGGTTCAGTTGATGGTCAATAGGAGGCTTCGTCGTTTGTTGCAAGCCCTGGCGTTGGCCGTGCTAACCTCACTCCCCTGACCACTCCCTTCCTTCCCTCGCTCACGCACCATGAATTTCTAGGTCCTTGAGGGAACAAGCTTCACTTGAAATTTTGACTCCAGTGCCTGACTGACTGTAAATTTATTCAAGCTTCGACTAGTTTTGAGTTATATATAAATGCCTCACCCTCGACTGTCAGATGTGGCCTTTTTTGAACTGTCCTGATGTCCCATATGTTGTACTTCACATGTTTGATTTGTCCAGGTCTTGGTCTGTTTGTTGGTTTGTTTTATTGTTCCTACAAGGTCAACTGTCCACCGTCGTTCTGTTTGCCCATCCAGTGGAGACATCGTATTCAAATGAACGAAGTCCTGGTTTGTTACCTTTTGTTGGAATTTGGGGAGTACAGTACAGGTCCACAAGGTGTTTGTTTCTCTCATTTTGGTGTTCTTGAAGCAATTTTGAAGTTTGAAGTTGGATTTTGATATTTTGTTGCTAATCAGAGTCCCTGTTCCCTGGCGACGCGCTCGGACAGGGTTACGGCGCTCACAACGTGACGCTCTACGCTGCGCTGACAGCGTTTGACTGTCCTGCGCCACCTGTAGCAGCTAATTCTGTTTCAATTCTTCAATTTTGCAAATTTTCAAATTTTGCTCTCTTTTTCTGTCGGCGACGCTTGTCGTAGCTTTTCGACGCGCGAGTGCGTTCGTGGCACTCGTCGACACTGGTATTGTGTGTCGACGGCTCTCTTCCAGCGTCTTGCCCAGTTTCAGGGCTTCATCCTGGCCCATTTTGGGTTTTTAGACCTTTTTGGCCTGTTTCTGGCCAAATGTGCCATTTTTGGCAGGATCGGTCGCAAGCGACAGCTGCGACGCGTGGCGACGCCCTCCGTCGTTCGCCACGGCGCTGCTGGGGCACTCCGAGTGCGCCTGGGTGTTTTCGAGGTGAGTTTTGGGTCGATTTTGGTCATTTTTCACTCTTTGAGAGAATTTCATCTTTGTGATCATCCATCACCATTTCAAGTCAATCAGCCTTTTTTGGCTGCTCATGTGCAGTCAACTCCTTCGCCAGAGCGAACCTGAAGGACACACTTCCACACTTGCACTCATACACTTACAGAATACACCATGTACGACCCCTATATATACCCATTTGAATGAAGCCCATGTATCAGAGCGCCCCAAGTCAACTTAGTGAGAGTCTATAGAGCACTCACAGTGGACGCCAATTAACCTAGTTGTATGTTTGCTCCATCCTTGTATGTGACTTCAAAGTGTATGAGCCACGAGTTCCCAGGTCTCTAAAGTAAGTACGAATTTGTCAGGAATTGAGCGCAGAAACGCGCCACCCAAGCGACGAAATTAGGCACTAGGCCCATGGCCTTGCCATACTCATCTCAAACACCAGAAGTGTTGCAGAAGCACTCACTGTTTCATTTGCGTGTAAGTGAGTTACGAATGGTCAGAACTTGGTAACAACCTTTCACATCTTTCACCATCCACGCTCAGTGCATCAAGAATGACAGTTCACATGACACATGACACATGACTTGAAGAAGTGACCATGATGGTAGTTGAGCAGAGGATTAACCCACTCAATTGCTGTATATCGGCGACCCATACAATCCAGTTTTCTTCCGACAAGTCTACTTCTGTTTGGCGACTCAGATCACAGACACTGATAGGTTGTGCCACAGTGTCCACTTTGTTCTTGTCTGGGGACTCATAGGTATTACCAGGGTCTCGCGCTGATAGGTATTACCACAGCGGACACCACTCCACGCCACTTTAGCTCTGCACACTACCTGCGTCTGAATTAGCCATTGCATTATGGACACAAGCCGGTTGACGTGCGGGTACACGCAACTAGTTACTCTTGCCGGAGTAGGGCTGACTTGTACTCGTTCGGAGAGACAAGAGATCCACGTGTTTGTTTGGTGGGTCTTAGCTGGCGAGTATCAGGCTGAACCCTGAGTCCACCCTTAGCAGGGGGGTGTAAGTACTGCCGTGGCAGCACTGCAGCAAAGACCCCACAGACCCCACAACCACAGCAGGCAAAGACCCCACAGACCCCACAACCACAGCAGAGCCGCAGAATGTTCACTTGATCCCTTTTCTCGTCCGCATATACCGACATTTTTTCGCACATTCTTTCTGTCCTCCAGCCATGTATCTGTGTGCCAGCTTCAGGCGCCACTGTCGCTTGTACATACCTCAGTTTGGGTACGCCAGAGAAAATGGAGCATTCAGGAGGTTTGGAATTTCAGTTCCAATTTCAATCAGCAGTTCATCTCAGCAATCATGTCAGTGTCATTCATGTCATCAGTTTCATCCATCATTCATCATTCATCATTCAGCACTTTATCAATTCATCAGGAGTTTATCAGCAGTCTATCAATTCATCATCATTCATCATCTCATCATTCATCATCGTTCATCATCCATTCTGTTGTTGTCAGCATGTAACATTGCATTGCACATGACTTCAGTGTCAGTGCATCATCATTCATCATCATCCGCAGCATCACTCCATAAATTATTATCAATATTTGCAGCTCTTTTGACTGTCATGCAGCGACAATTCCAGTGTATGCATGGCATGCTGCGATGTGTCAGGTTCATAGGTCGAACCACAACCAGGTTGATAGGTCAAACCACAGCCGCAAAAAGAGTCACTGTTTTGTGGGACACATGTGTAGACCCGGAAGTTGATAGGTAACACCACAGCTGTCGAGGGTATACATGGACCAGCAGTGAGCTGCCAACCACTCGCTTGGGAGATAGGTGATTGAATCGCTTGACCAGCAGACAGGGTACACAGTCGGCTGGGGTGCGGCAACACCCAGTTAGTTGCGCCTGCCGGTGCAGGACTGTTTTAGGGACGCTTCAGAGTGCCCTACATTGTGACTGTGACAGTTTCTAGGTCCAAGCCTGTGTCAGGTGTGGCCGACCGCATTACTCTGTGCGTATCAGCCTCACCCCTCTGGATGCGTCCTGGTAGGGGGGTGTAACTGCAGTCGCCCACCAAAGCCAGACACCCGATCCAACAACAAGTTCTGATCTTATATACACCTACATTATATTCCACGCATATTTTTTACCTTCACCTCCAGGCAGTACGACGACTTAATTGAAGCGCGACGCCTTTGACAGACGCGCGCTCGGCAGGATAGCCAGGACAGCACACCAAGAGTGCTACGCAATGTTTCTGCTTGTGGGGATTTTATTGCAAAGTTTGTATCTGACAGAGATGTACATACTTTCCTGTTTGTGTTGCTCAGGGGTGTTGTAAGCCCATGTATTGTCTCTGGCGTTGTGGACCTACGTGACAACCGGAATAACAAATCAGTACAAGTACTGCAGCTTTGGTCTTTGCCGTCGCTTCCCTTGTTCCTCCCAACTATTTTGTCAAACTGTGATTTTGTCTCAGCCGGAGACCCAGCAGGAGAATCATGATATGGTCTTCAAACAATAAGTGGGGCAGCAAACTACGGCAGAAGCAAGCACCTCAAAATAGGTCCACTCCACGCCTGTTGCCACCTACATGGGCAAGCGCCGCAGAGTCGCCGGGGCCCAAGCACCAGGGCCAGGAATCACCCCAAGGTTCCCCTTCACTGCCGCTCGGACTACCCAAGGGTCCAGAACACGGAGCTACCGCCAGACAATGGCCATGTGAACGGAGCGCACCACAAAGGGTGAACTTACACTCAGACATCCCTGATGCTCTGACACGCCAAAGCCAGAAGACGAGGGTCAGAGCCATGGAAAAGAGTACAAACAAGCATCATAGGGCGATTGGGGGGGTGCAAAATCCACACGGATGTGGGCATTGCATAAACACCCCCCTCCCTAGCCCTGAACACCCTGCATAACTCAAATGCTGCTGTTTAGGCGATAAACTACCTATGCAAAGCCCACACATGTGCCATTGACACCCCCCTCCCTAGCTGCAAATTCCCGGCGACAAGCCAAGCCGCAGCGAAACAATGCCACGCAATGGCGCGAAGAGGAATCAACAAGCAGAATGGGAGCCATACAATGCCGAAATGCACCTTGAGGTCACCAAAGACAATAAATGGAGAAAGTATAGAAAAAAATTTTTCGAAAATTTTTTCTCCGAAAAAAAATTTTTCTCCGAATTTTTTTTCACCAAATATTAAATCATTTGGGACCCAGGTGGAAGCAGGAAGCAAACAGATGCCATGGTTGCATCCTGATGGAGTTTTCGAAGTGGGTAGGTACTCACGAAATCTTCCAACTCAACGATATGTCACAAATATGGCAAAAACACGGTTTTTGACCCTAGCTAACCCTACCCTAAAAACTTTTTTAGGAGGGTCTACCGGGGGCCGCTGGTGCAAATGTAATGCAAACGGACCCCGCGGTTGCGTCGGGGGTGCCCGGAAATGGTCAAGGATCCGTTCAGAATGTCCCTAGGTGCCACCAATTCGGAGGAATGAAAAATCAAATTTTTACTAAAAATAGTAACATTTGTTACTAAAAATAGTCAAGAGGAAAATTGAGATCTCCAAATAGGGCAACCCTGGAGGGAAACGAACCTCAGCAATGCGACAAGCGTTGCAAAAGATGGTCGCGGACGCTGAGGGAACGCGAAACGGGGGCGGCGGGGAGGAGTTCTAAAAAAAGAAAATTTGTTACTAAAAACAGCACAAAAATTCTAAAAATGGAACGTGGTGACCTAAAAATATAAACACCCAGTTTTGAAAGAATAGGCGCCCCCCAAGCACAATTGGCGGCACCCATTGCGTCCAGCAACCTCAAAATAGGGGCGGAAGGTCAAACAACATAAGAAATCAGCGCGCCAAGCCAAAATCTGTCCTAAGTGCCCAAGGTGGTGGGCACACCATGGAATAGGCACTGAAACACCCAAACAATACAAAACAATGGCATGGTTGCATCCGGCAACCAAAAATTGGGGGGGAGATGCAAAGCAGGAGTGATGAGGACATCACAATGCAGATGGGAGGAGTAGGCCAAACAAGTGGAAAAGATATGTGGGTAAGAGAGACAACCACCATCAATCAATGGCAGCGGATAAGGGCAAAGGGATCATATGGCAAAGGGTTCAAAGCGTCAATGCAAAATTGACTGAACAAAGTGTGAAGAGATGGCATTCCACTCCATTGGGGAAAATTCAATTAAAAAACTTGCTGGAGGGCCAACCTGCCAATAGTTGGTAAAAAAACAGAAAATCAACAATATTTCAGCGCAAATCTGACAAAGACACATCAATCCCTTTCCGACGGTTGTACCGAGCCCTTGTGTCGTTGATATTATGCCAGAAAGAGCCTGCATAATGCCACTCCGGCTCGGGGAACCCCCGAAATTTAACTCGCCATTGTCGCTTCCCCGTAACGACACGATCCTCCAAAACACGCTCGACCACGTAGTCGTCGGTCTCAACTAACCCTTCCCTATCCGTATAATAGTGCAAAGGCACTTTCTTGTCGTCCTTGTAAGGGACATAGGGCTTCAATCCCCGAGAAGTAAAGATCTCTTCCCTTCCCCGGATATTTACACGGTAGGTGTCCGGTGAGATGCGTCTCAACACTTCACAAGGGCCTTGCCAAACCCTTTCGAGCTTGCCATGCACAGGAGGTTCTACAATACGATTACGTACCCATACACGGTCCCCCGGCTTGAACGAGTGCTCCGGATGTTTGGCCAAAAATTTGGCAAACTCCTTGGCATGGAGGTCTTCAGGCGCTTTCAGACTTCAGCACGTTCGTCCAACATGCGACCAAAAGGTTGTCCTGCATCCTCAGCCCCATCCTGTAGGGATACGGGCAAACAATCCCCCCAACCTACAGGATCTCTCCCAAAACTAAGTCGATGTGGGGAATACCCACTGACTGCCCCCGGCAAATCGTTCAAAGCCCAAAGGGCCAATGGCAAGCTTTCCACCCAAGAGTGCTTGCTGGGACCCCAGCGCTGCTCAAGGTACTGCCTAAGTGAGTTTACAATACTTTGGACAGCTCGTTCAGCACGTCCGTTGCTCTTTGGTCGGTAGGCCACCGAGCTGTGTTGTTCAAGTCCACTCATGGCAAACAAACCCTTCAAAAATTCAGAGTTGATAATGGACGCATTGTCACAAATGAACTCTTTTGGCAACCCAAACATATGGACGCATCGATTCAAAAACAAAGAAGCAGCACTCTTACTGTCCAATCCCTTTTCTTGACAAGGGATTGCCAATACATACCCGGTTTGACAGCAGACGATGACCATGAGATAGTCCACCTTTTTTCCAGTGGACTTCTGCAAACACTCGGGCAATTTACAAAAGTCAATTGCAAGGGATGTGAAGGGATACTGCGGAACAGGAGCAAACTCACATGTGTCGGGTTGCTTGCCACGCCTTGCCTTCGTGGTTTGACACTCATGACATCGCCCAAGAATTTTAGCAATGTCGGGTGACAGATTACGCCTATCCCTTGGCAAGTCGTAAGCAAGGAACCAAAATTTTCTATCAAACAACTCCACAGTCTTCTCCACCCGAGGGTGGCCATAAGAATGTATTGCCACCACCACGTATTCAAAAAGAGCTGTAGGCCACACAATCTTTCCCTTGAACCGAATCTTTTTTTGTTCATCGTCCCACCTCACACCGTAATCCCAATAATTCGGGTTTGAGATGACTGGATCAGACTCGAAGTCCCAATCAGGAAACTCATCCCGATAATGCTCAGTCCAATCCTCATAGAGAATTTTGGACTGAGGTGGTATGTTCACCTTGGACACGGCACAAATGAGTCCTTCCGACTCCGGCCAATACGACAAATGACTCATCCGAGCTTGAAGATGGGCTGCATAACCAGAAACAGTCTCACTGGACCAATTAGCTGCACATTCCTTTACAGAAGCAGTAGGGCAGGGGAGCAGCACCAGAAACATGTCGCGCGATCGCAGCAGAAGAAAATAAAAAACCAAGAAAAAGACGCACAACCAGAGAAAATAAAGCGCAAACTCCATTTTTCCGACCTCAGAAGACGCCAAAAAATTTTACGCCGCTGTTTGGCGAGGTCGCAAAATTTAGGACACTCACAGAAAAAGAAGAACAACAGAGTCGCAACGGCGACGAAGTTGAGCGTTGCTTGCCCGAAAACACCTAGCAAAGTGCGTGTCCTAGGCGCTAGGGACTTGTGCGCGCTCCAACAACAAAGAAGATGATTAGAGGCGAGATTAGGGCAAAAACAATGGCCTTCGGCCAGGGAGTGGTTGTCATGGGAGGCCAACGGTCCTGTCCTGCGATGCAATGCGGGGCAACCATGACAACCGCTCTTACACGCCAACCTCCCTTTTTGTAGCACAAAAGAGCCGCCAAGACGGGAAAGCGGAACGTTGCGTGCCCCAAATCACTTAGCAAAGTGCATGCAATAGGAGTAGGGGACTTGTGCGCGCCCCAACACCAACAAGCAAAGCAAAAAAAACAAGACAACATAGGGTAGACGCCACAAGAACAAGCCGGCCGGCGAGCCAAGTATGTTACACGATACGCCACGCAGCCACACGACGAAAGGGAGCCGAGGTCAACGCACAGGGGAAAGGGCACAAGCGCCACGCCACCACCAACAAAAGAGCACACCCGCTACTATCCCCCGCACGCATAGGACGATAAAGCCATGGGACAAGCAAGGTGTGTGAGAGTGACAAGGGGAAAAGACCACCCAAGCGCAAAGCGCCACACGGAAAAATGAAGAAAGGCACACCACACCATGAAACACATGCAAAAGTGCCCGCGGACGCCAAGCCATGAGGTATGTCCATGCACGCACACGCCGTCTGAGCCGCCGCATGCACGACAAGGTATAAACAAGGAGACGTACCCACCACCGAACAAACCACCGCCACGAGCACCACGCCACCGCCCAACCACTCATGTACGCATTCTATGCTCTCTACACTCTAGGCCGTTTGCACCGAGGAAAGAAGCATGGTATGAGAGACACCCGTATGTAACCAAAAGGAGGGAACCACACGCCACCAGAGGGCGCACCACCGCCACAAAACACACGTACCACAAGCACCCAGGGGCACAAGAAGAGCAAGAGGTATGCCCGCGCACATATATGCCGCCGCAAACAACAAAAGGTATGGATGTACACAACAAGGGCCACCGCGGATGGAGACACATGCAACGCCAACGCGCCCAGCAAACAAAGAAACTGCCACCCTTTCTCCTTTCCCGAACATGCACACCCTATAGGCTGCCACCGCCGAAGAAAATGTGGACACCGCCAAAGAACACACGAAGAACAAGAGGCCACCAACACCGGGGAACGGAATAAGGATGGTATGAGGGCATACCTAGTGGGCAGCCCACGCGGAAAGAAGTGATGGTATGAAGGGAACCCCCGCGAAACCGAGGGAAGGGAGCCACACGCTGCCGGAGAGCACACCACCGCCACCAAACACACAAACCGCAGGCCCGAGGGCACAAAAAGAGCAAGAGTGGTATGCCCACGCGCGCAAGCAAACACAAACAAGGTATGGCAAAGGAGCACGAGCCCAAACCCGCCGCAGCAATCGCCACGGGGATAGAAGGACCAAGGACAGACAACGAGCACGAAGTACACAACGCCGACCTAGGAAATGCCATGAAAACCACCCCCCACCCTCTCTCCATAGGCCATCAACGCGGGAGGAAAATGTGGACGCCGCCAAAGAACACGCGAAGAACAAGAAGCCGCCAACACCGAGGAACGGAACATGAGTGGTATGAGGGAATACCTAACGGGAAGAAGCGATGGTATGAAGGGCGCCCACCCCCCGCGAAACCGAGGGACGGGAGTCACACGCCACCAGAGAGGACGCCACCGCCACCAAACACACAAACCACAAGCCCGAGGGCACAAAAAGAGCAAGGGGCCATCAAAGCGGGAGGAAGCATAACACAACAAGCAGGCCTGCCCGCACTCCGTGGTTGTTTCGTTAAAACGTTAGGGTTGTCTCCGTCGTGTCTCCGGGGGGTTGGGCGACTCCTGCATTCCCCCTGCACAGCTAAAAACAAGGTTGCAAGGTATGCTCAACGAATGGTGCTCGTAGTGCGCACGTAGGGTTAGAGAAGACGAAGTGCTCGCGATGCATGTGCCGGATTCCGACATACACACGTTGCCACGCTTCCTTGTGCATGCATCCACCTTCCTTTCTCTTCACAGGTCCAAAGGAGAAGTGTTTGCTCGTGTTTGCGTCGTTTGTGCGTTAAAGTAGGGTTGTCTTAGACGCTTAGGCTTGTTTTGCGTTGTGCCGTCGTCTCTCATTCGCCATTCCCTGTTCTCCTTTTCGCAGATGACAAAACAGGCACAACAGGAAGAATCGTGCAAGCCACACGATGCAATTAAACGCTTAGGGTTGTTTATAACTCGCAATAGGGTTGTTTAAACGCTTAGGTTTGTTTTGCGTTCGCTTCACTTCGGCATTCACACGATGCATGGTGAGTAAGGTAGGTAAGCCCAGGAGGAGCTCATCTTCTGGTTGAGTCAGTGTGGTTACAGTGGTATTGATCACGCCTCCCTTCCCTGCATGCGTGCACACGATGCATTACAGGGACTTGACAGTAGGCCACGCGCTGTGCACGCGGTATGAACCCTTGCCAGGTTACCCAGGGCTTCGCCCTACGTTCCATAAGGGAACGGGCGAAGTCCTTAAGCTTGCTTGCTTGCAACTGGCTCCAGGAACATTGTATTATAGGGCACACTAAGAAGCGTATAATACGTGGAGTGTGTCTTGGTTCCTCCGTCTTGAACCCGGTCCATTGGCCTCTGTTGTACAGGTGGGAGGGTCAGGGTGAACTGGTGCAGTCCCTTGAGCCGTGCTAAAATATACGGCGCTGATCACACAATCAATTGACTGCGCCTCAGCCAGGAGTGGCAAGGCCAGTTCGACTCCATCGACATCCGCGCTGTGCATGCCACCTGTGCGCCCTTCCCCTCCAATCCCTAGCAGGGAAACGTGTTGTGACGTCCCTGTTAGGCCACAGTTGCTTAGCAGCGCTATGTTCTCTTGTCTTCTTCACAGGAGGGTCATTAGGACCCAGGACTTTATCTTCAACACCACCCAGTAGAGCGTGCGTGTAGGAGTGGTAGTCCTGCGTGGGGGCTTGAGCCATTAGCAGTAGCGCTCGCCCACCAGGATGGTGCCACTGTAGGGTGTGTAGGACCAGTAGTGCGTGGGCACAGGGCCACAGGGCATGCAGGCCAAGGGGACAGTGTTGGGCCCCCACACCCACACACCCGCGCCCACAGCATGTGGGTGACGGACCCCAACAGCACGCCCAGAGGGCGGGCAGCTGGGGGAGGGGAGGCGCCTGACCACAGACGCCCCTCACAACGGCGGAAGGCAACCCCCCCGGGGACGCCCTTCCGCCACCCCCACAGCGAACAACGCCGGCCCGCAAGGGCGCACGCTGTGGGGCCGGTGCTGGGTCCCCACGCCCGCACCGACCGCATCCGGGACACACGGGTCGCGGAGCCCCAGCTGCCCGCTCCAGAGGACGGGCGGCCGGGGGAGGGACAGCACCTGACACCAGATGCCCCTTACACCGGTGGCAGGCCACCCCCCCCGGGGACGGCCCCCCACCACCCCCGCGGCAGGCCAAGGGGACAGTGTTGGGCCCCCACACCCACACACCCAGGCCCACAGCACGTGGGTGGCGGACCCCAACAGCCCGCCCAGTGGGCGGGCAGTCGGGGGAGGGACAGCGCCTGACCTCAGACGCCCCTCACAATGGTGGAAGGCACCCCCCCCGGGGACGCCCTTCCGCCACCCCCACAGCGAGCAACGCCGGCCCGCAAGGGCGCACGCTGTGGGGCCGGTGCTGGGTCCCCAGGCCCGCACCGACCGCACCCGGGACACACGGGTCGCGGAACCCTGGCTGCCCGCTCCAGAGGACGGGCGGCCGGGGGAAGGACAGCGCCTGACACCAGACGCCCCTCACAACGGTGGTAGGCCAGCCCCCCCGGGGACGGCCCCCCACCACCCCCGCGGCAGGCAGCCCCCACAGGGCATGCAGGCCAAGGGGACAGTGTTGGGCCCCCACACCCACACACCCGCGCCCACAGCACGTGGGTGGCGGACCCCAACAGCCCGCCCAGTGGGCGGGCAGTCGGGGGAGGGACAGCGCCTGACCTCAGATGCCCCTCACAATGGTGGAAGGCACCCCCCCCGGGAACGCCCTTCCACCACCCCCACAGCGAGCAACGCCGGCCCGCAAGGGCGCACGCTGTCGGGTCGCCGCTGGGTCCCCACGCCCGCACCGACCGCACCCGGGACACACGGGTCGCGGAACTCTGGCTGCCCGCTCCAGAGGACGGGCGGCCGGTGGAGGGACAGCGCCTGACACCAGACACCCCTCACAACGGTAGCAGGCCACCCCTTCCGGGGACGGCTGCCCCACCACCCGCGCGGCACGCAGCCCCCACAGGGCATGCAAGCCAAGGGGACAGTGTTGGGCCCCCGGACCCACACACCAGCGCCCACAGCACGTCGGTGGCGGAACCCAACAGCCCGCCCAGTGGGCGGGCAGTCGGGGGAGGGACAGCGCCTGACCTCAGACGCCCCTCACAATGGTGGAAGTCACCCCCCCGGGGAGGCCCTTCCGCCACCCCCACAGCCAGCAACGCCGGCCCGCAAGGGCGCACGCTGTGGGGCCGGTGCTGGGTCCCCACGCCCGCACCGACCGCACCCGGGACACACGGGTCGCGGAACCGTGGCTGCCCGCTCCAGAGGACCAGCGGCCGGGGGAGGGACAGCCCCTGACACCAGACGCCCCTCACAATGGTGGAAGGCACCCCCCCCGGAGACGCCCTTCTGCCACCCCCACAGCGAGCAACGCCGGCCCGCAAGGGCGCACGCTGTGGGGCCGGTGCTGGGTCCCCACGCCCGCACCGACCGCACCCGGGACACACGGGTCGCGGAGCCCCGGCTGCCCGCTCCAGAGGACGGGCGGCCGGGGGAGGGACAGCGCCTGACACCAGACGCCCCCCGCAACGGTGGCAGGCCACCCCCCCCGGGGACGGCCCTCCACCACCCCCGCGGCACGCAGGCCCCATAGGGCATGCAGGCCAAGGGGACAGTGTTGGGCCCCCACACCCACACACCCGCGCCCACAGCACGTGGGTGGCGGACCCCTTCAGCCCGCCCAGTGGGCGGGCAGTCGGGGGAGGGACAGCGCCTGACCTCAGACGCCCCTCACAAATGGTGGAAGGCACCCCCCCCGAGGACGCCCTTCCGCCACCCCCACAGCGAGCAACGCCGGCCCGCAAGGGCGCACGCTGTGGGGACACCGCTTGGTCCCCACGCCCGCACCGACCGCACCCGGGACACACGGGTCGCGGAACCCCGGCTACCCGCTCCAGAGGACGGGCGGCCGGGGGAGGGACAGCGCCTGACACCAGACGCCCCTCACAACGGTGGCAGGCCACCCCCCCCGGGGACGGCCCCCCACCGGCCCCGCGGCACGCAGCCCCCACAGGGCATGCAGGCTGAGGGGACAGTGTTGGGCCCCCACACCCACACACCCGCGCCCACAGCACGTGGGTGGTGGACCCCAACAGCCCACCCAGTTGGCGGGCAGTCGGGGGAGGGACAGCGCCTGACCTCAGACGCCCCTCACAATGTCGGAAGTCACCCCCCCTGGGGACGCCCTTCCGCCACCCCCACAGCGATGAAAGTGCTGCCCTGGGTCGTTGTGGGTGCCGGAGGGCTCGGGGCCGGCAAGACCAGTGGGGCAGGCACGCGAGGAGTCTCCCTGGATGTTGTTATTGGGGGTAGAACCGGATACTCGGACACCAACAGAGGCGAGAGCAGCGACAACAGAAGCAAGGTCCATGCTGATTGTTATCCGGCAGAAAATCCCAGTCTATGAAGAAAATTGAGGGGAATTATTCTAAATACATCTGAGTGTCCAAAACTGTCTGAAAAGATTTAAATAATCCATTTATGTAAAATGGTTTGGCCGATCTGGCCCGCGAGCGCGCGTCAGCGGCAAATGGCGATTCCAGCTAAAATAGCGGAACGCGGCGGATTTACGGGAAATGGACCGCGGAATCAAATCCGGCATATCAGAAATATATAGGAAATATCCTGTGACTGAGCTGCGAGGCGGCAATTCCGCCGAAGCAAAGAAAATGACCAAAATGTAGCCAATCTGGGCAGAATGTCTGAAAATCTGAGCAGATGGGGCTAGCCGCACTTACACTCCCCCTCCAAAAACACACTGGGGTGTGTCGCTACGTCAACGAAGAAAGTAGTGCGGGTAAGTCCCAGAAAAAGATAGAAATGTAGCCTCGATGTGGCGAAATCTGCTTGATCTGACCTGATTTGGGCTGAATTGGTACTGAATCAGGCTGGATGAACCTGAAATGAGACAGAATGAGAAGTGACGAACAGTCCTTCGTGCAGTAAAACATTAGGTCAAGGGCTAAAAAGCATGTAAACGTATCGAGAATCGATACCAAACCATGCATTGGTTGAGAATGAGGTAAATATTTGGTGGATTGAGTGGGGGGATCAAGAATTGGAGTGACATCTCAGCGCTCTGGCACAGTTTCGCTGTCGCGGGCACGCTACGGTGTCCTCGCCGAACTCTACATCGTGTTATCCCGCTTTTCTCGTTCTGAAAAGTACAGCATGTGGCTCAGATTTGGCGCATCTGGTGGATGATCACAAGATTCAGCAAAAATGAGAATGAATTTGAGCAGAGATTGAGGGGATTAAGCAATCACAGAGAGGTTAAACAAATACACATGTTGTCTACAGACCCTAAGTGAACCACCGAAGGTAGAGATGTTCTTCTGTTCACTTAGATCTAAACAGATCTTCGAGGAATGATGGGAGATGACAAGGAAATCAATCTAAATTGTCCTAACATGAGTAAATTCCCTGAGATGAAGGTGAAATGAAGCGGAATGTGTACAACTGAAACTACCAACACCTTCGTTTAGACTAAAGTTAATATATATTGTCGTTTATTCAGCTCAATTGTGCTTTCCGGCACGTTGGTTCGCGAGCATCAAACAGATTCTATCAAAATGTGGATCATGTGATGATGCATCATGATGGGACATGCTGGCCCTGGATCCTTGGCATGTAACGCGCCGAAGGTTCGCTGAAGGCGCTTTACTGACAGTATATAACTGAGAGACACCGAATTTACAGTGGCGGTGGTGTCAATCGACTTGGACAAGGCCCATCTTTCGATGGAGTCCCACAAAACACTTGGATTCACCATTCTCGACAGTTTCTGGTCGAATTGAGCTCACATTGGCGTGTGCCAAAAATACAACGAAGCTTACGGACTTCAGAGGTTGCTGTTCGAAGTCCCTAGAGCTCCTAGATGAAGATTGTCTGAACAATTGACGTCTGGGTTTCGTACAACAGTGGCAGAATGATGGACAAACCTGAGAAATTCAAGGTAAATTTGAGGATCCTGGATCTGAATCTGGACTTTGGCGTCAGCATCACAGCAAATGAAGGTATGATCTGAGTTCCTGGCGTCGCATCTGGTGCAGCCAGTACTACAGGGGTTGCCTGTAGGGGTGAATGTCGCTGGCCAGCGTTTTGATTATGTACATTTGCTTCCATCTGCACGAGTAGCCAAATTCCAAAGATGCACAGACCAACAGAGACAAGATTACCCCGAATCTGCCTGAATTAAGCCTGAGTTTGGTTTTTTCTGAACACGGCAGCACACTCCGTCAGCGTATCTAAGCCTTGTCTGCCTAACGGAGACCAAAGAAAAGTTGATTGACGTCAAATTATCAAACATTCGCAGTTCTCCACATCATGACATAAACAGAAAGAATGAACAGTGGATTGAGCAGAATGTGGTAGGATGGCTTCCTCAATTCGGCCAAGCACGAATACATGTGACCACCAACCTGTCTGGCCTGGCCCTCGTACCGCTTGGGCGCTGCAAATCAGCGGCCGAACTCGAAGCTTGGTCCTCATTTGGCTCCTGGGCTGGCCTGACCGCAGGAGGGGGGATCGACGGATCAGCCCTGGAATGTGGCTGCTGAGGGCCGTAAAAGGCTGGATCTCGATTCACCACAGGTCGTTTTCCGTTGCTCTCCACTTGTCTGTCTGGTTTCGACAAACAATCTGTCAGGAGTACGCCAATTTCGGGGTGCTTCTTCAGGAAGTCGATGAACCCCTTGGTGTATCCATGGACAAAAGATTGGGCGGGTTCCCAGTTGTTGTGACTGGAATCAAAGCCCCTCCACTCACACAGAAATTCCCATTCGCCCTTGGCGTCACGTCTTGCTTCAACAATCCTCTTGAGTTCGTACTTCCCCCCTTCGATGACCTGATCGGACAAGTGTTTCGCAGTCCAAAAAAGGGGTTTAACCCGATCCTTGGGGGAGGGGATCTCTCTCTTGAGGCGATCGCCCGAAACGTCAATTTCCCTGCTGACATCCACACGAATCCTCCACCTGTTCTCACCAAGACGCGCTGTAACAGCGAATGGCCCCTCCCACAAGGGAAGAAGCTTGTCATCTCCGTCCAGGGTGGCTTCGGATTTTCGAAGCCAAACTCGATCATCGACTTCAAAATTGTGGGGGTTTTTTCGACCTTGATTTTGAACCCAAAGCCAGTCAGCTTGATGCTTCTCGATTAATTTCGACACAGATTTATCTGCTCGTTGGACTTCGTCCAAAAACAGCGAAGCATCCTTACAGGGGCGAGGATTATTCAACGGCATGTTCCACCAACACTTCTTTCGTCCAAAGACAATTTCATTTGGAGAAAAGCCATGATACAAAGGCGTGTTGTGGTAACGGCGAAGCAATGCGAAGAGAACTTCCATCCAATGGAAATCCTTTTCACTCGCGAGCTCCTTACGAAGCATATTAATTATTGAGCGGCCGGCTCTTTCGCCAGGCAGCGCTCGATGCGAGTGGATTTCACATCGGAGGTGGTGGATTCCAAGGCGAGCACACAATTCTCTCCACCATTCGGAGGTGTACTCTTTGCCTGAATCCGTGACCACCTCGGATGGGACGTCCCAGCCTCCCATCCAGGTCTGCGCGCACCACTTGGCGGCAGCCTTGCCAGTCATCGACTCAATGTTGCAAGGCAACACTTGAATGTAGCCGGAATGACGGCACTGAATGAGGAGCACACCATTGACTTTTTTATTAGTCCAATGGCACTCTTCGTCATCGAGTTCACCGAGATAGAAAAAATCACTGGTGACTCTGTTAAAGAGACGCTCCGGAATAGGATGAGGCCTCAGATGGCCGTGCTTCTTCGCGCTGGGGGGCGTCGAGACAGCACATTGGGCGCATGGGGCGGCTACTTTCATGCAGTGAGTATATAGCCGTGAGCCAAACAACCTATGTTTAATCATCGACCACAGTCGACGGCCATGTGCGTGGGGGGACTCCCATTTGTGCCACCAGTTTAACACTCGGGGGGCTAGGGCGTCTGGCACACACAATTTACCCTCCATCCACAGCTTCCCCCCATCCAACGAGTACTCAGCAAAAATCCCATCCCGGTGAGCATCTTTGGATTTGAGATTTCCAAAGACCTCTTTAAACATGGGATCCTGCAGGTAATCGGACGTCCAGTCACGGATGATCAGGGAATCCTTCGGCAGGGGTGGAGTTTTGGCCGGATCTCGACGCTTAATGCCCTCGATCAACCAAAATCTACTTACTCGTCGGGTATAGTCAAACCGTTTCACATCCCCTGAGGAGGGATCGGTGACTTTTTCCACGACTTTCAGCGTTTTGGTGCAGATCTCATGAGCATGCGCTGGATCTGTGATGGCCGTGATGTCGTGACACGGCAATGCGTGCTGTTTAACAGCGCACTGCATGCATGCACGTCGAATGAGTTTCTTTTCTTCCTGATCCCATTCGATGATGACATGGCGGTCCTGCTCCGTACCATGGATGTTGGTACTTTGCAGCCCCTCTGAGGCGGGGTAAGCCCATCGGCTCAGAGCATCCGCTACCGTGTTATGTTTTCCAGGCAAATACGACACATGGAGGTCAGACAGAGAGAGAAATTCGTGCCATCTGGCCCGTCGACCAGCTGGGCTCGCGACAGTATCAATGTGTTCGGTGGCCCAATACTCCAGAGATCGATGATCCGTCAGGACCTCGACTCGATTGGTGCCAACCCACGATTGGTACTTTTTTAAAGCACAGATGATGGCGTAAGTCTCTTGCTCACGCGGCGACCATTGCATTTGGCGTGGAGCTAGCTTCCGAGACCAAAATGCAAGAGGGTAATGATCGCCGGTGGCTTCATCAACCTGTTCAAGGACAGCTCCGATCGCGTACCTAGAAGCGTCGGTTCTAATGTAGAAGGGTCGGTCAAATTGAGGCACATGCAATGTGGCGACTTCGCAGAGGGCTGCCTTCAAGTGATGGAAGGCCTCCTCGCACTCGTCAGTCCACTTGACACGAACCTTTGAACCTGCCTTGCCCGCATCTCTCCCTACCTTCAATAATTCAGTGAGGGGGGCAGCAAATTTGGCATAATTCGGCACAAAAGTGTGGTAAAAATTGCAACAACCCAGGAATCCTCTCAACTCCGTGATCGTCTCAGGGCGCTTCCACTTCTGAATAGCGACGAGCTTCCCTGGACTGGGTCGTCGGGTGCCATTCTCTAGGAGAGAACCACAAAATTCGACTGATTTTAAAAATAATTTTCCCTTCTTTGGCCCAGAAATCAGCTGATTGGCGTCAAGAATGTCCAAAACTTGGTTCAGCTGCTTCTCATGTAGGGCCACCAGCTCGGCTTCGGTCAGTCCCTCCCCTTCCGTCGCGATGATTATGTCATCTATGTACACACTCACGAAGGCACGAAGCTCAGGATGGGTTGTGAACAGCACATCCTCCATCATTCTTTGAAAAAATGAGGGGGCGTTCTTCAGCCCCATGGGCATGACGGTCCATTGGACTGGGCCACATGGCGTGCACATACAGGTGAGAGGTCGGCTGTCCTTCCTCAACGGCATTTGGTGAAAGCCGTGACGGAGATCCAGCACAGAGAACAAGCGACCTCTCGCCCTCTTGGCGATTTCCTCCTCAATGAGGGGCAGGGGGTGTGAATCCGCCTTTGTTTCGGCGTTGAGATTGCGAAAATCAACAACCATTCGCCAACCATCAATGGTGTTCTGGTCTGCAGGCGGTGGCTTCGGGACTGTGAAGGGTGAACAGCACCATTCGCTGGTCATACAACCCTCAAGCCAACCAAATTCCCTGAGATTTCTCTCGATGATTTTTCTGAGGATCTCATGTTTGTGTCCATGATTTTCATAAGGGCGCTGTTTTTTCGCCTTGTACCCTTCACGAAGCTCGATGAAGGCTTCACCGAACTGTCCACGGACAGGGGGGTCCTTGATCAACTTTCCTGAAAGGGTTGTGTCCTTCCGTTCCTCAAAAATCTTTTCTCTTGACTTGGAACACAATTCAGTGTCCACCTGATCGCCAGGAATTACTGTCGAAAAAACTTTGGCGACTTCTTCGGCTTTGGCAGGAAGAATCTTCTTACGGATGTCCCTAAACAGGTCCGTATCAACTGCCTCTTGAAGATAGGTGGGTCGTGTGTCGAAATCCCAGAGATTCTCTTCGTGATCCAGCTCCTCGAAAGGATCCATGAAAGCTTCCACAGGGGGTTTTTCATAAAAAACTCTGATTTTGCGGCGTGATTGGAGATTTTTCCTCGCCCGTGCACTGAAGAATCTTTTCGATGTCGACCGTATTGGGGAAGAGGGAGACGAGGCGGATCCGATGGACGTTGAATCACCTTGGGTATCTGACGGACAAAAATCAGAAAAAATAGATTCATCATCAGTACCACGCTCAACCTCAGATTCAGACCCAACACAGGAATCTGTACTAGAATCAGCAGAATTAGAGTCAGAAAGCTTTCCATCCACCAGGAATGCAAGCGAACTCCAGGACCGCTGTGCCAGGGGACCTGTGTCGTCCCTGGCATACAGCTTAATCTTCCTGGGAAGTTCGATGTAATCTACACAAATGTCTTGTAATTCCTGAAACCAAGGCTTGTCGTCCCACAAGGGCACAACTAAAATTGCCTGGGTTTTATCTTGCTTGATTTTGTGGATGACCTGCTGGATTAAGTGAAACGGAGGATTAATCCACAACTTCTTGTCCCATTTGTGGGTCCAAGCGTCGCTGAAGTGCTTGTCAAAGCGCTTGTTCATACGGTTAGCAAAGGCATCATACTGTGGCCAAAAGGAATGATGTTCATGAAAATATTCACAAATTGCATCGCGCCATTTGTCGACAACTCTGTAGGATGAAGAGTGCCAGCGCGAAGGGCGTTGTGGCTGGGAGTCCCTACGAAGACATTCTAACTCTTGGGAGTAATCGGCACTCCCATTCACCTCTGCAATGGTGACATCTTCACCAAATTTTGGTGTCACTTTTTGCTTCAAAAATTCTTCTGCACTTTTAAACCCTGCATGCAAAAAACGAAATTCAGGACGCTCCAAAGGACCTGACTCCAGCAAAAAACAACGACGATGACCTACGGGCGCTACCCTGTTCTTGCGAAGCCAAGGATGGCCCAAATAAAGGTCATATTTTATGTCAGCACGATAGAACTAGTCATCCTTAAGGACAACTTCTTCCACATTTTGCTCTTCCCAAAGGTCTTGAGCGACCAAATGAGTTGATATATAACAACCGCGTTGCCCACCTGCGAGAGAATGTCCAGAAACTCCCTCGAGGGTAACAGGATGAGGCGATTCAAACACGCAGTCGTCGGGTAAGAATGAGTTGGATTGGAGATTTACCTCTGATCCATTGTCACACAAACAAGTGGCGAGATGGAAATTTCCCTTGCAATCAGAGACCCACAGCTTTGTGACAAACTGACGAGCCCTGTGCTTGGACTGTACACCAACCTCGTCCACTACAACAGAAGGATCCGCTGCCGAATCCAGGGGAGAGGAGACAAGCGACCCTACATCAAGTAATGGTCGATCAGGAATTTGGGGATCATGCCTGAAATCGCCTGGGGAGGGGCGATTTTCGTGGCTCCCCTAGGCGTTCTGACCTCCAGCGGCTGCGTTAACATTGTGAACGCAGCCTGATTCGTCGATCCACTCATCTTGGAACGGATCATCCGCTGGATTCAGGGCATTTTCGACATAATCTCGATCCGCATCGGACACCTGATCTGCACCTGAGACCTGATCCACACGATGATTTCCCTTTCCACGTCCACGGCCACGGCCGCCGGATGATGGGCCACCACCGTCGCCACGCCCTCTGCCCTTACCAGAGAAAGGGGTTCCTGAAGGATTTCCCTTACCTTTACCCTGTGATCCTGGAGCATTTCCTTTGTTTGTACCGGATTGAGGGGTTTGGCCTGGGTTTCGATTTCCGCCTCCGGCGTTGACATTGGGACTTGTCTGGCCGTTTGGCTGTCCACCGGAGCCGGATGGAGTCCGATTCCCTTTGCCTTGGAACCCGCCAGGGCCTCCAGTATTTTTGTTCCCACCGGAGGGAGTCGAATTACCCTTCCCCCCCTTGGCACCATGCACCTGTCTGTCATTCCTGTCTGAATTCTGCGAATTACTGACATTTTCACCAATCACCTTGTGATCGTAAGCAGACCATCGGTGATTAGCAGTAGAATGCGTCTTAGCTCGGTTCGTAGAACCTAAAAGAAGGCAGATGCTACAATGATCCTGAACATTCCGGGTGTCATTCACCTTTTTGTTGCCCTTTTGGGCCCCATTTTGGGTGTTTTGCTGGGTATTCTTGTTTCCCCCAAGACCCTCATGGAAATTTTGATTGGCGGCGTCAGCGAGCCTCTCAACCTCTTCCCACAGTTCCCGCGGGGTAAACGAAAACACCCAGTTCCTGGCCTTCAGGCGATGGCCGTGGAAACTTACTCCCCTATTGAGGACTTGGACAAACAAGTCCCGATCCTCGTGTTCATTAAACTTGATTTTCCACGTGTTTTCAGTGAATTTCACCTTGGTAAACGACGTGGGGGAGCACTTTTGAAGTGCCTCCCTGACTGTAAACCGGTTGGCCGAGGCGTCAAAGCCATCGACTTCCGCCCACCAGGTCTTGACCCTTTCTTCGGACTGTCTATTCCGAAGGGTGGCGGCGGTTTCTGAGGGGATCTTGTCAAAAATCAGATTTTTCAGCTCGGCACTAGAAAATTTTTCGCCTGAATGTTCAGATTCTTCTACGAGATTCCAGAAGCGCTGTCTCTTGTCCTGCACTTCGTGCAAGATTAATCGCGAGAACGAAGGAAAATTCTTCAACATCTGGTGGTAATGGTCCTCAGGCAGTCGGGATCCACGTACCTCCAACTGTTCCCACACCTCATCAAAGGTAAGGGGGGAACTTGAATCCTCACGATCACTCCAGGTCCTGAGCCAAGTGTTGGCCGGCGCTCCCTCAAGGCAGTCCAAGAGCGCCATCAGGAACTGATCATCCTGGAGTTTTTGAGTCTTAACCCACAGTTTAAATTCCCGTTGGAACTGAGGCCAACGTCTGGGGTTCCCATTATACTTTGGTTGCTTGGCAACCTGACGAAGTCGCAATGAAGTAGGATTTAGGAGTGAACCCAGCCCAACACCGGCCGTAATGGCAGACACCTTGGCGGCATCATTAGCCACACCAGCTCCGGCGAGGGTCTGGGCGAGCAACATCTGGGCAATTGCATTGGAATCAACAGCAGAAAGGGTAGTACGGGAGGCAGTTCGTTTGGCATTCTGAGCCTCATTCCTAGCCTTCGCCGATCTACTCTGAGATCGAGAGATTGTAACCCTTTCCTTTAGCTTAGTCCTGCTAATCCTTGCGTCGGTGGTCTTAGAGTCCACCGAAGGAGCAATCGAAAAAATTTCTGTCGCCTCCTCCGACGGTTCTGTTGTTTGTTCCACCGATGATGCGCCCTCAGATCGCATGTGGGTCTTGAAAAGATCTTTAATTCCCAGCGTCTGAATGATGAGTTGCATTTGATCTTTGAGCAATTGGAGCTCAGAGTCTCGCTGTAATCTGCAAGAGCAGTCGGCAGGACAGTACATACCGTGTCCTGAAGGGCCTGAGCAGGCTGTCGGACCGCTAATCTCAGTGGTTCGCAGCCAGGAGTCCACTTGGGGAGCTCCTTCAGTCCTAATTTCCAGGCTTGCCTGCCTAGCTGCCTCTAAAATTCCTTCCTCAACCGCGGCGGCTAGATCGTCGCGGATGGAAACAGAGGGATGAGGGGCGGAGGGCCCGGCAACAGGTGCCTTGGTCTTCTCCTTCGGGAAGGGGCTTGCCTCCCAGATCTGCACAAAAATGGCAAAAGATTCATCCTCTTGAGAACACCACCACATCCTGGTCTTAATTTCTTCTTGAAGGAGGAAAAAATATTCAAATAAAAAATCAGAGGCGATTCTTTCTTGACCTATCAGCTTAGACGTGGCTAATAGACACAGGGCCTCAAGCGCCTCAAGGTTACGGGTCACTTCGGAAGACAAATGGTTGTCCCATTGTGCCCATGAGGCTGGTCGATTATAGGCAGGTACCTCACCTGGACCACCCATTTCAATGTCGTCAATGTCGGCGTCGATGGTCTCAAAATGTGGACATTGGTAAGGAGTATTAGTACCTGCCAGGTCCGTAAGCTCCACCGGAGCGTTGCCATTAGCGTAGGCTGGGAGATTCCAGCTGCTTGATGGCCAATTTCCACTGGGATCTTGATTGTAATCTGGGCCTCCACAACTGCTGATTTGTGCCCTTCTTGGGCAATTTGGGCTTGCGCAAGGCAGTCCTCTCAAGGCCTCGTTCGCACAGCACCACGGCAGCGTAATCGTTACGTCTCCGGAGGTGGCGGAGTCTACGGGGCCGTACTGAGGGGCTAGCTGTGGTTGGGACACCAAAGGGACAACATTCAGGTAGCCTCTGCTACCATGGAAGTGCTGCCCTGGGTCGTTGTGGGTGCCGGAGGGCTCGGGGCCGGCAAGACCAGTGGGGCAGGCACGCGAGGAGTCTCCCTGGATGTTGTTATTGGGGGTAGAACCGGATACTCGGACACCAACAGAGGCGAGAGCAGCGACAACAGAAGCAAGGTCCATGCTGATTGTTATCCGGCAGAAATTCCCAGTCTATGAAGAAAATTGAGGGGAATTATTCTAAATACATCTGAGTATCCAAAACTGTCTGAAAAGATTTAAATAATCCATTTATGTAAAAAGGTTTGGCCGATCTGGCCCGCCAGCGCGCGTCAGCGGCAAATGGCGATTCCAGCTAAAATAGCGGAACGCGGCGGATTTACGGGAAATGGACCGCGGAATCAAATCCGGCATATCAGAAATATATAGGAAATATCCTGTGACTGAGCTGCGAGGCGGCAATTCCGCCGAAGCAAAGAAAATGACCAAAATGTAGCCAATCTGGGCAGAATGTCTGAAAATCTGAGCAGATGGGGCTAGCCGCACTTACAAGCGAGCAACGCCGGCCCGCAAGGGCGCACGCTGTGGGGCGGGTGCTTGCTTCCCACGCCCGCATCGACCGCAGCCGGGACACAGGGGTCGCGGAACCCTGGCTGCCCGCTCCAGAGGACCGGCGGCCAGGGGAGGGACAGCGCCTGACACCAGACGCCCCTCACAATGGTGGAAGGCACCCCCCCCGGGGATGCCCTTCCGCCACCCCCACAGCGAGCAACGCCGGCCCGCAAGGGCGCACGCTGTGGGGCGGGTGCTGGGTCTCCACGCCCACACCGACCGCACCCGGGACACACGGGTCACGGAGCCCCGGCTGCCCGTTCCAGAGGACGGGCGGCCGGGGGAGGGACAGCGCCTGACACCAGACGCCCCTCGCAACGGTGGCAGGCCACCCCCCCCGGGGACGACCCCCACTACCCCCGCGGCAGGCAGCCCCCACAGGGCATGCAGGCCAAGGAAACAGTGTTGGGCCCCCACACCCACACACCCGCGCCCACAGCACGTGGGTGGCGGACCCCAACAGCCCGCCCAGTGGGCGGGCAGTCGCGGGAGGGACAGCGCCTGACCTCAGACGCCCCTCACAATGGTGGAAGTCACCCCCCCGGGGACGCCCTTCCGCCACCCCTACAGCGAGCAACGCGGGCCCGCAAGGGCGCACGCTGTGGGGCCGGTGCTGGGTCCCCACGCCCGCACCGACCGCACCCGGGACACACGGGTCGCCGCACCCTGGCTGCCCGCTCCAGAAGACTGGCGGCCGGGGGAGGGACCGCGCCTGACACCAGATGCCCCTCACAATGGTGGAAGGCACCCCCCCCGGTGACGCCCTTCCGCCACCCCCACAGCGAGCAACGCCGGCCCGCAAGGGCGCACGCTGTGGGGCGGGTGCTGGGTCTCCACGCCCACACCGACCGCACCCGGGACACACGGGTCACGGAGCCCCGGCTGCCCGCTCCAGAGGACGGGCGGCCGGGGGAGGGACAGCGCCTGACACCAGACGCCCCTCGCAACGGTGGCAGGCCAACCGCCCCGGGGACGACCCCCACTACCCCCGCGGCAGGCAGCCCCCACAGGGCATGCAGGCCAAGGAAACAGTGTTGGGTCCCCACACCCACACACCCGCGCCCACAGCACGTGGGTGGCGGACCCCAACAGCCCGCCCAGTGGGCGGGCAGTCGGGGGAGGGACAGCGCCTGACCTCAGACGCCCCTCACAATGGTGGAAGGCACCCCCCCCGGGGACGCCCTTCCGCCACCCCCACAGCGAGCAACGCCGGCCCGCAAGGGCGCACGCTGTGGGGCTGGTGCTGGGTCCCCACGCCCGCAACGACCGCACCCAGGACACACGGGTCGCGGAACCCTGGCTGCCCGCTCCAGGGGACGGGCGGCCGGGGGAGGGACAGCGCCTGACACCAGACGCCCCTCACAACTGTGGCAGGCCACCCCCCCCCGGGGACGGCTCCCACCACCCCCGCGGCACGCAGCCCCCACGGGGCATGCAAGCCAAGGGGACAGTGTTGGGCCCCCACACCCACACACCCGCGCCCACAGCACGTGGGTGGCGGACCCCAACAGCCCGCCCAGTGGGCGGGCAGTTGGGGGAGGGACGGCGCCTGACCTCAGACGCCCCTGACAATGGTGGAAGGCACCCCCCCCGGGGACCCCCTTCCGCCACCCCCACAGCGAGCAACGCGGGCCCGCAAGGGCGCACGCTGTGGGGCCGGTGCTGCGTTCCCACGCCCGCACCGACCGCAACCGGGACACACAGGTCGCGGAATCGTGGCTGCCCGCTCCAGAGGACGGGCGGCCGGGGGAGGGACAGCGCGTGACACCAGACGCTCCTCACAATGGTGCAACGGACCCCCCCCGGGGACGCCCTTCCGCCGACCCCACAGCGAGCAACGCCGGCCCGCAGTGGCGCACGCTGTGGGGCCGGTGCTGGGTCCCCACGCCCGCACCGACCGCACCCGGGACACACGGGTTGCGGAGCCCCGGCTGCCCGCTCCTCAGGACGGGCGGCCAGGGGAGGGACAGCGCCTGACACCAGACGCCCCTCGCAACGGTGGCAGGCTACCCCCCCTGGGGACGGCGCCCCAGCACCCCGGCGGCACGCAGCCCCCACAGGGCATGCAGGCCAAGGGGACAGTGTTGGGCCCCCACACCCACACAGCCGCGCCCACAGCACGTGGGTTGCAGACCCCAACAGCCCGCCCAGTTGGTGGGCAGTCGGGGGAGGGACAGCGCCTGACCTCAGACGCCCCTCACAAATGGTGGAAGGCACCCCCCCCGGGGACGCCCTTCCGCCACCCCCACAGCGAGCAACGCCGGCCCGCAGGGGCGCACGCTGTGGGGCCGCCGCTGGGTCCCCACACCCGCAACGACCGCAGCCGGGACACACGGGTCGCGGAACTCGGCTGCCCGCTCCAGAGGACGGGCGGCCGGGGGAGGGACAGCGCCCGACACCAGACGCCCCTCACAACGGTCGCAGGCCACCCCCCCCGGGGACGGCCTCTGACCACCGCCGCGGCACGCAGCCCCCACAGAAAATGCAGGCCGAGGGGACAGTGTTGGGCCCCCACACCCACACACCCGCGCCCACAGCACGTGGGTGGCGGACCCCAACAGCCCGCCCAGTGGGTCAGCAGTCGGGGAGGGACAGCGCCTCACCTCAGACGCCCCTCACAATGGTGGAAGTCACCCCCGCCGGGGACGCCCTTCCGCCAACCCCACAGCGAGCAACGCCGGCCCACAAGGGCGCACGCTGTGGGGCCGGTGCTGGGTCCCCACGCCCGCACCCACCGCACCCGGGACACACGGGTCGCGGAACCCTGGCTGCCCGCTCCAGAGGACCAGCGGCCGGGGGAGGGACAGCGCCTGACACCAGACGTCCCTCACAATGGTGGAAGGCACCCCCCCCGGAGACGCCCTTCCGCCACCTCCACAGCGAGCAACGCCGGCCCGCAAGGGCGCACGCTGTGGGGCCGGTGCTGGGTCCCCACGCCCGCACCGACCGCACCCGGGACACACGGGTCGCGGAACCCCGGCTGCCCGCCCCAAGAGACGGACGGCCGGGGGAGGGACAGCGCCTGACACCAGACGCCCCTCGCAACGGTGGCAGGCCACCCCCCCCGGGGACGGCCCCCCACCACCCCCGCGGCACGCAGCCCCCACAGGGCATGCAGGCCAAGGGGACAGTGTTGGGCCCCCACACCCACACACCCGCGCCCACAGCACGTGGGTGGCGGACCCCAACAGCCCGCCCAGTGGGCGGGCAGTTGGGGGAGGGACAGCGCCTGATCTCAGACGCCCCTCACAAATGGTGGAAGGCACCCCCCCCGGGGACGCCCTTCCGCCACCCCCACAGCGAGCAACGCCGACCCGCAAGGGCGCACGCTGTGGGGCCGGTGCTAGGTTCCCACGCCCGCACCGACCGCAACCGGGACACACGGGTTGCGGAGCCCCGGCTGCCCGCTCCAGAGGACGGGCGGCCGGGGGAGCGACAGCGCCTGACACCAGACGCCCCTCACAACGGTGGCAGGCCAGCCCCCCCCGGGGACGGCCCCCCACCAACCTCGCGGCACGCAGCCCCCACAGGGCATGCAGGCCGAGGGGACAGTGTTGGGCCCCCACACCCACACACCCGCGCCCACAGCACGTGGGTGGCGGACCCCAACAGCCCGCCCAGTAACCGGGCAGTCGGGGGAGGGACAGCGCCTGACCTCAGACGCCTCTCACAATGGTGGAAGGCACCCCCCCCGGGGACGCCCTTCCGCCACCCCCACAGCGAGCAGCGCCGGCCCGCAAGGGCGCACGCTGTGGGGCCGGTGCTGCGTCCCCACGTCCGCACCAACCGCACCTGAAACACACGGGTCGCGGAACCCTGGCTGCCCGCTCCAGAGGACGGGCGGCCGGGGGAGGGACAGCGCCTGACACCAGACGCCCCTCACAACGGTGGCAGGCCACCCCCCCGGGGAACGGCCCCCCACCACACCACCCCCGCGGCAAGCAGTCCCCACAGGGCATGCAGGCCAAGGGGACAGTGTTGGGCCCCCACACCCCCACACACGCGCCCGGAGCACGTGGGTGGTGGACCCCGACAGCCCGCCCAGTGGGCGGGCAGTCGGGGGAGGGACAGCGCCTGACCTCAGACGCCCCTCACAATGGTGGAAGGCACCCCCCCCGGGGATGCCCTTCGACCACCCCCACAGGAAGCTACGCCGGCCCGCAAGGGCGCACGCTGTGGGGCCGGTGCTGGGTCCCCACGCCCGCACCAACCGCACCCGGGACACACGGGTCGCGGAGCCCCGGCTGCCCGCTCCAGAAGACCGGGGGCCGGGGGAGGGACAGCGCCTGACACCAGACGTCCCTCACAATGGTGGAAGGCACCCCCCCCGGAGACGCCCTTCCGCCACCCCCACAGCGAGCAACGCCGGCCCGCAAGGGCGCACGCTGTGGGGCCGGTGCTGGGTCCCCACGCCCGCACCGACCGCACCCGGGACACACGGGTCGCAGAAACCCGGCTACCCGCCCCAAAGGACGGACGGCTGGGGGAGGGACAGCGCCTGACACCAGACGCCCCTCGCAACGGTGGCAGGCCATCCCCCCCGGGGACGGCCCCCCACCACCCCCGCGGCACGCAGCCCCGACAGGGCATGCAGGCCAAGGGGACAGTGTTGGGCCCCCACACCCACACGCCCGCGCCCACAGCACGTGGGTGGCGGACCCCAACAGCCCGCCCAGTTGGCGGGCAGTTGGGGGAGGGACAGCGCCTGACCTCAGACGCCCCTCACAAATGGTGGAAGGCACCCCCCCCGGGGACGCCTCTCCGCCACCCCCACAGCGAGCAACGCCGGCCCGCAAGGGCGCACGCTGTGGGGCCCGTGCTGGGTTCCAACGCCCGCACCGACCGCAACCGGGACACACGGGTCGCGGAACCCTGGCTGCCCGCTCCAGAGGACCGGCGGCCGGGGGAGGGACAGTGCCTGACACCAGACGCCCCTCACAATGGTGGAAGGCACCCCCCCCGGGGACGGCCACCCACCACCCCCGCAGCACGCAGCCCCCACAGGGCATGCAGGCCAAGGGGACAGTGTTGGGCCCCCACACCCACACACCGGCGCCCACAGCATGTGGCTGGCGGACCCCAACAACCCCCCCAGTGGGCGGGCAGTTCAGGGAGGGGGAGCGCCTGACCACAGACGCCCCTCACAACGGTGGAAGGCACCCCCCGGGAACGCCTTTCCGCCACCCCCACAGCGAGCAACGCCGGCCCGCAAGGGCGCACGCTGTGGGGCCGGTGCTGATTCCCCACGCCCGCACCGACCGCACCCGGGACACACGGGTCGCGGAACCCCGGCTACCCGCCGCAAAGGACGGACCGCCGGGGGAGGGACAGCGCCTGACACCAGACGCCCCTCACAATGGTGGCAGGCCACCCCACCCGGGGACGGCCCCCCACCACCACCGCGGCACGAAGGCCCCCACAGGGCATGCAGGCCAAGGGAAAAGTGTTGGGCCCCCACACCCACACGCCCGCGCCCACAGCATGTGGCTGGCGGACCCCAACAGCCCGCCCAGTGGGCGGGCAGTCGGGGGAGGGGGAGCACCTGACCTCAGACGCCCCTCACAACGGTAGAAGGCACCCCCCCCGGGGAAGCCCTTCCGCCACCCCCACAGCGAGCAGCGCCGGCCCGCAAGGGCGCACGCTGTGGGGCCGGTGCTGGGTCCCCATGCCCGCACCGACCGCACCCGGAACACACAGGTCGCGGTACCCCGGCTGCCCGCCCCAGAGGACGGGCGGCCGGGGGAGGGACAGCGCCTGACACCAGACGCCCCTCACAACGGTGGCAGGCCACCCCCCCCCCCGGGGACGGCCCCCCACCGGCCCCGCGGCACGCAGCCCCCACAGGGCATGCAGGCCAAGGGGACAGTGTCGGGCCCCCACACCCACACACCCGCGCCCACAGCATGTGGCTGGGGTACCCCAACAACCCCCCCAGTGGGCGGGCAGTTCAGGGAGGGGGAGCGCCTGACCACAGGCGCCCCTCACAACGGTGGAAGGCACCCCCCGGGAACGCCCTTCCGCCACCCCCACAGCGAGCAACGCCGGCCCGCAAGGGCGCACGCTGTGGGGCCGGTGCTGATTCCCCACGCCCGCACCGACCGCACCCGGGACACACGGGTCGCGGAACCCCGGCTACCCGCCCCAAAGGACGGACGGCCGGGGGAGGGACAGCGCCTGACACCAGACGCCCCTCACAACGGTGGCAGGCCACCCCCCCCCCCGGGGACGGCCCCCCACCACCCCCGCGGCACGCAGCCCCCACAGGGCATGCAGGCCAAGGGGATAGTGTTGGGCCCCCACACCCACACACCCGCGCCCACAGCACGTGGGTGGCAGACCCCAACAGCCCGCCCAGTGGGCGGGCAGTCGGGGGAGGGGGAGCGCCTGACCTCAGACGCCCCTCACAACGGTGGAAGTCACCGCCCGCGGGGAAGCCCTTCCGTCACCCCCACAGCGAGCAGCGCCGGCCCGCAAGGGCGCACGCTGTGGGGCCGGTGCTGGATCCCGGTGCCCGCACCGACCGCACCCGGAACACACAGGTCGCGGTACCCCGGCTGCCCGCCCCAGAGGACGGGCGGCCGGGGGAGGGACAGCGCCTGACACCAGACGCCCCTCACAACGGTGGCAGGCCACCCCCCCCCCCGGGGACGGCCCCCCACCACCCCCGCGGCACGCAGCCCCCACAGGGCATGCAAGCCAAGGGGACAGTGTTGGGCCCTCACACCCACACACCCGCGCCCACAGCACATGGGTGGCGGACCTCAACAGCCCGCCCAGTGGGCGGGCAGTCGGGGGAGGGACAGCGCCAGACCTCAGACGCCCCTCACAATGGTGGAAGGCACCCCCCACGGGGACGCCCTTCCGCCACCCCCACAGCGAGCAACGCTGGCCCGCAAGGGCGCACGCTGTGGGGCCGGTGCTGGGTCCCCACGCCGGCACCGACCGCACCAGGGACACACGGGTCGCGGAACCCTGGCTGCCCGCTCCAGAGGACGGGCGGCCAGGGGAAGGACAGCGCCTGACACCAGACGCCCCTCACAATGGTGGAGGGCACCCCCCCCGGGGACGCCCTTCCGCCACTTCCACAGCGAGCAACGCCGGCCCGCAAGGGCGCACGCTGTGGGGCCGGTGCTGGGTCCCCACGCCCGCACCAACCGCACCCGGGACACACGGGTCTCAGAACCCCGGCTGCCCGCTCCAGAGGGCGGGCGGCTGGCAGAGAGACAGCGCCTGACACCAGACGCCCCTCGCAACGGTGGCAGGCCAGCCCCCCCGGGGACGGCTCCCCACCACCCCCGCGGCACGCAGCCCCGACAGGGCATGCAGGCCAAGGGAACAGTGTTGGGCCCCCACACCCACACGCCTGCAACCACAGCATGTGGGTGGCTGACCCCAACATCCCGCCCAGTGGGCGGGCAGTTCGGGAGGGGGAGCGCCTGACCACAGACGCCCCTCACAACGGTGGAAGGCACCCCCCCCGGGGATGCTCTTCCGCCACCCCCACAGCGAGCAACGCCGGCCCGCAAGGGCGCACGCTGTGGGGCTGGTGCTGGGTCCCCACGCCCGCACCGACCGCACCCGGGACACACCGGTCGCGGAACCCCGGCTGCCCGCCCCAGAGGACGGGTGGCCGGGGGAGGGACAGCGCCTGACACCAGACACTCCTCACAACGGTGGCAGGCCACCCCCCCCCGGGGACGGCTTCCCACCAACCCCGCGGCACGCAGCCCCCACAGGGCATGCAGGCCAAGGGGACAGTGTTGGGCCCCCACACCCACACGCCCGCGCCCACAGCATGTGGCTGGCGGACCCCAACAACCCCCCCAGTGGGCGGGCAGTTCAGGGAGGGGGAGCGCCTGACCACAGATGCCCCTCACAACGGTGGAAGGCACCTCCCCGGGAACGCCCTTCCGCCACCCCCACAGCGAGCAACGCCGGCCCGCAAGGGCGCACGCTGTGGGGCCGGTGCTGGGTCCCCACGCCCGCACCGACCGCACCCGGAACACACGGGTCGCAGAACCCCGGCTACCCGCCCCAAAGGACGGACGGCTGGGGGAGGGACAGCGCCTGACACCAGACGCCCCTCACAACGGTGGCAGGCCACCCCCCCCGGGGACGGCCCCCCACCACCCCCGCGGCACGCAGCCCCCACAGGGCATGCAGGCCAAGGGGACAGTGTTGGGCCCCCACACCCACACAGCCGCGCCCACAGCACGTGGGTGGCAGACCCCAACAGCCCGCCCAGAGGGCGGGCAGTCGGGGGAGGGGTGACGCGTTCCTGTGGGGGGCCTGGCCACGGGACGCTGCGGTGACACGCACAAGCAAGCAGGCAGGCAAAGCACTGCGCTCACAGGGGCATCATTACGCTCGTGTCATGTGACAAAGCATTTCAGGATCCTTGCCACTCTGAAACAAGGGAACAAAAGTATGTACAGCAACACATCAGGATATGTACACATGGGGTTAAGACTGGACTGGGGTAAGGGCATCACAGGACAATGGACACTCAGTCCCAACACATATCCCAATCCCAGGTCCGATCCTCTCAGTGGCTGGTGGGGGCGGGGGCTCAAACACAACCCATGCCCTGCTCAGTCCGGACCCTGAAACCCTGCCAATAGGGGGGGTGTCCCGCCCAGCCACAGGCGAGTTCCTGGGAGCCAAGTGGGTCCGAGGCCAACCGACATTAGCTCCTCATGCTCACTCAACGGCAGGTCTCAACTCCCCTCTGAGCCAGAGGTATGGCCCCGCCATTATCCCCTTGGAGTTGGTAGCTGAAAATGGGCTGTTTCAGCCCAAACTGATATTGGCTCAAAATTCTCCAGAATTGACCCCTCGTCCGGACCCGCCAGAGGTAGGGACGAGGCAACTGACCCTATGCCCTTCCAGTATGAACCTCCTTGGAGCCCTCACCCAACCTGGTTCCCTCTGAGGTACCGGCATCAGGGCAGCACGGGTTTGTCAAGTGGGGTCATGATGCCAAAATCACCAAAATTGGCATCATCGTCACGCGTGGATCGCCCGGCCAGGGCAAGGCCAATGGCTCACAGGATAGGAGGCAGGACCTAGGACTTTCATCTGAGTGTACAACCTGAAATTCGGTCCTGGCTCCTCATGGGCATAGAGATATGGGGCCGCCAATTGACCACACGGGGGGGTGAAATTGGGGTCCCAAAAGGGGGTCATTTTGGCTGCTCGAAATGAGCCAAAATTCGGGGGTGCTCCCAATAGTATATCTCCACGCCGGCTTGGAGATCGGGTCGGCCATTCCATAAGCGATCCACCGGGAGTCCAACGAAGACCTCCATGCACTTGGCTCTCAAAGATCTCCATGCCACTCGGCGTGGTGACAATCCCAATTGGGTCCACAAATGCCAAAATGGCAAAATTGCCCACACTCACTTTGGGCTAGCACCTTAACGAAGGTTGCTCCGCTTCGCCCACGTGGTGTGTGAACCATGGGGACCAATATGCATAACACCCATGTCATATATGGTCCATTGGTCCATGCGTCCGGCGTGCACGGGTGGGCTGAACATAGTGCACGGCGGGCAGGAAATGTGTAAAATTGCTCAAAATGGCCGAAAATGCGCACACTCATGTTTCGGGCAAATGAGGCACATACCCGACTTGGACCGGAGTGTGCCATAGGATTGGTATCGAGTCATATGCGTCCAACATATCTTTTGGGCGTCGCCCGAATCCTCCGGTTTTGGGAATGGCAGGGTCGCCAAGTGAGCCCAAGGTTTCGGATAGTCCCAAATCGCGAACATGGCGGCCACGGTATGCCAAGCCCAAGAGGAGTTATTCGCCGGGTCCAAGATATGTTGGGCACCGAAGTATCTACCCCCAAAAACATACTTGGGTCATGATGTCAATTGAGCGCAACGTTGAGATACACGGTCGCCACTTGACATCATGACGGGCCAAAAACGGCAAAATTGGCGAAAAGACACGCAAAAGTCCCTTGACAAGTGCACAAATATATTATAATATCTTCGGCTTGGATTGAGTAGTCGGCCAATCCTTCTAAACACAATGACTTGACACCAATGACCTTCGATTCCACATATGTGCTCCACTTGGGGCGCTTTGAAAGGTTACGAGCGCTACTTCCCAAGTGGGCACATGAAAATATGGAAAATTGCAAAACACACACCTTGCTCCCAACGCATCGCTTTGGGATCGCCACACAAGCTTTCCTCCACGAAGGTTAGGCTTGCAATTGATTGTGGGGAGTATGGAGAGTGGGCCTCATGCAATATGAGGTCCATTGGCGGGTTTGGCTTGGAGCGATGGACCCGCCAAATGGGCACGCAACACAACACAAGGCACATACTCCATATTGCCCAAAAAGGTAGCTCCCCCCACGATATGTCATGCCCCTCCAAGGGCATAACTTTGTGCCAATCGCTCATAGGAACTCAAGGAAAGTTCCTATGCAACACCAACACTCGCGCGCTACACTCGAAAGTTATCCTAACGCACGCAATATCATGGCCAAAGAGTTATAACGCAAACTCTACCCTCTTGACCATGATCCATTACGCTAGCGCGCACATGTGGAGACGCAAGGCGTATAAAGCTTCCTAAATTACGTCGGGAGTATTGTGAATACATCCCACGTTTCCTTATTGTCATTCCTCGCAAGCGGCACGAGATATGACCCTCACAAGTGGCCTCACGAATCAACTTTGTTTTGCCCATATCTCTAAGACAAATGGAGGGCAAGACAAAAGGAAAGTTGATTCGTGCATAGGGAAGCACGTAGGTCCACTCGAAAGAGGTCAAATCAAGTGCGGAGATGTTGAAGTTGAAAATCCGATTTCGACATCCTGAAAAATTCGGATTAAGGTTGCGAGTGTAAGATGTGAAAATTGCGGATGCATCAATGCAATTCCTGAAGACTTTAGAGTCTTCGTCACGATTTGCGCTAAAATATCTGTATATAACAGTTAAACTGGCGGTTACGCTAAAGTCGCGAACTAACCGCCAGCTGTCAAAACAGTGAATATTAGAACGGAAGCGTAAAAATTGACAGAAACAATATGAAAATAAAACCCTGTTGATTCCTGATATTCTGATATACAAATCTCTGCTGGCGGCGCATCGGTTGCCGATGCGGGGCTTTACGGCACGGAACACGCCCCTGCCGGGCTCGCACCGGGCGTCAACGGGCGTCTTCCCTTCCGTACATGGGGTTAGTGGACCGGAGACCGGTTGTATGCCGTAACCTAGCCATGGGGTTCTGGGTACCGCTTCAGCCCCCTCCTTAGAGCAAACCCTGGAGGGGGCTCGATAACACCCACGCATGGCAGCGGGTACCCAGGACCATTTCCTGAAGGGGGGGGGGGGTGTCACATCCTCACTTCAGGCTGATTCGCAGGTTAGGTTGCCCAAATCCCACAGTAAGACAGGTACGGTGCGGTAGCTGTTAGTAACTGCAAGTATAGTATCAAGTATCAAGTCCCGGGTCCTAGCGGCGATCGTTCGGCATCCAAAGGACCCGTTAACCCATACCAGGCGCACCGGTTGCCGGCTGCTACGGTCACTACCACAGTGGCAGTGGCATACACGGCCAACATAGGCGTCACACGACGACCGAGGTGGTCCCACAGGTCGAGAGCGACCACAAAGATCCATCAGGCTACCCCAAGCTTCCCAAGGCCCGCCGGCTGGGGGAGAGTCCCCACGGGTCCTTCCTCGGGCGCACCATGTCCATATCCACGACGCGAGTCCAGAGTGGTACAGCCGAACGAGCTCCTCCTTAAAGGATCGGGCGTCAAGGCCGTCTTTTCCCTCGCCCTATTACCACAAAGGCCATACATGAGGGAGTCCTCATGCAGTGTGGGCGGAGGCGTCGACTCCTCAAACCACCAGTTTCCCAGGCAAACCTTCCCCATCCGACTGCAAGTGCGTCTGCGAGTCGGCAGGTTCACACTGGGACTGACAGTGGCGGACCGCTGGGAGTGTAGTCAGGCAACTGGGCTTCCCGCCTGGCGCCATCAGGATCTCCACATCACAGCGAATAGGGCACACGGTATCACGGGCACTCAAACAGAAGAATCTGTACTTAGGTACTGGTCCAGGCTGGACCTTAAGTAAGAGCATGTAAATGGCGACTCAGGGCGCCTTCGTAGTCGATTTGCATCCCATCGGGGGGGAAACAGTCGGTACTTCGGTGATGGGCTGACATACAAATGCACATATCCTGGGGGCGCGGAAAAGCAAAACAAGCGGGGTAAATAGGCGTGTAAACACACTCTGAACAGAGCGCCAAACCACGCCACGGTCAGGATAAGGCATATGCAGGAGGGTGGACAGGAAAACGCCTGAGTTCAGGCCATATATAGTCTCGAGACACACGTCGACTGGTCTGGATCCCGCAAGTGCCATGGGACCAGACCACACACCAAAAATCGCAATGCCGATGACAGCGGCATCCGTTGCGCAACGTCGTATGGGCTTCAAGGTCCCAAGAGCTCAGAAAGGGTGAAGGTCAGTTGCCTTACCTGGTTTCCCAAGGATTCAGCAGGGGGGGGAGTGACGAATAGAGGTTGAAGAGAGGGGCCATCCTCCTCTGGAGTCAGCAGGGGGGGGTATATGGCCACTCCGATGGCAGGTCACCGGAAGATGTAAGAGAGCAAGCAAGTGAGGGACGATCCGTCGACCACACAAGCGCTCAAAACGCATCAGGGGAGAGCCCAGGGCGCTGATCAGGCCCCCTGGCTGCAATCGCCCGGGTGAGTGCTGCCAAGTCCGAGACATGGATCTTGGTCCTGTGCTTGCGGATGTACTCCATGAAGGGAGTATTGACCCGCGGCACGAACGAGGAGACAGGTTCCCAGGTGTCGTGCGACGGCCCATAGCCTCGCCAACGAACCTTGAACTCCAGGCCCCCGGGTGCCGAGGCGTTCGGGCGCTGGGCCAGGATCTTCTCGACTGTATAGATGTCCTGCTCAGCATAATCGTCGTCCGGATCAGCCTCATGTGGGGCGTAGCTCAGGGACACATGCTGGCCACGGAGGTCGGGTTCCCGCACACGGAGTTGACTCTCCTGGCGCTCCCGGAACTGTCCGTGACCGACCTTGATGCGGTAGGTGTCCTCACCAATCCTGCGGACCACCTCTCCGGGTGTGAACCAGGTTTTGGTGCGGTGGGTGCCCATAGGGCGGGGTCTGATCACCCACACCGGGTCTCCCATCCTGAACTTCTGCGCTGTCGAGCTCGGGGCGGACTTCTGACGCTCAGCATGCTCCTTCTCGAGCTGCTGGCGGATGTCCCGCGCCGTCTGCTCTTGCCGCGCGAAGAATTCCTTGGCGTCCATAGCCATGCCATCACCAGACAAGGGAAGTCCCCGACCCAGGGGGTCCCTGCCGAACAGAATCTGGTGAGGGGACAAACCACCCGGCGTGGGGGTGTCATGATGGGCCTTCAGAGCAGGCCACATCTCCTCAAACCAGTTCCGCCGTGGATTGGTGATGTGAATCTTGCGCAGCTTCTCGAACAGCTGCCGTCCAGCCACTTCAGCACGGCCGTTAGACCGGCTGAGATAGGCGACGCTCTTGGCATGATGTATTCCCATAAGGGAACACATAGCCTTGAACCAGCTGCCAGTAAACTGGGGCCCTCGGTCAATGCAAATGGTGCGGGGGATGTCAAAGACGGTCAGCCAATGACGAATCATCATGACTGCCACTTCCTTGGCAAGCAACCCCTTTTTGCGTGCCGAAACGGCTACTACGTAGCCACTGTGGCGATCCACACAAGAAACCACACAGTCAAAGATCTCTTTGCCAATGTGCACTTCGGGCATGAAGAAGACCTCCATTGCCACGCTCTCCATGGGCTGGTCAGGAACCGGGGTCCATTGGGCTTCCCCCTTGACGTTCCGGTTATCGGGATTGCAGGCCTGACAGACCGAGCAACCCTTCCTGACCTTCTTGATGGCGGTGTAGAGAACGATGTGGTCGATCTCGAACCGGCGCTGCATGTCAAGGGCTTGCTTCTTGACCCCTGGGTGCAGCATGTGGTGGTGCCAAGCTTCACACAGCTCGAGCACTCGGGACTCCGGTACTAGCAGCTGACCATTCCGGTAGAGCTTGCCATCTTCCTCAGTCAGCCCCTTGGGCCACTTCTGCCCGTCATCGGGGTCGGCAACAGCCCTATACTCGGCCGCAAAGGCCTCAGACTTGGCGTAGTCGTCGGTCCAGTCATCCTGGAGGCAAGACTCAGGGTAGAGGTGCTTGTCGGACTCAGCTCCATCAGGGGCGAGTACTCTGACCGCTCTGCCCATCCTCGTTCCGAGGGGGGCATCCGCAGCCATGACGACGAAGCATTTTACACCCTCCTCCTCCATCAGGCGCTCCATTTCAATGATCTTCTTGGCTTCAGCGGTTTCAGCCTCATCGCCATGGGCAGAGACATCCGTCATGCCCTTGCTGGCGGGATAGGCCCACCTACTGAGACAGTCCGCCACGGTGTTATCCTTTCCAGGAATATACACAACCGTGAGGTCGAACTTGGCCAAGGTCTCATGCCATCTTGCCCGTCGGGAGGCGGGACCAGAGGGGGTGTCCACGTGCTCCTTGTGCCACGACTGCAGACTCTGATGGTCGGTGCAGACGGTGACGGGATGGAGGGCTATGTACCCAGCCCATTTCCTGAGAGCCATGACGATGGCCTACGCCTCCTTTTTTCGGGGCGTCCACGTCCGTCTCTGGCCTTCCGCCAGGACTCGGCTCCAGAAGGCCACGGGCACGTGCCTCCCATCGTCAAGCACTTGTTCCAACACAGCGCCAACGGCGTAGTCGGAAGCGTCGGTGCGCAGGACGAACCCTCGGTCGGGATCCACGAGGTGCAGACCCACTGCGGATAGCAGCGCCTGCTTCATCCCCTCAAAGGCACGGTCGGACTCAGCTGTCCAGACCAGAGCCTTCTTGGACCCCTTTTTGGTCTCCTCTCGGTTGCCCTTGAGCATGGTCGTCATGGGGGCTGCATACTCGGCATACATCTTGATATACCCCGAGTAGTAATTGCAGAACCCCAGATACGCCCGTAGCTCAGACACCGTTTTGGGCTTTTCCCAGTGCTCAATCGCAGCCACCTTGCCAGGTATGGGCTTTCGCTGCCCGTTCCCGACTACGTGGCCAGCGAAGACCACCTCGCTTACCGCAATGGTGGCCTTGTCACTGCTGCCCCTGAGTTTGTGCCGAACCAGAAGGTCCAGCACTCGAGTGACGTCCCTCTCATGTGCCTCCAGGAGCTCCTCGTAGCTCATACTGGGGTCCCCGGACGCGATGATCACGTCGTCCACGAAGGGGTCCGCACAGTCACGCACCGGCTCAAGAAGGTTCTCCAGCATCCGCTGAAAAGCCACATTGCCGTTGGTAACGCTCATAGGCATCACCTTCCACTGGAGAGGTCCGAGTGGAGTGCTCATGGCTGTGCAGGCACGGGACTCCTCGGCGAGAGGCATCTGATGATAACCATGTTTCAGGTCTATCACCGTGAAGATCCTCCGCCGGTGTTGTTTTTGCAGCATGTCCTCAATGAGGGGCAGCGTATAGCTGTCATGCTGCGTTTGGGCGTTTTGGCCGCGGTAGTCGACCACGAGCCGCCACTCACCGGCCACCTTCTTGGGGACGACGAAGCATGGAGAGGCCCACTCGGAGTGGCACGGCTCGAGCCAGCCTCTCTCGCTGAAGTCACGGAGGATCTTCTCCATGGCTTCCTTCCTCTCGCTCCTCAGGGCAAACTCCCGGTGTCGATACACACGGGGGTCCTGCTTCAGTCGTACCTTGGCCTCGCCATACAGTCCACGCACCGGTGGGGGAAACACAGGCTTACCGCTGAAGAAGGTATCAGCATACTTCTGCTTCAGCCTGGCCCTCAATGCCTGGATCTTGGGGCAATCGTCGGACTCCGCCTTGGCTTTTCGGGGCACTTGAACCACGGAGCTTACTTGAGGGGTAGCGACCCCGCTCGGTTTCGGCTCAAGCGGTCTTCCCAGGTGGCCCAAAGGGCCATCTCTGGTCTTGCCTCGGAATAGATCGCCGTAGGTGGGTGGGTTACCCCCGATTGGCTCGTCCTGGCTGGACAAGTGGTCCAGCACCCTCTGCACGAAGGTGTTCCCATCATAGGAACCAGAGACGATCGAGTCCACTTCCCACCAGGCTTTGTCCTGGCCTTTGCCCTCACGCTGGTTTCCCCAGTCGTGAAAGGGCTGATCCATATACCCCTGAACCAGATCCAACTCCTCCTCAGTGAGGGGGTCTTCCGATTCTCCGATGTCAACAGGGGGAACCGCAAAGCATTGTCGCCATGGCTCTGCTATGATGCGGTTGACACACACAAAGTCCGTGGTGTCGGCCTGATCAAGGCCCCCATCCACATAGTGGAATTCCGTTGGCCATCTCTGGGGTGGCATGGGCTGTCCCTTAGCATCCTGATAGACACTCTCTCCAGCCGGTAGGAGGACCTTGTTTAACGTCATGTTGGTCAATGAGACTACCCAACGTCGGGTACTTTCCTCCTCGGTGCATCCCATAGGAACAACCAGCACTGCCTTGGAGCGGTCCTTGCGAATCTTCGCTATCGCTCTTGGAATGTCCCAACGGGGGCAATGGATCCACATCAATCCCTGATGCGGACCCCAGTGCTTCTTCCACGCGGAGTCATGTGCGCTCCAGTACTTCTCACAAACCCGCAGATGGGCAGAGGTTCCTGAAGAGAACGCATCCAGGGCCAGATCCGAAGCTCCCAGGTCCGCAACCACTCGGCTCGCCACTTCCGGCATTACGCCGTACTCCTGGTTTGCTGGCCCAGTTGGCTCAGTGTCCAGCTCGGCTACTTCGAGCTGATTGCGTTCGGGGTGGATCCATTGGCATTCCACATGGTGCTCAGGTGAAGAAAGCCACGAGAGCTGGTCGTCCTGGTACAGGGTCATTGAGGCCGCGGCCGGGAGGACGCCGGAGTCCGTCTCCATCATGAAGTCGTACCCAACGATCATGTCCCAGTCCATCTCCGCCTCGTAGAAGCGACCTTGCAGGAGGATTTCCTTGCCGAGGTCTGGGCGGCTCAGCTCACGGTGGTTCACGAACTGCAGCCCAATGGCCGCTTCCTTCGTACCTCCAACCATGTACTGGCCGTTCGCCACCTTCAGCCTGACAGGTTTCCGACTGTCGGTCAGACACTCTGGCGGAAGTAGGCCAGCCTTGACCAAGCTGACCTGAGCGCCTGTGTCGACCAACACGTCGAAGACCTTCTCCACTTCCCCGCATAAGGCACGGACCTTAAGGTGCAACTGCCGCTCACGCCCCACTCGGCGCACGGCGTGCAAGCTCAGGATCTCCGGCCGTTCCAGAAGCTCGACAAGCGACTGGTGCAGGTCGTGGACAATGGGCTCAGGCTGCCCATCTGCAGCGTCCAGCTGCGGTCCGGGTGATCCTCCGATACTCTCGGATAGATCTTGAAGTACATCAAACACATTCTTGGTCGCGAAAGACGGACGGGTGCAAGGGTTCGTGCCTTCACTTGCCCTCACCCCGCCTCCGCGACTGGGTGCCGGACCGGGCCTTCCGCCCGCGGCAGTCCCTTTGTGCTTATCGACTCCCGACTGGGATGGTTCGGCGCTTCCCACGTCACCATCCTGCGACCGCCCTAGCTGGGGCCCTTGGCTGCAGGGGCTCCGCTAGGGGGCGTCGGTTGTGGAAGTAGGGGTGTTCTCCTCCGCATCAACCTCGTTGACGCCCTTCTTCCTTCCCCTTCTAGTCTTCTTGTCCTTGTCCTTGTTCTGGTCGTTCTGGCTGTTCTCCTTGTTCTTGTTGTCCGACCTGGGGACCCAGTTCCTCTTGATCTCCTGGATATTCTTGGCCAACTCGGTCCCCTGCGACGTCAGCTTGGAGAGCTCGTCCTTGTCCATCTCCACTTTGGCCTCCCGGATACCCGCGGGTGCACGCTTCTTCGACCCGTGCGCCTTCTTGTAGGCCTCCGTGTCGGCCTGGTGGATGGAGCATGTTCGGTGGTCATGGTTGAAGCCTTGCTTCCTCCCATAACATACGAAACAGCCGTGAGGGTGAGCTCGTATGAACTCCCCAAAGGACAGCGGAGGGCTGCCAATGCGACGAGGGTCCTTCTTCTCCTTCTTCTTCCAACCCGGCTGCAGGGGATTCCAGCTTCCCCGGTTGCTCCCCGCGCTGTTGCGGGCCACGAAGGCACAAACGGCCACCTCGGCGGGCTCATCGTCGTCGTCATTGTCGACGAGAGCTTCATCGCCGTCGGCTCCCGCTGGGCTCATGGCAGCTTCCCCGCCAGATCCCTCGCCAACGTAGTTGACGTCGCGGTCGCCGGGCCTCAACCCGCGGGTGTGGTGGAGGTTCCGGTACTCCTTGAGTACTTCCTCTCCAACCCACTCCAGGATCTCGTCGCAGCTCATCCGCGCCGGGATGGCCTGCAGACGGATGGTCTGGCCGCTCACGTCACACTCGTCAAGGCGCCACATCGCGGTCTTCTCGCGATCGCCCGAGACGGTGATGAGGAGAGCGTTCCGCAGGGAGTGCTGTTTGACATCCCAGGCCACGTTCTTCCTCGTCCAAGCCACCACGTTCGTATGATATTCTTTGGGGAGCATCATCTTGACCGTGTGGTTGGACTTGGCCCTCTTGGCTTCCTCCTTGGTGACCCTCTTGATCCATGCTTCCGGCAGCATGGAGAGCAGGCGAGCCTGCTCGTCACCCTCGTTCCAGTCCTCCACGTTGCGGCAGAAGAGGGTGTATTGCCCTCGGAAGTCTCGCCAGTCCCGTAGGCGGATCTCCCGACGATCATGCTGAAGCTTGATGGACTTCCACTGCTTGGCAGCTACCTGCGGAGCGTCCACCCGCTCCTGCTCGTTGAGCCACTTCTTGGCTTCCTTGAGGGTCTTGATTTTCCCCTCCTTGGTCGCCACGAAGTATAGCTCTTGGAGCACTTCCGGCAGGCGGTACCTGAACCGTCTGAAGACATACTTCTCCGCATCAGCGGGATGCATGTCCTCAGTAACGGTTACCCCCCAATTGTCCAGCTTCTCCAAGAAGCGGTCGAGGTTGAGGGGGTTGCCGTCGTACATGGGGGGCTTGATGTCCTACAAGTCTTCCCACACGGCGGCATCCACGGCCTTAGAGACCATGAACGCCGGCCGCGAGGTCGACCGAGGTTCCCATCGGCCTCTCCCACGGAGTCCCACGGCTGCCACGTCCATCTCCTCCATGGAATCCCTGTGGCTACGCTGCGGTTCCTCCATGTACGCTGAACCTAGATGTTCACGCCGTACTCCTTCCATGTATGCCTCCTCATCACGGCGCCGGCGGCTGCGTTCAGCGGCCTCCCGTCGTACACCACGCGGCGGGCTAATATCGAACTCCTCCAGGTCCAGATCAAGGTCCTCACCGCCGACATCCCACTCCACGTCTCCTCTGGGGACCTCATCCCTGAGTCCACCATAACGTCCACCAGCCACTGGGATTGGCTCCGGGGCTGGTGCGGGGCGTCGGGGGCGTACCGGTGTGCGCGGTGGAGCACGGCGGTTGTGGTACTCCACGCTGAGCCACTCATCACGCCAATCCTCACTGCCACTGCCGGGCGGCACGCGCTCGTTGCGGCAGCCCGCGCTGTGGTGAGAGGGGGCGCTGAGAGAGGGGACACTGGCGCTGGGGCGACTCCTGGGGGCTCCGCCGGGGGCGTGGGGTCTGCCTGGACCTGGTCCGGGTCCCCAGCCGTCGTCCGACGAGCCAGACTCCAGGGGTGGGTGGTCGCTGCTGACGCTCCGACGGGCTTCCAGCGCGTCCAGCCTCTGCTGCAGGCCGCTGATGACCTTGTTCAGCGACCTGGTCTCGCCCCTGGCGATGTCCAGCAGCTTCTGGGTGGCGGTGGCGACGCCGGCGCTCTTGACCATCTCGATCTTGGCGATGTCCAGCTCTCTCTGTGCGCGCGCGGCGACCCTGGCGATGCGAGTCATCTCGCCCTTGCCCGTGTCTACCTCGCGCTCGAGGAACTGGACCCTCCTGCGGAGGTAGACAATCCACCGCCGGGTGGCATCCGAGTCGCCGTCCCCTGGTGGGTCGTCGGGGTCCCCAGGGGGTCCTGCAGGAGGGCCTCTGCCGGGTCCGCCCGGTCCGGTGATTCCTCCCCCGCCCGGTGGTCCGCCTCCAGGGGGTCAACTTGGTGGGCGTCCTCCACGGGGTCCTGATGGTCCTCCTCCAGGGGGTCCCGGTGGGTCTCCGCCGGGTCGCCTTGGTGGGTCCGAGGATGGGGGCTTCTTCGTGATGTCGAAGTCCATGTCCAGGAGGCGAACCATGTCGTCATCCTCGTCCATGTCGCCCCACCTGGGCGTCTCGGTCCCGCACGCGGAAGACTCCTAGCTCCGGTAGGGAGAAGGGGGATCCTTATCCTCACCTTCCGGCTCCATGGGGACGTCTCCGCCTCCTCCGCCAGCCACTCCTTGGCGATGTCGGCGGCCTCGTTCATCCCCGTCGCTGGCGGTGAAGAAGGGGTCACTGTCGTGGGGGTGTCCACCCGCTGGCCTCCGCGGCCTCTCGGGGGTCTTCCCCTTGCCCTTTCTCCGTCCATGGGCAGTGGGACCACTGCTCCCACTGCTGCCAGTGTCCGCCTCATCCAGCGTCATCTTCGAGAAGGCGTCCCCTTCGAAAAGCTTTCGAAGGGTCTCCACTCGTGATCCTCCCGGGGGAGTCTCGCGGCGGAGTTTGGCCCTGCCTCCTCCATTGCGGCTGCGGTGGCTGCGGCAGCTCGCCCTTCGGCTTCCTCCCGAGCACGAGCCGCTTCGGCCTCCCGGGCCTGCTGCAGCCGAGCCTTCTCCGCTTCCAACGCCGCCAACTCCGCCTCCGTCTTGGCCCTCTCCTCAGCGACCTTCCGTCGCGCGGCCTCGATGGCGTCCTTCTTGGCGGCGTCCGCCTGGGCCTTCGCCGTCGCCTCGGCGTGGGCCCTTTCCTCCGCCTCCTTCTTTGCCCTCTCTTGGGCAAGCGCCTCTTCCAGCGCCTTCACCTCGGCCTCCTTGCAGGCAATGGCCTCCTGCGTCAGGCAGTCTTCCTCTTCGGCTGCCGCCACCTCACCGTTGACCTGGTCAGTCGCTGCCCCATGGGCGGCTACGGCCGTGAGTCCGGCCGCAATGGCCGCCGCGGTCGAGGCGTGGATGGCCATGCCATGCGCCCACTCCGCAGCCTCCTGCTGGGCGATGCCGGAGGCGCCCTCCATGGCAGCGTTCTGCTGCATGGCCCGTTGCCGGGCAACCCGAAGGTTGCAGGGCACCCCACAGGCGCGCTCACAGGCGCGCGCCACGTCCCTTTGGTCGGGAGCGACGCTGCCGCTGGAGCTGGCCTGGTCGGCCGGCATCCTCCCGCGGTGGGCCGACTCCACGTCGCTGCTGGGGCCTGACTTCCTCAGGAGCAGCGGACGGGGCTTGGCCTTGGTCTGCTTGGCGACTTGGAAGTAGTCGCCAAGGGTGGTGTGGCCGGGGTGGTGACCGCAACCAGTCCGTTGGGGGCTGGGGGCTGGGGTTCCGCCACTGGCGCCTTGGGCGGTTTTGGCGGCCAGGGACTCCTGGTACTCCCGCCACTTCCGGTCCCGCTTCCTGTCCCCGGCGGACCGCTTCTCCTTCCCCGGAGACGCGCTGCTGCTGCTGCCCTGCAGCCTGCGCTCGCTCCCCGGTTCCGGGAAGTTCTTCTCGATCATGTCCCACATGGAGACATTGATCGAGGCGCCCGACGGGTACTCGTTGGAGTTCTCGCCCTCCTCAATCCCGTCGGGGCGCAGCCCTTCGCCGGGCCTGTCTGGCCGGGTCCAGGTCCTCCAGCGCTTGTGGCGGAAGCGGTACTCATACCCTTCCGCCCGCAGCTACTCCTCCACTGCCCGCAGGCGGTCCTCGCCCATGTCATCGCGGAGCTCGAAGCTCCTGGGCATGCCGCCTTCGCACTGGGGATTGCTGTGGCGGTACTGCTGCCCCCACAGCAACCCACGCAGTAGGCGCGCCACATGGGGGTGGGGCTGCGGCCACGTCTTGCCCGCCTCGTCCCAGTTCACCATCGTTCCTCTCGATGGAGTGGTCCTGGGGTGGTTGTTGAGGTGGGTGATGTAGCACTGGACTGGGAGTGCGGCCGGTGCTGGTCGGCCGGTGGTTGTGGAAGTGGTTGACGCAACTGGGTGTGCGGCCTTGCTGGTCGGCCGGTAGGACTCGCTGATGAGGGAGTCCTGGTCAGTCCACCTCCTTCACGGTCGCGGCGCTTCCGTGGTCGCTCAGGGCGATGCTCTGGGCGGCGCTGCGGACCGCTGCGCTGCGCTGCGAGCTGCGAGCTGCGAGCTGCTGCGCCGCGCTGCTCGGGGGTGGTGGCCCCGAGTGGCACGCGAGGGATGCGTAACCCCGCGGCGGTGAAACCCTTTTGACGTGTTCCCGTGGGGGGCCTGGCCACGGGACGCTGCGGTGACACGCACAAGCAAGCAGGCAGGCAAAGCACTGCGCTCACAGGGGCATCAATACGCTCGTGTCATGTGACAAAGCGTTTCAGGATCCTTGCCACTCTGAAACAAGGGAACAAAAGTATGTACAGCAACACATCAGGATATGTACACATGGGGTTGAGACTGGACTGGGGTAAGGGCATCACAGGACAATAGACACTCAGTCCCAACACATATCCCAATCCCAGGTCCGACCCTCTCAGTGGCTGGTGGGGGCGGGGGCTCAAACACAACCCATGCCCTGCTCAGTCCGGACCCTGAAACCCTGCCAATAGGGGGGGTGTCCCGCCCAGCCACAGGCGAGTTCCTGGGAGCCAAGTGGGTCCGAGGCCAACCAACATTAGCTCCTCATGCTCACTCAACGGCAGGTCTCAACTCCTCTCTGAGTCAGAGGTATGGCCCCGCCATTATCCCCTAGGAGTTGGTAGCTGAAAATGGGCTGTTTCAGCCCAAACTGATATTGGCTCAAAATTCTCCAGAATTGACCCCTCATCTGGACCCGCCAGAGGTAGGGACGAGGCAACTGACCCTATGCCCTTCCAGTATGAACTCCCTGGAGCCCTCACCCAACCTGGTTCCCTCTGAGGTACAGGCATCAGGGCAGCACGGGTTTGTCAAGTGGGGTCATGATGCCAAAATCACCAAAATTGGCATCATTGTCACGCGTGAACCGCCCGGCCAGGGCAAGGCCAATGGCTCACAGGATAGGAGGCAGGACCTAGGACTTTTATCTGAGTGTACAACCTGAAATTGGGTCCGGGCTCCTCATGGGCAAAGAGAGATATGGGGCCGCCAATTGACCACACGGGGGGGTGAAATTGGGGTCCCAAAAGGGGGTCATTTTGGCTGCTCGAAATGAGCCAAAATTCGGGGGTGCTCCCAATAGTATATCTCCACGCCGGCTTGGAAATCGGGTCGGCCATTCCATACCCCATCCACCAGGAGTTCAACGAAGACCTCCATGCCCTTGGCTCTCAAAGATCTCCATGCCACTCGGCGTGGTGACAATCCCAATTGGGTCCACAAATGCCAAAATGGCAAAATTGCCCACACTCACTTTGGGCTAGCACCTTAACGAAGGTTGCTCCGCTTGGCCCACGTGGTGTGTGAACCATGGGGACCAATATGCATAACACCCATGTCATATATGGTCCATTGATCCATGCGTCCGGCGTGCACGGGTGGGCTGAACATAGTGCACGGCGGGCAGAAAATATGGAAAACTGCTCAAAATGGCCGAAAATGCGCACACTCATGGTTGGGGCAAATGAGGCACATGCCCGACTTGGACCGGAGTGTGCCATAGGATTGGTATCAAGTCATATGCGTCCAACATATCTTTTGGGCGTCGCCCAACTCCTCCGGTTATGGGAATGGCAGGGTCGCCAAGTGAGCCCATGATTTGGGATAGTCCCAAATTGCCAACATGGCGGCCACGGTATGCCAAGCCCAAGAGGAGTTATTCGCCGGGTCGAAGATATGTTGGGCACCGAAGTATGTACCCTCAAAACATATCTGGGTCATGATGTCAATTGAGCGCAACCTTGAGATACACGGTCGCCACTTGACATCATGACGGGCCAAAAACGGCAAAATAGGCGAAAAGACACGCAAAAGTGCCTTGAAAAGTGCACAAATATATTATAATATCTTCGGCTTGGATTGAGTAGTCAACAAATCCTTCTAAACACAATGACTTGACACCAATGACCTTCGATTCCACGTATGTGCTCCACTTGGGGCGCTTTGAAAGGTTACGAGCGCTACTTCCCAAGTGGGCACATGAAAATATGGAAAATTGCAAAACACACACCTTGCTCCCAACGCATCGCTTTGGGATCGCCACACAAGCTTTCCTCCACGAAGGTTAGGCTTGCAATTGATCGTAGGGTAATGGAGAAGGGGCTTGCGCAATATGAGGACCATTGGCGGGTTTGGCTTGGAGCGATGGACCCGCCAAATGGGCACGCAACACAACACAAGGCACATACTCCATATAGCCCAAAAGGGTAGCTCCCCCCACGATATGTCATGCCCCTCCAAGGGCATAACTTTGTGCCAATCGCTCAGAGGAACTCAAGGAAAGTTCCTATGCAACACCAACACTCGCGCGCTATACCCGAAAGTTATCTTAACGCACGCAATATCATGGCCAAAGAGTTATAACGCAAACTCTACCCTCTTGACCATGATCCATTACGCTAGCGCGCACATGTGGAGACGCAAGGCGTATAAAGCTTCCTCAATTACGTCAGGAGTATTGTGAATACATCCCACGTTTCCTTATTGTCATTCCTCGCAAGCGGCACGAGATATGACCCTCACAAGTGGCCTCACGAATCAACTTTGTTTTGCCCATATCTCTAAGACAAATGGAGGGCAAGACAAAAGGAAAGTTGATTCGTGCGTAGGGAAGCACGTAGGTCCACTCGAAAGAGGTCAAATCAATTGCGGGGATGTCGAAGTCGAAAATCCGATTTCGACATCCTGAAAAATTCGGATTAAGGTTGCGAGTGTAAGATCTGAAAATTGCGCATGCATCAATGCAATTCCTGAAGACTTTAGAGTCTTCGTCACGATTTGCGCTAAAATATCTGTATATAACAGTTAAACTGGCGGTTACGCTAATGTGGCGAACTAACCGCCAGCTGTCAAAACAGTGAATATCAGAACAGAAGCGTAGAAATTGACGGAAACAATATGAAAAAAAAACCCTGTTGATTCCTGATATTCTGATATATAAATCCCCGTCGGCGGCGCATCGGTTGCCGATGCGGGGCTTTACGGCACGGAACACGCCCCTGCCGGGCTCGCACCGGGCGTCAACGGGCGTCTTCCCTTCCGTACATGGGGTTAGTGGACCGGAGACCGGTTGTATGCCGCAACCTAGCCATGGGGTTCTGGGTACCGCTTCAGGGGGAGCGCCTGACCTCAGACGCCCCTCACAACGGTAGAAGGCACCCCCCCCGGGGACGCCCTTCCGCCACCCCCACAGCGAGCAACGCCGGCCCGCAGGGGCGCACGCTGTGGGGCCGGTGCTGGGTCCCCACGCCCGCACCGACCGCATCCGGAACACACGGGTCGCGGTATCCCGGCTGCCCGCCCCAGAGGATGGGCGGTCGGGGGAGGGACAGCGCCTGACACCAGACGCCCCTCACAACGGTGGCAGGCCACCCCCCCCCCTGGGGACGGCCCCCCACCTGTCCCCGCGGCACGCAGCCCCCACAGGGCATGCAGGCCAAGGGGACAGTGTTGGGCCCCCACACCCACACACCCGCGCCCACAGCACGTGGGTGGCGGACCCCAACAGCCCGCCCAGTAGGCGGGCAGTCGGTGGAGGGACAGCGCCTGACCTCAGACGCCCCTCGCAACAGTGGAAGGCACCCCCCCCGGGGACGCCTTTCCGCCACCCCCACAGCAAGCAACGCCAGCCCGCAAGGGCGCACGCTGTGGGGCAGGTGCTGGGTCCTCACGCCCGCACCGACCGCACCCGGTACACACCGGTCACGGGACCCCGGCCGCCCGCGCCAGAGGACGGGCGGCAGGGGGAGGGACAGCGCCTGACACCAGACGCCCCTCGCAACGGCGGCAGGCCACAACCCCGGGGACGGCCCCCCGCCGCCCCCGCGGCACGCAGCCCCCACAGGGCATGCAGGCCAAAGGGGCAGTGATGGGCCCCCACACCCACACGCCCGCGACCACAGCATGTGGGTGACGGACCCCAACAGCCCGCCCAGTGGGTGGGCAGTCGGGGGAGGGGGAGCGCCTGACCTCAGACGCCCCTCGCAACGGTGGAAGGCACCCCCCCCAGGGACGCCCTTCCGCCACCCCCACAGCGAGCAACGCCGGCTCACAAGGGCGCACGCTGTGGGGCCGGTGCTGGGTCCCCACGCCCGCACCGACCGCACCCGGGACACACTGGTCGCGGGACCCCGGCCGCCCGCCCGTGAGGACGGGCGGCAGGGGGAGGGACAGCGCCTGACACCAAACGCCCCTCGCAACGGTGGCAGGCCACCCCCCCCCGGGGACGGCCCCCCGCCACCCCCGCGGCACGCAGCCCCCACAGGGCATGCAGGCCAAAGGGGACAGTGTTGGGCCCCCACACCCACACGCCCGCGACCACAGCATGTGGGTGACGGCCCCCAACAGCCCGCCCAGTGGGTGGGCAGTGGGGGGAGGGGGAGCGCCCGACCTCAGACGCCCCTCACAACGGTGGAAGGCACCCCCGCCGGGGACGCCCTTCCGCCACCCCCACAGCGAGCAACGCCGGCCCACAAGGGCGCACGCTGTGGAACTGGTGCTGGGTCCCCACGCCCGCACCGACCGCACCCGGAACACACGGGTCGCGGTATCCTGGCTGCCCGCCCGAGAGGACGGGCGGTCGGGGGAGGGACAGCGCCTGACACCAGACGCCCCTCACAACAGTGGCAGGCCAGCCCCCCCCGGGGACAGCCCCCCACCACCCCCGCGGCACGCAGCCCCCACAGGGCGTGCAGGCCAAGCCAGGTAGGAAGGAACCGGGACCGGACCGCCCCCCCCCGAGCACGCCAGACGTAGCAAGGGACCGGGGCAGGACACGCGGAGGGGCACAGACCACGTGGAACGGCCCTACCAGCGCCCAGTGCCGGGACCGCGCGAGGTGCGCACACCACACCACCCAGGGGGGGGGGGAGCGGACGCCGCGGGAGCGCGAGCGCACACACACGCAAGGGCACGCGGGGACTACCAGAAGGGCAACCGGACCGAGCTCGCGGAACGCACAGACCGCGTGGAATGGCGTACGAACGAGCGAGGGTAAGGGACACCCGGACGAGACGGCCCGCCACACGCGGCGCAGGACACGCGGGGCAGGAAGGGGGAAACGGGAGAGACACAACACCAGGTACCGGCCCGAGCCCCCCGAACCGGCCGCGAGCGCCGCGCACGCACGGACGGGGCACTGCACCCGCCAAGGCAGTAGTGGCGCACTGCGCCACGCCCCAACCCCTAGGCAAGGCAGCCTCCGTGCCAGCCCAAGGAGGTCCCACTGGCGACAAGCCAGTAGCACGGGCCCGGCGGCGCCGGCGCCCCGGGCGACCACGCATTAGGGGGGCGAAGTGATGGGTAAGCGCCCGCAGCCACGGCTGCGAATTGATGCACTCACCGGGGAGTGGCGAAACAGGGAAGCCAAGGAGGGACGGGGCTCCCAGCCCTGTGAACCCGGGGGACTCCGCCACCAGGCAGGAGGTGCGTCTTGGAGGGCCCCCCACTAGGACCCGGTGGGGAGGATATCACCTGGCCCAACCAGGTGGCCCCCCGGGGCCGAAAGGCGTCTAGTACCCGCAAAATCAAACCTCAAACCTCAAACATTTACAGAAGCAATAGATGCAGCAAGCTCATTTATCTCTTTGTCCTGTCTGTCCTAAATGTCCTGAGAACTGTCATGGAAACACTGAAGAATGCAGGGGCAAGGTTGTACCCAAGCTTGATGAGCACTTAGAGACTGCACCGTGGCATATCCAAGCCATTGGAGAGTGAAGACAGCCCCCACGGCAGTGATGGCATTCAGCAGTCCTGTATCCGAATGGACTTGCGTGTCTCTAGCCCGCTGGGCCAAACATTTTTCTTCCCTTTCCTTGAGTTCACGCTCTTGCTTCATGACCCCCTTTTGATTGGCATCACTGCCGTGAAAATTGGTGTCATCCGCCAATCGGGCCTGATATGCCCACCGGGACAACCCTTCGGCGACGGTGTTATCCTTGCCGGGTTTGTACACCACTTCAATGTGGTACCGGCTTAAAAATTCGTGCCACCGGCCACGCCTCCCCAAAGGCCCTGAGAGGGTACAAAGATCTTCTTTGTACCAACTCTCCAAGGACTTGTGGTCCGTGTACACGGTGACCTTTCGTCCCCCAATTCGACTTTCCAATTTTGGCAAGCAAGAGACTAATGCATAAGTCTCTTGCTCATGGGTGCTCCAAGCTCTTTGTCCCTTCAAATCCTTGCCTTCAAGCTTGCGGCTAAAAAAAGCGCAAGGCTTCCACTCCCCTTCGGGGTTTTGTTGTTCCAGGACAGAACCAACTCCATGGTCGCATGCATCCACATGGATGCGATATTCACCGTCGGGTGATGGCATGTACGCCTCACACTCAGCACTGAGTGCTTCCTTCAACTGAACAAACGCAAACTCCATCTCGGGCGTCCACTGGATACAATTACGCTCCCTTGGTACCCTACAACGTCCCTTACGACCATCTACCCCGGGGACACGCTGAGACTTACCTTGCAGCGACGTCATCAACGGGGCTGCAAGATTGGAAAATTTTCTTATGTAAATTGAATACCAATTTGCAACCCCCAAGAATCCCTTCATCTGCTTTGGGGTTTTAGGCTTGGGCCAATTGCGCACTGCATCCACCTTGGAAGGGGCGGGACGATGCATTCCCCCATGTAAAACATGCCCACAATACTTGATTCTCTCCATAAAAAGAAGACATTTCTCAAAGCGGACTTAGAGATGGCATTCCTCTAACTTCTCAAATGATTTAAAAATGTTATGAAAGTGGTCTTCGAGGTATGCCTTTGAATCAAGTATTTTGCCCTTACCACAAAGCTTGGGTCGTGTCCCCGTGAGTAAATCATCGATGTAAATGTGTGTGTGCGGCTGTAGCAACTTCAAACAATCACTCACCATTCTCTGGAAAGCTTAGGGTCCTACCTTCACCCCCATGGGTAGGACCCTCCACTCAAATACCCCAAAAGGAGTACAGAAGGCAGTGTATTGCCTACTGCACTCACTTAGAGGCATTAGGTGGAACCCATTCTCAACGTCGAGGAGGGTCCAGAGCTGGTTTCCTGCCTGCTTGACAAACAAGTCCTCGATTACCGGCAACTGGAACTCGCAGTCGCGGAGTTGCGTGTTCACGTACCGATAATCAATGACAAGTCGCCATTTAGGTGTGCCAGGTTTTGGCACAAGAAACCCCCGACTGACCCAATGGGATTGGCTGGGAACAATCCAGCCCTTTTCTTGAAACTCTTTGATTTTTTCACGCTTGGCCTCTTCCCTAAGACCAACTGCACGAATGGGCTTGTCAGCCTTCGACTTAGCATCCGGAATTGGCTCCAAGACACAAATCCCATTGGGACCCCGTTTGTCCTTGTTTTTTTCAATCTCCGACCAATGATTACCTCCTTCCTTGAACACGGTATTTTTGAACCGGTTGTATCCCCTCGCAGACCTGTAGGGATGAGTCGGAAAGTGTGGAAAGTCCAGCGTGTTTCAGCTGCGGCTAGAGCGCTTATACCCTTGCCGCCCGATTCCATTCTAAACTCCATTCTCCATCGCTCAGCAGTCATGTCTTAAGAACATGATTCCATTCTTGATTCCATTATCCCTTGCTCACCAGTCATGTCTCAAGAAAATGATTCCATGACCGAGTTAAGAGCTCAGGAATAAGAGCAATCTCTGGATCCACTGGGTGAAAGAGTATGCATTGAACAAAATTGTGGTAATCCTCTCCCTTCCTCTGATCTTCCTGAAGTGTGTGAGCCTCGAATTTCAAAGGTCTCGTTCGTGCATCCGAGAACAAAAAAGGTCTCACTTCAAGACAGGATCTCTGATTGGAGTAAAGGTTTACAGAATGCCTCTCCCAGCGAGTTGACTTCAGAGGAGTCTCAAACTCTGTCTCTCAGGGCGAATGATCGCCCTTTGCCTTTTTCAGGTATCTCAGGTGATCCAGTTACCATTTTCAGGACGAGGGATAGGTGTGTGTGTTCTGTGATTGAGGCAGATGCTGAACATCCACATTGCCAAGATTAGAGGAATTGGACTTACCTAATTTCCCAGGAGAACGAGGTGTACCTCCCTCATCACGGAAACACAATGCATCATGCGGCAAATGCCACCAATCAACCGTCACTTCACTGAGGCCCCAAAACCATTCTTTGTTTTTATGGCGGGGAACAATCATGATCCCTCGACTTCCTTCCCATATCGCTTTCTCTGCAACTTGTTGCAGAAATTTATGCGGGCACATAACAAATATGGTGTCATCATGCCAAGGCTTGTTCAAACCTTGCATGGCTGCAGCTCCACCCTTAGGAGTGTTGACCTATACCCCGGCGCGCTTTCCGGGGCGCTTGACTTTGGTAGTCGAGCGCGGATCTGCAAATGGGTAGCGCTGGGGTTGAAATTCATCTCCAGCCAAATCCAAAATGCGGTGAAACCATTGCGGATCCAAAGAGAATCGTCCTTCCTTATACACTTGTGGGTGTATGGACCTCCTCTCGGTTGGCGGCCTCGATGTTCCCGTGAGGGCTGCCACCTTACGCCAATAAAGTTGACGCCTTTCCTTGCGATCCTTTGGATTCTCCCTTGGGCGCAACTCCATGCATTTCCCAGAATCCTGGGAATCAAACCCTTGTCCTAATAAATTAGAACTCGAAATGGAAGACGATGTTTCAACTTGCTTAGCAAGCACCTGCAGAGTTTTCACTGTCTCCAAACCTTCCTCATCCCTAACAAAGCCATACCGACCCATAAACTCGTCGGGTGGCACGTCAGGGCCAACCGAGCCCTCATCGGATGAGGGGCTCGACTCACATTGTGAGTCCAGTTCAGCACAGTCCAGTTTGGGATCAGCAAGTTGCTGAACCCATCTCTCTATTACAGTCTCCGAGATCTCAAGATCCTTGGGACACTCATCGGGAGGCAATATTTCTGGAAGTGTCAATATCCGGTCTATTAGCGACTCAATGCTCGTTCCTTGAGTCGCCCTACAACTATGTGACGCACTTAAAGGACGCGTATCCTGTTCCCGTAATTTAGGCCACTCACCAGGGCCCAACTTCTGGAAATGCGCATGCAACACAATGGCTGACATTCCAGAAATGGCAAATAAGCAAATGGGAGAGAGCAAAGGACCATCCACATGTCCAATGACCTTAAGGGAAAGCGATCGAGAAGGGGCACCTCCACGTGAGTTCTTCACTGGGACGACAACACTGCTGTTCAATGCCGTCAGTGACCCAACCAACATTATTCCTATCAAACCCATAACTTGTGGTATTGAACACTCCACAACGCTTGGGCAAACCTCGGGAGGATTATTGTGTCCTCGCTCAAAAAAATTCATTTCGGCACCTTCACAAGTTGCACATTCATGAGAAGAGACACCCAAAAGTGGGTCATGACAAGTAGAGGATTGCTGCAACTCCCGTAGTTGCGCCAAACACTGCGAAATGTCAACGGTCACAAGCTCGCGATGCACCTCATGGGCATTCAAGTCCTTGTCATCCACGCCAGACATTGTAGCCGAGCCTTGCATAGGGCGGCACAACTGCTTGTCATGCTCCATCCCATTGACATCCCCCGCAAGCTCCCGGCTGCCCGCCATGTCCAAAGGTGTCCGTGCCTCCGGAGGACATTTATAATCAAATTCATCCCATGGGCCGCCTTGACAAAGGTTCTCCACCAAAGCAAAGCATCCTGGATCCGGTAGGACAAGAAGTCCATACGGGGCAAAAAAAGGCAAACCAAGAATGGCTCGCGGGCCAACACAGGCCAAATAAACCAAGCAATCGGCGCAGCGCGCCATCACGACCTGGGAACCGCTTTGCACGGGCACAATGATATGGCTCTCAACCACATATTTTCCGACTTCCAACTGCTTCTCACCAACTCCGAGTAGTCTGAAAGGTTGGGTGGCCACCTCCCGGAATCGTTCTGGGAATAATTCCCAACCAGCAACCACAATCACCTCATTGCCGGTGTCCCCAAGCGATAGTGCCTCTATTCGTTCCGAGGTCCCTTTGTGAGGGATATATATCCCCGGAACGATGACGCCCTTCGGAAGCTTCTCGGCGTGCCCAGGTCGAGGCACCCGCAAAATTTCCTCCTCGGCCCGAATGATTTGCAGAACCGGACGCGTACGATATCCGTCATCCCATGCCTTGGCTTGGTTTACCCACATAATGGGGCATACAGTCGCCGGTGAGGGGCCCATATCCCTACCAGCCTGGTCAATCTTCTTGGATTTCCAGCGTTGCCGGCGACTTTCTCAGTTGTGTCGCTTACCGAGCCGCCCCTCCGCCTTGGCTTTCTCCCGCAACTCGGGATGGAGCGTCCAACAATCCTCCGGCTGATGCAGCGTGCTCCCGCAGCCCTTGCAAGGCGGCAAATTCCCACCTTTGTGTGATCCTTTTCCTTTGCCACCTCCTTGCGCAGCGGGCTTTGCTTGGCCGCCCTTCCCAATTTTCTTGGACTTCAGTTTGTCCTGAAGCCACTCTAGTGCTTTGTGGGGATGCAAGACCCAGCAATCCTCACGGCTATGTCTTCCCTTGCCACATGCCGGGCATTTCGGGATGGAGCTCGCACCTGCGCCTGCTCGTCCTGACATAGCCAACACCTGGGGCTCGCATACTTCTCGAATCTCTGCAATGCTCAACTCCGGGTCCGCTTGTTCTTGATCTTGGTGACCTTCGGGATTCTCGGCTTTGTCCATGTCCTCGACTCCTTCCATGCGTCTCACCCGGCCCGATCCATTCTTGTTCCCCGTCCGTTGAGGGTTCACTTGGTTCGGCGGGGTCCATGGCTTGGGTTGCGGCAATTCTTGGATGGCATGCCCAAGTCGTCACATGATGTGCCCCTTCTTGATCGCCAATTCGTGGCGGGACATGAGGGGGTTCACCACCAACACGATCAACTCAAGGTAGTTGAATTCCAGCCCCACCTTGGTCTCCTCCTTGATGATTTCCTTGAGCAACCCATCCACTTTCATTGTCGCAATAACATCAAGTAGTCGATCTTTCGCCTGCCGTTGCGTGATTTCGTCGCGAACACGGCGGCCCAAGGCGAGGAATTGTTCCACAAAGTTGATGAACTCGCGTAACGTTGGAGTTAGTGAAGACGGTTTCACCGTGTGGAAGGCCTCCAAAATCACGTCGTCGTTCGCCTCCGTGAAAACTTCCTCCGTCACTTCCCTCAACAAATCTTGGTACCGGAATTGGTACCGATTCACCATTTCCTTCAATGGGTTGGATCGGGCGGCAGGAATAAGAGAAAGCAAGACAGCTCTTCTTATGGAATCCGTCAACCCGTACATCCGATCGCGCTCCCAAGCACCAAAATTCAAAAACCACTTAATGGCCGTGGTCCCACTTCCATCCCACCGTGGGGCGACGGACATTCCTTGAACGTCCCCCAAAGTTTGCGGGTCCATCACAGGGGTTGCAAGCCTCCCATGGACCCCGGGAGGAATTAACCGCGGATCCGTACCTTCAAGTTGGGGCTCTTCCCAGTCGAACGGAGCGTCTAAAAGTCGTTCAGGGCAAACTTCATCAAACGCCATTGCCCGTAGAATTCCCGAGGGCTTTTGTTTCAGAAGCCCAATCCCATCCTTGAGAGTTTCTTGTCGGTTGAACAACTGAAACACCATCCGTGGCATAAACCAACCAACACCGTCCGCCTCAAAGTAGCGGAGGTCCAACCCGGCGCAATGCCGCCAATCACCCCCCATGCCGGGCGGGGTGTGTCCCTCATGGGTGCGGGTCCCACTCCTCGCTCTCCTTGGGGCTCTTCCCTGGAAACCCCGGTCATCCGACCGCATGGATGACCAGTCATCCTCGGGCGGGGGGAATCCAAACCCCGGTAGGTTTCCCGCATCAAGCTTCGGTGTCGGGATCCCAACTGGATTCACCGATGGCGTACCCGCATGCTTCAACAATTGATATTTGTTCTCCAAAGAATCCAATTTTCTTTGTAATTCGCCAATGACATGAGAATCCTACCGCATCCCTTCGGGTGGACCGCCATGGAGTCGGGTCCGGATCTCCTCCCTGAGCGCATGTACGTCATGCTCACTTTGTTCCAACCGGGTCATGAGCAATCGCACCTGTAACTCCAGGGCCTCAACCTTGGCCAATTCTGGCTTGGGCATAGTTTCCCAATGGTGCATTCGGCCGGTGAGCCTGGCCACTTGTGCACTGGTGCTCTCCAGGTTCGCCGCTATGCGTCTCAACTCCGTTGCGGGCACCGTCGCCTCTCAAACTTCCCCTGTGGATGTTGACGAAACAGCAGGGTGCTCCAAGTTGTGTACCCGATTGATAAGCTGGGAAAAAGAAGCCTTGTGGCTTTCCACCATTGCTTCCACACCATTCACCCGTTTTTCGGCATCCTGAAAGTTGAGACCTATCCGCCGGATTTCCTCGGCCATGTTGGTGGTTACCCGGTCACAATTCAACACCTTGCCTTCCAAACTCTTCAATTCCTCAACCGATTTGTCCGATCGGGCCCGGTGTGAACCCAACCCAGTTACTTCATTCAACACTCCCTTGAGTTGCCGTTTCAACTCATTGGTGGCTTGCTCCCACCCTTGGTGAAAATTGTCCACCTTCGCCTTAAGTGCTTCAGCAACTTGCCAATATTCCAAAGCGGCTGCAGTCGCTTGTTGTAAAGTCGATTGCATTTCCGCTCTCTTCGAGTCCAACCGGGACCTCTGGTCCTGCACCTCGTTGTTTACCTCGTTCAACAGTCGTCCCAAAGCCTCTACTCGCGCCGTCAAAGCTGACCCATCTACTTGTACTCCCCGTGCATGGAGTTCAAGCTCGCGAGAGAGGGCTTGGATGACCTGGCGAATTTCCAAAATCGCGGAAACCGCCTCGAAATTAAAGGTGTGGAGATAGTTTAACGCACCTGTTAGCTGCTCAACCTGCGCCAGAAAGGTTGCTAAATCATGAGTCTCCGGTGTCCACTCATGAATCAGAATCCTTTCGGCCGCCTCACCGAATTGATTCACCATCCGAATCCTCTCAAAGGATCGGTATCCCCATGATGCGGATTCCATGTTGGTGTCTTCCTCAACTGGGTAGGCTGGCTGGCCCTGCCTAAGCGCAACTGCCAAGTCTGAAGGAGACCCAACCGTCGACTCATGCCCTGTCGCATAGTCGGAACCCCATTCCTCTGGCCATGCTGTGATCATGCCGATCATGGCCTCAACCTCTCCGAGAGTCATCCCGCTGCCTGTGTCAGAGCCGTAGGCTAAACCCCCGCCCGGGTAAGCCTCTGCTACCAACAATTCGCCCTCGAGGTGACTTGAACCGGGTGAATCCATTTTTCCCAATTTCCAACCAAATCCAATTTGCAACCAATAAAACCAGCAGAGATTAAGCTCACAACCCACTCAAGTCCCTCAGAGCACGGCAATGACACAAACAATTCCAATTGAAAGCCAGATGACGAAATGATTCAAGAATCCAATGAGGTGCAACAATGATCCAACCAAGAGTTCACCAATGGTCCACAAAAACCCACAAATGATCCACAAATGAAGCACAAATGATCCACGAATGAGCCACAAATGAGCCACGGGTCCACAACGAGTCCACAAGTCCACACAAAAAGAGCACGGGCAAAGGTCCACCCTTGAGAAAAGAAAAAGAATTCACAAGCGCGAGTAAGACTCAACCTACTCTTCCGGTCGGACCACATGCAATGCAAGGACGAAGAGTTCATGGGCACGGGCATTATCCTATGGACTTGAGTCATGCATGCAAAAGTGTAAACCGAAATTCACATTACTTCTACCCGTCGACATGGATGGTCTCACCGGTGGTGCAGGAGAGGAAAGAAATGATTGACACCACCGTTGGGCCATCCCCAAAGAGCAAATGAGTCACACTTGAGTCTCCGGACGTCTTGACTACACCAACATGAGGGAGGGAAGTGCACATGCACATACATGGTCACATGGGGCATGTAAACGCACCAACAAAGGCACCAAACCATGACCCGGTTAGCTCTTACGATCAACAACTAATCTAACCCAAATGAGCGAATGAGCAATACACCATTGACAATGAGATCCATGAGATTGGGCAAAGAGGCACACGATGGGGCAATGGCCTCCCGGGCTACTCATGGGACCTAACCTCCACCCAAAGAGAGCACGTGCATGGAGAGATGATCCCACCCGAAGAGAGCACGTGCATGGAGAGTTGGTCCCATCCCGGAGAGTCGGAGAGAGTACATGCATCGCCTAACCATGCCCGAGAAGAAATATTCCCCAACCAAATCCTTTGTCACAGATTGACCTATCCACCATGAGAGAGGGCATGCATGGGGAGAGAGTTTCGCCTAGCCTTGACCAAAGAGAGCATGCATATGGAGAGAGTTTCGCCTAGCCTTGACACAACAGAGCATGCATACACTTGGAGAGAGAGTGGCGAAAGCTCGACCAATGCCTATCCTTGAGTCTAATCATAAGACGGCAAAATCACGGCATGTCTTAATTGGATAACTCCCAGGCCACGGGCACTTGAAAAAAAAAGTGAAAGAGCCCAAGAGTCTCAAAGGACCAAAGACAGCGGTCACATGGCATTAAATGCTCAATTTACCTCTTGAGGAGTATGATGAATTGGGAGAGAGCGGGAGAGTGAGGGAAAGCACCAAATCCACCTTGGGGAGAGGAGACACTATATATTCACCTTGACCATGAACGTGTGTGCACCACCAAGTTTGAGTCACACCATGAATGAACCATGCATGAATGACAAATGCAATGACAACTCTTAGAATGAATGCATGAGACCTCAAAACCAAAAATGGTGTGGCACCTCAATGGAATCCAATTGCAAGGCAACAACCAATGTATCCCACAACCAGCGGTGCGCCTACCTATGCTTCCCTTGGTCTCACCTCTCCTCCCCTTCGGAAGACACCCCATGTGACTGGTGGGTTTTGCCGTGACTACTAATACCACCATAGCAGAGATAAGGACGGTCTTGGTTTCCCCGGAGGTACTCCCTCAACACTGCCCACAGAAGCGATCAACGTACGTACTATGGCTGTCACATAGTCTTTCTCCGGTTGGATAAGTGATTCCAATTTCCACATGATAGATCTAACACTATTAGCACCAAACTGGAAAGGTATTCAATTGGCTGGTCTGCATTACGGCGCGACCAAAGACGGCGCGCGCGCACACACAGCAGCAGCCAATCGACGAATCGGAAATCCAAATAATGTTAGAAGAAATGCTGGCCGACCGCAGAATTGAAATAAAATCAATGCAACAACACAAATGCAAAAACAAAACTGAAATCTGCTGTCGGAATTACTTCTGGGATCCAAATCTGGGATTGGAATGGAATGCTGAGATCGCATAATAAATTACACCTGAAATGGCACACAAAAAGCAACATGAGTGTGCAAAAGAGAAATGGGCAACAATCATGGATTCTGACATGGCTATGCCCCAAGTTTTACACACCGCCCACATTGCTGGCGTCGGTCACCAGGATCATCTCCCCTTGTGCTCTAGGCACGCCCAAGCACTTAGCGTTAGCCACCTTGTTTTTGACCTCGTCAAATGCTTGTTGCTCTTGTGGGCCCCAGCGTACATGGTCTTGCTGCACGCGAGTGTGTTGGGTCGTGTATAATTTTATTTTATTTTCAAAAGCCAAAAAAAGAGGGAAAAAATATTTTACGAAATTTTGCAGCGGTTTTTCAAGTAGGTACAACCACAGCCACGCAAGAAACAAACCCAACAAGGCGGCAGGACAGGACACCACGGCACCACGCGGCAGCACAGCACCACGGGGCACAGCACAGAGGAGCAGGGCACCGAGGGAGAGCGGGCCACACAGCAACACCACACAGGGCAGAGACGACAGGAAACGCACAACACGACACCCCAGGGCGCACACGGCACAAAGCACAACGGCAGACAACACCACGCGGCGACACACCACAGCAAAACACACACAGCGCGGGGGGACAAGACAAAATACGGCGCCAGAAGGCACACGACCCCAAGACGACGGACAGCGCCCCAGGACACAACCCATCGCGCAGCAGCACCAAACGGAGCAACACGAAACAACACAGCGCACAACAACGCAACGCCAGGCGGCAAAACGCGCAGCAACACGGCGCAGCACAGCATCCAGGGACACACCACAGCACGCCACCGAGACACGACACCAGTAGCCACCAGGACCCACCGGGAGACAACAGAGGACAGCCAGGCCCAACAGCAAACACACAAACACAACAGGCAACAACACCAAACACCGGCCAAGAGAGCACTGAGCAGAGAGCAACGACGCAGGCACCTCAGCACAGCACCGCACAGGCGGAGCACAGAAACAGAAACGGCCCGGAACCGGCCCGGAGCCCAGAACCAACGGGGAACAACAGGAAACCAGCGCCACCAGCAGGGAGAAAAACAAAAAAAGAAGACAGGGCACCACAGCACAGCACCACACGGCAGCACAGCGCCACAGGACACAGCACAGGGGAACAGGACACCACAGGGAAGACGCCCAGCGACGGCCAGACCAGACACGGGCACCAGAGCCGACACACACCACCAAACTACAACGCCGGGCAACCAGAGCCACCAGCACACCCCCAACAAAAGGCAGCGACACCAGAAAGCAACAACACCAGCCACCAGAAACAGCACAGACGACGCGCACAGCACAACGAACGGGCAGGACAGGGAACACACAGCACGACACCCCAGAACACACACAGCAGACGCGCAGCGGCAAGAAACAAACAACAGGCACAGGCAGCGACGCAAACAAACGGCAGAGCACGACAGCACACCACCACACGACAGCACGGCGCAACAGAACGCAACACAGGGCAGCGGAACACCAAGACACACCACGCCGAACCACAGGGCGGCGAGCCACGCGGCCGGACAAGGACAGCACCACCGAAGCATGACACCAAGACCCACCAAGAGACAGCAGAGGACAGCCCGGCCCAACAGCCAACACCACACAACACCAGCCAGCGCACATAGAGCAACGACATGGACAGCACCACCGAGGCACACCTGACGGCCCAAGACACACAAACCAGCCCCGCACCGGACAACCGGCAAAGAAGAAGGGAAAAAAAAAAAAAAGGAAAAAAAAAAAAAAAACAGAAAAAGAAAAAGCAAGAAACCAAGGGAAAAAAAAGGGGGGGGGAGGGGGGGCGCAGGGGCCCAAGGCAACCGGAAAGCAGGAAACGCCAGAGACAACAGGCAGGGGGGGGGGAAAGAGGGGGGGGGGGGCAACAAGACGCCAAGGCCCACGGCACCCCAGGCCGGAAAACGCGCAAAGCAGGAGACAACGGGGCACACAGTGGGGGGGGAGGCAAAAAAAAGGGGGGGGGGGACAAGACGCCAAGGGCCAAGGCACCCGGGGCCGGAAAATACGCAAAGCAGGACACAACGGGGGCGCAACGAGGGGGAGAACGGGGAAGGAAGCAAAAAAAAAAAAAACCAACAACAACCACAAACGGGGCAACCCCAGCCCGGAGGGGGCCGAACAAGCAAAGAGCGAACCAAGAACAGCCAGAGGGAAGGTGAGGCGCACCAAAACGCGCCCGGGAGGCCGGCCCGCCCGACCCGGCCAAACATGGCACGCACACGCACACACGCACGGGACCCGGGCGTGGCGTCCTCCGACCCGAAGTGGGCGGTGCCGGCGTCCACACGAAACAGCCCTGGTGCACCGGCCGAGTCCCCCGTCGCAAGACGGACGGTACGGGAAACCGGACGCATCAGTGACCGGGTCCACACACGCCAAACCACCGCAGCGCACGCAGCCCAAGACCGAAGCCGGAGGGACCCGCCAGGGACAACCCCATCGCGGGGCCCCGAACGGGTACGACGCGGAGCGCGCCCAGCGCCCTTAATTCGGCAGGGGCCAGCGGCAGGCACAATGAGCCTGGTTCTCGGCCGGCCTCCACGTGCCCCGCGCAGCCACCCAGTAAAGCCGGGGGCGACAGCCCCCGGGGTGGGGGAAGGCACCACGGCGACGGAAAAGCCGACCGGAGCACCGAGAGCGACCGGACCAGACGAGGAGCGGCTCACAACGCGGGGCCACGAGGCACGCCAGAGAGGCACGCCGCCGGCCACAACCACGGCACGAGGAGGAACGTTTATAGTGATTTCAACACTGTGTTTTTGCCTCTCCTGCTGCTTGCTGCTGGTGTAGGGTTTCCTGCTGCTTGTTTTTGAAGATGAAAAGCTTTTGTTTGCTGAAATACAATCAATCCAGGATAACCCAAGCCAGAGATATGCAAGTAGAAGAGAATCAGGATCAAAGCATGAAGGGCTGCAGTGTAAACAGCGAAAGATGGCAGGATATTCACAGTAACTGCAACTCAGGTCAAATCGGATTGCATGTTCACAAAGGTAGCTGAAATGTTTTGCAAAAGAGTTGGAAAACTGCCCCATGGTCACTCTATCTCCATAGTGCCATCTCAGGAGATGTGCACTCTTTGTTTTGGGTCCCATATGTGCTGAGGTGGCAGGGCATGTGGCGATGAGGTCACTGCCATGTCACATGGGATCTTCCTACTTAGCTAGGCTGACCGGGAATTGAACCCAGGACCTCTCAAAAAGAGATGCCCAGCCCCCTAGGGTGCATACCACTAGGATAGCTAAGAATTCATGAGAAAACATAGATAAATTCATAGGCTCTGCCCTGGATATGTCGGTTCTCAGTCAACTCAGGAAAAGATGATTTGCCTCACATTGAAAGGGGATTAAGGGGTCCACTCCATATCCTGATTGGGTGTTTGGTTCCATAGGTCAAAATGTGTTATCACCACTTTTCCTGGGGCCAATCCTAAGAAAGAAATGCCCTGGATGCTCAGTGCATCTCTAATACAACTAGAGTATGCCTCAAAGCATTGGAAAAGCACTTCTTCTTACTCCCCCCTTGTGCTCTGGTGGCCACCACTGTCGCATTTTCAGGAAAAGGGGATTTTTTGTTGGCCTTTCCTTGGTTTCCACATCTACTTTAAAATACCTATAGTTTCCCTCACACAGAAAAATGGACGCTCTCCATGGCTGGCGTCTTTTTGCTGCTTTGTTCGTGACATTTCCTACAGAAAGCTCAGCGCCCATGGCGCTGCCGGGGTTCCTGTGGCTTGGCTGGGTTAGTTTGGGTGCATGCCATAAACATGTGCATGTACATCCCTCCCTCCAAGACGCAGCGCGACATAAACCCAACGCAAGAGTAAATATACACACTCGCATGGGTTCTCGTAAGCCTGCTGGCGACCTGTGACCTGTCTTAGGGCGAAGGGAGTTGTTAAAAAAATTAAATTGCCCCTTGGTGGGGTCTTGGGTTCTGCTCAGTCTCCTGGCGGCTGCTTTTCGGCCTGAACACGGCCTACTCAGCGACGCCTTCGCGAGGATATTGAAGCATTTTCGGCGGGGCTTGATGTCCGTGCGTCCACAAAAAAATTAGAAAAATTGAAAATCCTTCAACCCATCACCCCAACCTCTCCAAGTACTACATGAAGTCTATTCCAAGCTTCGATTCCATTGGAGTTGCGTAAATGGTCTTGGAATCCTTGCTCAACCCACGGGGAGCGTCCGCGGACACAATCTGGCGTCTATGGACAAAGAGATGGTATATGTAAAATAAATATGCAAAATAAATGCGTTGACATGTACAATGTATGAGTAACAATTCTATACTATAAAATAGCATAAAAAAGAGGACGAAATGAAGGCGACGGCGTCGCCGCCATCAGAAAATCTGACGGCTACGAGGCGTCGCCATCAGGATCTCCACTGAGATCCTGCCCAAACTGGGCCAACCAGTGGTTTTTGGGCGAAAAACAATGAAATAAAACGATTTTTGAGCCAAAAATACTCATTTCACGCGTCTCCCCCCAACGCGTCGCGTAGTCGACACGACGCGTTTCTGTACCAATTCAACCTACATATGAAAAGGCCCACTGTTGGGCTACGCCATAGGCGTCTGGGCGATTCCTGGAATCGCCTCAGCATTTTTTGAAAAATGCGTGAACGCGCCACTTTTCGCAAAAATGGACCTTCGCGGAACGCCGCGAAAAAGGTCACGCTATAATCTTTTGTTCCTAAAAACGATAAAACAATAATAAAATTGCCTAAAATCTTTAGAAATCGAGAGTTGAATTCTCGATCTGGAGCTGCGTCGCGCAGGCAACGACTGTCGTCGCCAGTCCAGAAAAGACGTAAAATGACGATTCCTGGGGTATTTTACAGAAATCCCACAGAAATCAAGATGCCGTAGCATCAGCAGGAAAATTCCTGATCTGGCCTGGCGAAGAGCGCCACAGGCTGTGCAGCGGGTATGGGTGAAGCACCCCATACCGCTTCACCCCCCTCCTTAGAAGCCTTGCCTATATCCAAAGGAAGGCAAGGCCAAGGAGGCGCTCTGACCCCTGCAGTGCCCTGGTTTCAATCCTGATTCATCAGGACAGTGGGGGGGGGGGGGGGCTTCGTGAGTAATTTACATGGGGGGGAGCACCACACACATGTAAAAAAGAAATTAATTTTTTTTTTTGATCTTGAAATATTCATAGGGCAATTGCCCCTCAGGCGACAACACTGGTCCCTGGCACTCCTCTTAGCCTCTGGTTACCAAACCAGGGGCGCTGCAGGGCCTTCCGCCCTGACTGATGGCGCTTAGGCGCACATATTGGCCCTTTTTCTCCATGGGCATGGAAATCAATAATTCAATAAATTCGGAAAATCCGGAAAAAATTATTTAGGGTCAAACCCAAGGCAAGGCCTTCCACCGCGCCTGAATTTAGGGCCATTTCCTGCCCAAGGCGACGAATACCTCGTGCCTTTTAGGGTCGATTCCCAACCCAAGGTGACGAATGAACGCACCTGATTTGGGGGATTTAGGATTATTTCCTACCCAAGGCGCCCCACGCCAATTCAGGAAGGGACCTCCTGCAAAAGTCAACCAACCCAAGGCGACGAATTAACGCGCCTGATTTGGTTACTGGTGGACGCGGGGCGCTTTCCGCGCGACCTGCTGTCGTTGCTCTTGGGATATGCCATCCACTCCACTTGTCAAGCTGCTGCAGGGTCCAGATTTCCTGAAGACCTCTGCTGGGATCGTCGTCGTCGTCAAAGGAGCTCCTGGAGCTGATCTCAGGGCTGTCGTCGTCGCTGCTGTTGCCTTGGGGGCCAGTCTTGGCCCAGGCGTCCCTTCTTGCACTGTATTTCCACCAGTGCAATACCTTTGGCTGCAGTCTGTTGCGCTGCGGGAGTTGTCGAAAACCAGGCAGCAGGTAAGGACCTCGACGTTGTGGGAGCTCATCGGCAGGTCCCCCAGTGAACCACGCGGACAGCGGCAAGACCATTTTGAAGCATTTTCGGCGGGGGTGATGTCCGTGCGTCCACAGAAAAATTGGAAAAATTGAAAATCCTTCAACCCATCACCCCAACCTCTCCAAGTACTACATGAAGTCTATTCCAAGCTTCGATTCCATTGGAGTTGCGTAACTGGTCTTGGAATCCTTGCTCACCCCACAGGGAGCGTCCGCGGACACAATCTGGCGTCTATGGACAAAGAGATGGTATATGTAAAATAAATATGCAAAAAAAATTCGTTGACATGTACAATGTATGAGTAACAATTCTATACTATACAATAGCATAAAAAAGAGGACGAAATGAAGGCGACGGCGTCGCCGCCATCAGAAAATCTGACGGCTACGAGGCGTCGCCATCAGGATCTCCACTGAGATCCTGCCCAAACTGGGCCAACCAGTGGTTTTTGGGCGAAAAACAATGAAATAAAACGATTTTTGAGCCAAAAATACTCATTTCACGCGTCGCCCCCCAACGCGTCGCGTAGTCGACACGACGCGTTTCTGTACCAATTCAACCTACATATGAAAAGGCCCACTGTTGGGCTACGCCATAGGCGTCTGGGCGATTCCTGGAATCGCCTCAGCATTTTTTGAAAAATGCGTGAACGCGCCACTTTTCGCAAAGATGGACCTTCGCGGAACGCCGCGAAAAAGGTCACGCTATAATCTTTTATTCCTAAAAACGATAAAACAATAATAAAATTGCCTAAAATCTTTAGAAATCGAGAGTTAAATTCTCGATCTGGAGCTGCGTCGCGCAGGCGACGACTGTCGTCGCCAGTCCAGAAAAGACGTAAAATGACGATTTCTGGGGTATTTTACAGAAATCCCACAGAAATCAAGATGCCGTAGCATGAGCAGGAAAATTCCTGATCTGGCCTGGCGAAGAGCGCCACAGGCTGTGCAGCGGGTATGGGTGAAGCACCCCATACCCCTTCAATATCTGCAGAGGCAGAAATGGGAGAATTATGGACGAATCCACGCAAACGCGAAGCGACAACACCTAAATCCGTCAAATGACGTCCTAGAATGTTTCTAAGACAACACACCTGAGCAGAATCCAATTGTGCATCAGAGGCACATTTTTAGAAAAATTGTAGTCATCTCTAGATTTTTTAAATCAAGAAATTCCTACGCATAAAAAGGCGGCGCGCAGGAGCGGCTCCTAGCGAAAGTGCAGAAATAATGGAATTATAAACGTATGTCTCACGTAACTGGGAAAATGACGAGACACACATTAAAAAATAAACATACAGATTCCACCCACACTGACAGAAGGATCGAAAATCCAAGAATTCGAAAATCAACGAAAAGACTTCAATGAATCAGGTATAAACCACAGGTGTGCTTGTCTCGTATGCAGCATACACATTGCCCGTCTCGTGTCTCCGTGAACGAGTCTTGTAGCAGCGCTAAAAACAATCGAACGCGATGGAGGGATTGATTAGAAAGATTGCAGATGATTAGAGGTCAGATCAGGGTGATTAGACATACACACAAGTGCATAGCGACGTCCCGCTTGCGCCTCGTTTTTTCTCCTCACCTTGCTTCACTCTCCAGCGGTAGGTAAGGTAGGTAAGCCCAGGTGGGGCCACCCCCTGGTGGAGTTCGTGATTGTGGTTCAGATGGGCAGGTTTGCCCGAGACACTCGTGCATGCTCGTGCATTCACACACGCATTAAAGGGTAGGCCACGCGAAATTCGCACGGTAAACCTTGTTTAGGTTACCCAGGGGCCCCTCGGTACGTTCTTTAAGAGAACCTGAGGAGTCTCTTAACGCTTGCTTGCTTGACAGGGCGTGTTTGCGGACAGTGTATTATAGGTCACACTGAGAAGCGTATAATACGTGGAGTGTGGCTTGGTTCCTCCGCCGCAAACACCCCTTCATTTGCCTTTGCTTTACAGGTGGGCAGGTAGGGTGATTGGTGCAGCAGCATACCATTTCTTTCTTGCCCTGCTAAACAAGGGCGCAGATCACACAAACAATTCACTGCATCTCAGCCAGGAGTGGCGAGAGCAGTTGGACTTCATCAACATCCACGCTGTGCACGCATCAAGAGCACCTCTTCCCTCCAAGCCCTGGCAGGGGAAACGCGTTGTGGCGGCCCCTGTTAGGCCACAGTTGCTTAGCAGCGCTGTGTTCTCTTGTCTTCTTCACAGGAGGGTCATTAGGACCGACGACGTGTTCTTCAACCACACCCAGTAGAGTGTGCGTGTAGGAGTGGTAGTCCTGAGTGGGGGCTTGAGCCAGTTGCGGAAGTGCTCGCCCACCAGGATGGTGCCACTGTAGGTAGGGTGTGTAGTGTAGTGGTGTCTCCTGTTCCGCGCGCTTTTCCTCGTGGGCAGGGGAGTGCGTTAGCTTTTGGCCTTTAGCAAAAATGGGCGTTTTGTATGCCCTTGGCACACTTGGCCACCCCTCCCCTGTAGTAGGTAGGGCTTTTGCCGTCTTCCCCAAGGATAGGCGCCAGCACAGAAATTGGGCGCCATAGGAGTGGTAAAAGTACCTGACTAGGACCTTCGGTCCGACATCAGCGAAGCCCGGTCTCCGGGAGCCACGCCCAGGAGGGAAGTGAGACACACACAGACATACGTAGCACACTTAGGGGTAAGGTAAGGTTCAGTCCCTAGCTTTAGTCGTGGAGGCAAGCGTCTCAGCGAGCCTCAGCAACTCACCAAGGTTCTTCTGGGACAAGTCGTCAACCAGAACTGAGTTTAGGCGTCCCTCAGGTAGAACAAACGCAGAGGAGGGCTCCCAGGTGGCCTCTTCGACTCCAAACCCTTCCCAGAGGGTGAGGAAGCGCCAACTCTGGCAATAGCGGTGGCGTGGGACAGACCTCACCAGGTAGAAGCCCGCCTTAGCCATCTCCTCGGCGTTGATGTTGGGGAGTTCACCTTCAACTTCCATAGGGCTGGCAGCCCCTTGTAGGTCCAGAGCGGCGATTTCCTCGTCGTTCAGCTCCCACTCCTCCCCACAGAGGTCTTCAGGATCATAGTAGCGCTTCAGGTGTTGAGCAGCGCACACCAGGGTCCCCCCTAGACGGGGAGAACGCCGCACGGTAATACGGTGTCCATCCACTGATAGAATCCTGTACGGCCCGAAGTATGGGTCATCGCTTGTAGAGCGTGGCCAGGCGGCTAGTCGACTGTGGTGCACCAGCACCCAGTCCACCTCTGGGTAGGTGGCCGGTACTCGGTGCTTGTTCTTCTTGTTCCACTGACGCTCCCTCACTCTCTGGAGCATAGCCTTGGCCTTGTCCACCTTCGCTTGTTGCTCTTGGACCCATTCACCAACAGAAGAATGGGTGTCCTCTGGATAGGGGGCATGTAGGAACCATTACGGGCGCTCTAGGAATAGCTCATGGGGCGAGTAGCCAGTAGCTGAACTCTCTTGGAAGTTCATCATCAAGGATATGACGGGGAGTAGTCTCATCCAGTCTCTGGTGCGTTCTGTTTTGCACTTGCACCATATCCTTACATTCTCCTTGAGGACACGGATCTGTCGCTCACATAGGGGGTCGCTCGTGTGAGAGTAGGGAATCCCCGTAGACACCTGGACATTGAAGGATCTCAGGACCCTCTTGTACCCACCGGTATCTGAGCGTACTCGTACGTCCTCATCGGAGTTGATCTCTTTGGCCGCCCCATAGACACAAAACCACTCCTCCAGGAGTATCTTGATAGTCTCCTCTCCGGTAATGTGCTTGGTACATGGGAACACCCTGGTAAACCTGGTCAACCCACAGGTTACCACGAGGGCGAAGTCAGAGCCCCCGAACTTCGGCATCTCCGTGTAGTCCACGTATAGAACACTGTTAGCACAGTGAGGGATGGGCAGGGTCGAGTAGAGACCTCTGTCCCTGATATCCCCTGGTTTGCAGGACCTGCACGGGCACTTGTCCACGATAGGCTGGAGGGTTTTCCGCAGTTGGTCGTCAGTCCACGTAGTGTGGAACCACTGCTTGAACAGCCTCAGGGTACGGTCAGCACCCACATGACCGCTGGACTCATGGGTCCACTTCAGCAGCGCTGGGACTCTGTCACTAGGCACCACGATGCGGTCCTCGTGTCAGAGGTAGCTCTTGTCCCTCTTGCACTCATCTTGGTTGACCAGGAGGGGTTCAAGGCGTTTCTCCAGGCGCTTGTAGATATCCCCATACTCCTTCAGGTACTCCGATTGTTGGAGTCCATCCAGGGGGCGTATCATCATCATGTTGAGGTCCAAGTGGACGTCCATACGGCTGAACGCCTCCTTAGCCAGCGCTTCAGACCGGGCACCAATCAGGGCGTCGAAGTTGTTGCAGCTGATGTAGTCTGCACTGTCGGTCTTCACTCCCTGGATATGGTGTACCGTCAGCCGTAGTTGACTGAGGTAGGTTCACCAGCGCCGTAGCTTGGCCTTCTCAGGTGGGGGGCCCTTCTGGAAACTGCGGACCGGTTCTTGGTCGCACAGCCAGACCACAGGGTTACTCCCCAACAGTCGTGCTTGTGAGGATGGCACCAGCATACCCGCGAGCAATACCTGCTCATAGGTGGAGTAGTTCCCCCTGGCCTGGTTCCACTTCCAGTTCCAGTGGCCCAGGGGTAATGAGACCCACTTGTCGTCAGGGTAGCTGTGCTTGAGGGTTCCATCTCGGTTGAGACCTTCCGTCCTCCATTGGGAAATGACCGAGTGGAACTCCTCCTTCTCTAGTGCTTGCCATTGGAACAACGTTCCACCACCGCCAACATTGCTGGCGTCGGTCACCAGGATAATCTCCCCTTGTGCCCTAGGCACGCCCAAGCACTTAGCGTTGGCCACCTTGTCTTTGAGCTCGTCAAACGCTTGTTGCTCCTGTGGGCCCCAGCGCCAAGTAGTACTCTTCTTGATCAAGTCCGTCAGAACGGCGCTGGTGTAGGTGAAGTTCTTGATGTGGCGGCGATAGAAGTTGCACGCCCCAATGAAACTGCGTACATCATGAAGTCCTTTCTTGGGGTCTTCGTGTCGTACCTTGGCGTCCATCAGGGATTTAGCCTTAGAGGCCGCTGGGGTCCACCACCCATAGCCAACGTCAAACCCCAAGTACTGCATGGTCTCCTGCATGAACTCACACTTCTCCAGCTTGAGTCGTGTGTGGTTCTCCTGGCAGACCGCAAAGAACTCACCCAAGAGGATTAGGTGGTCCTCCTGGGTATTGGTCCCGAGGCATACATCGTCGATGTGAGCTTCCAGGTGGGCCCCACGGGATATGAGCTCCTGCACCTTAGGTCTCCTTCGTAGGATGAACAAGATCTTGTTCATCAGCTTATGGAAAAGAGCGGGTGCGTTAGCCACGCCAAACGGCATGACCTTCCACTTGAACACCCTCCCGTGAGGGGTGATGAAGGCCAGTAGCTCCTGAGCGTTGGGCGTCAGGTCCACTTGCCAGAATCCGCTCCTCTTGTCCATTTTGGTCTTGTACCGACAGGAGACTATCTTCTCCAGGGTAGACTCCATATTGGGAATGGACCCTGAGTGGTTCAGCGTTTTCTTGTTCAGCTCTCCGTAGTCCACTACCAGCCGTTTGGCTGTAGACCCAGGTTTAGCCACCAGGAAACAGGGGCTGCAGTGTAGGGGGTAGTCCCCGTCCTTGTACTCCAGGACTAGGCCAGCGTCGATACATTCTTGTATCTGTCGCTCAATCTCGTCGGGCTGCTCTTTAGGAGCTGGATAGGGTCTCCTCCGGATCCTGTGACCCACGAACTCGGGTTTCAGCTTGAGGTCCATCTGTACCAGCTTGTCACATGAGGCTGGAGGGGGTAGTTCTCCGAACACCTCCAGATAGGTCCTTATAAGCTTCTGTACCCGCGGGTCCAATACCTTGATCTTGTCCTCCATGTCCTCGTCAGAGTGTAAGTTGCTTGCCCCTTGAGTAATAGACGTCGGGAGGTGATCCTCCACCGACTCTTCGCCCTTGGTAGTGTCCTTCAGCCCTTGGTAGGCATATAGAAGGTCTTGTTCAACCATCTCCGGTGGACGATGGCAACATAGGCACGCTCGAGGGGGTTCACATACACATTCCCCCGAGAGGTCGTCCTCCTCTGGGGTCCTCACATGGGCGCCCCACACGCTCTTCATGAGCTTAAGATCTACCTCCCTTTGCCAGGTGGTGATCTTCTGTTCGAGGTCCTCCTTCAATTCGTAAAGGTCTCCCATCCGTCCTTGCTTCAGTGGCCATGAGCTGCGGGTAGGCTTCGCGTAGCATAGCTTTTTCGCCACCAACTTCCTCTTGGAATCCACATACTCCCTTAGCCTGGATCGAGGGTCCAGCTCTTCGTCCACGGGGTCTTCCACCCTCATGGAGAGTAGGCGTTTTAGTGGGGCGACGTACTCGGCGTTCTCCACTTCCTCCACACAGGTCTGCACGAAGAAGGCGTCGTGCTCAGTTTCGTCATCTGAGTGGATAGAGCCAGGTAGCTCAGATAGTCCACACTCAGAGACTCCATCAGGAACAGGTACATGGCAGGGAGAGTTGGCGGCGTTGGTGTCAGTCACGACGTACTCATCTCCTCCGGGTGTAGTCTCAATAGCATCTTGAGGTCGTAGGCGATCCTTCAAGTCACCCAAGGCGAGTCCATCGCTTTCTCGTTGTAAAGCCTGGACCAGAGTCGGGTCCAGATCCTCCCGGGGGATGGAGGTAAGACCTCCGTCCACCACGCTCAGCATACTCCCCCATCCGGGTTTCCCAATAGGCGTCTTACGCCCCAGAGGCACGTAGATGGCCTCATCAGGTAACCGAACAGAGCTGATAGTCAGCCTGTCCAGGAGGTTTCGCCAGTACTCGTTGCCCCCATGGGCTCCCCAATCGGGGGAACACAGGACCATACGGGATTGTTCCAAGGCCACCTTGGTCAGCACCTTCCCCAGTTCACTGAACCTGGGGTTGCCGTAGGCCATCCCGAAAGAGGGCCAGTAAAATTTGTAGCTGCAGTTCTTCCCCTCGCTGCAGTAAAGGTCCAGTACATGCTGCTTGTCGCTGGCGAACAACTCCACACTCAGGTCTTCTCTAGAGTAACCCAACTCCTTCAGACCTTGGTCTAGGACTTCCCCTAATAGTTGATAGTCCTCAGCTTTGGAGGCCGCCATCATGTTCGAGGGCTCCTCCTTCGATAGCCTCAGGTAACTCGAGGTATGTTCCAACTGCTCCAGTGGCACAGACTCTCTGCCACTGCCGTGGTCCACGTAGAGGAGGTAGGGCGCTTGCAGCGTCAGGGATTGTATCTGGGAGTGCTGTACGAAGAAGTCAGTCCCCAGTACAAAGTCGAAGGCCTCAGTGTCCATCACATAGAACCGATGGGCGATAGTCCGGGAACCCATAGGTACCTCCACTTCACAGTCCCCGCAGCTGTGCACCACATGTCCATCCCCCATATGTATAGCATCGGTGGTCATGGTGTTCTTCAGGCTCCCACAAGGTAAAATTTTCTTGGCCACTATAGATATGGTGGCGCCAGTGTCCAATACCCCCAGGTATTCGCGTCCCCCTAGTCGGATACGTACCCAAAACACCAGGTCTTGGGTGCCACCGGAACGTCCCCGTCAGAACTCCGCGAGACAGGTCACCTCGAGCCCCTTGTTCCGCAATTTGCGGGCCATCCTCATGAAACGGCTCCTCTTCTTAGCGTTGCCGTCATCACCACCTTCATGCTCACGCTTGGCTCCTTGTTCTTGCTGGGCCTGCGTTTGTGAGCGTGTGGTAGGACCAGACTGCCCTCCAGAGGGCTCGGAGTTCCCCCCTGGATTAGGGTTGGGGTTGCCTCCGTTCTTGTCCTTGTTCTTGTTGTCCTTGTCTGGCTGGCGATTAGCGCCTCTTCCTCGTCAACCTTGACCCTTGTCTTGCCCTTGTCGACGTCCTTTCGACTTGCCCTTGCCGGAGTCGTTGCCTTTGCCTTTGCCTCCACCTTTGCCTGAGCCTTTGCCAGGATCTTCACCCTTAAGCTTCGCCGATAGGCGTTGCTTATGGTAGCACTCATCCTCGTAGTGCTTCCGCTTCCCGCAGAAGGCACACGTGATGGTGCACCTGTAATGATCCGGCAGCTTTGCTTTGGCGCCGGTGTTCTTCTCCTGCTGCTTCCCCTGGACTACGAAGCAGTCTCGCTGCTTGCAGTCAGGGGCGTGCTGCAGGTGGCCCTGCTCGTCTCCGGCATCACACCAGAAAAGCTCCTTACTGTTCTCCATGATACGGGCGTGGGCGTGTTTGGGGCTAGTCCCCTGCCCAGGTCGGGACCCTTGGTACCCTTTGCCATGACCTCCAGAACCTCCTCCTCCAGGACGGTAGTTGTTCAGGTGCTGGTCGCTCTCCTTCTCCAGCGCCAGCTCCAGGAGTAGCTCGCATAGATCCTCGTAGCGGAGGGATCTAGCCTTGCGCTCGGCCGTCGAACGGCACTCGTCCCACAGCTCTTGAGGGAGCTTGGCCACCAACCAGAACAGCAGGTCATCGCTGCTGTAGGAACCGGGCGTCAATCGTCCAGCCCAGTGATCCAGGTCAGCCAACAGCTCAGAGACCCTGCCAGGTTTGGGGTTGTTGGGCAGCACGGGAAGGTTCTGGATCTCGGCCCTGATGGAGAAGTCGGTTTCGTAGGTCGGGTACTGACTCTCCAAGGCAACCAACACATCGGCAAATGTGGCGGAGTTAGTCACGATCTGCCTGACCTGCTTCTCCAGGTACTTGGTCTTATAGCACTGCAGTAGCAGATCGCACTTGACTCGTCCACTAGCGTGGGTTTGGCCGTTCAATCGGAGAAACCGGCCAAAATTCTCAGCGAATTTGCTGAGGTCCTTGCCTGTGAACTCAGGCAGGTTCACCACGATCTTGGAGGTGGCAATAGCCTTCGCCTCCTGAGACCTGCGTCCCTCAGGGCGTCGGGTCTTCTTCTTCTTCTTCTTCTTCTTTCCCCTTGGGTTCTCGGGGTCCTCCGGGTCATCGTCCTCCGAGGGCGAAGCAGAAGTCATAGACGGCGGCTCATCATCGGAGGAGTCTCCGCCTAGATCACTAGAGCCATAAGGCTCCACGTCCACCATTGCCCTCAAGGTCGTCAGCCCCAGCCGGTCCAGCTCGGCCCTCGTAGAGTTCGTCGCGTGGCTGTAGGGCGGCTGGGCCGTTCTCCGTACGAAAGGACTTCTCGGTATCGCTGCAGGGGTCGGCATCGGTCGGCTCCTCAGGCCCCGCAGGGTGTTTGTCAGCCCTGCCACCAGGTGGTTGGCCTGTACCCGATTGGGTGACACTCCCACCGTGGTAGGTGACGCTTGGGGCGGTATCATCAGGGGCTCCAGTTTCTCTCGGATCTCTTGAGTGAGGTCGCCCACGATTTTAGAAGTGGCTCCTCGGAGCACCTCGTTGATTTCCGACCGCGTCAGGGACCTGTTGGAGGATCTCCCCGATCCTCTACTCCTGCCTCCAAGAGACTCAGATCCTCTCCTCAACCCACTCAAGGTTGCATACCCAGGTGCATACCCAGGAACATCCACATAGGTTCCCGTAGCGGGTAGAGGATGGTGATAGTCAGCCGCATACCATCGCGGCGCAGAACTGGAGGCCACCGGCTCACTGGCAGTAGTTGCCTCAGGAAGCGCAGTGGTAGGTGGGCCCAAACCATAGGCAGGGTAGGCAGGCATGCCAGTAAAGCTTCTGCCCTCTGCCATAGGCGGGTTGGTTATGGGAGTGGATGTTGCAGCGGCTGGGTCTGGAATTGGGAGTGTGGTGGTTATAGGAGAGGGTGTCGCGTGGAGGCCAGAAGCGCTTGGTGCGCCTTCGAAGGTAGGGTCATTCGTCAGGTCTTGCCCTTGGTCCTCTCCTTCGTCTGCTTCGTCTCCAGCATCCTTCTCGCTCTCTCTCTTCCTCTTCACAGGCTGAGTGACCACCTCCTCGACTGAGAGGGCCCTGAAGGCCGACTGGAGTCCATCCAAAGAGTCCTCAGCCACGTCCACTGGCCCATGTAAGGGCTCCGAAGGTACAGCGCTAGGTCCAGGTCCAGGTTCACCAGGTGCTGGCCTTGCTGGTGCCTCAGGTGCTGACTTCACGTCGGTGTCCTCCTTCTTTGTGTCCATCTTCGTTCGCCCTTCTGCTTATGGATGACTGTACTCGGCGCACTGGATGTACGGCACGGGGTTGCTGCCGGTACGCAGAGACAGTCTGCCTCTTGCTACCAGAAAGGTTTATAGTGATTTCAACACTGCATGTGTTTTTGCCTCTCCTGCTGCTTGCTGCTGGTGTAGGGTTTCCTGCTGCTTGTTTTTGAAGATGAAAAGCTTTTGTTTGCTGAAATACAATCAATCCAGGATAACCCAAGCCAGAGATATGCAAGTAGAAGAGAATCAGGATCAAAGCATGAAGGGCTGCAGTGTAAACAGTGAAAGATGGCAGGATATTCACAGTAACTGCAACTCAGGTCAAATCGGATTGCATATTCACAAAGGTAGCTGAAATGTTTTGGAAAAGAGTTGGAAAACTGCCCCATGGTCACTCTATCTCCATAGTGCCATCTCAGGAGACGTGCACCCTTTGTTTTGGGTCCCATATGTGCTGAGGTGGCAGGGCATGTGGCGATGAGGTCACTGCCATGTCACATGGGATCTTCCTACTTAGCTAGGCTGACCGGGAATTGAACCCAGGACCTCTTTAAAAGAGGTGCCCAGCCCCCTAGGGTGCATACCACTAGGACAGCTAAGAATTCATGAGAAAACATAGATAAATTCATAGGCTCTGCCCTGGATATGTCAGTTTTCAGTCAACTCAGGAAAAGATGATTTGCCTCACATTGAAAGGGGATTAAGGGGTCCACTCCATATCCTGATTGGGTGTTTGGTTCCATAGTTCAAAATGTGTTATCACAACTTTTGGTGGGGCCAATACTAAGATAGAAATGCCTGGATGCTCAGTGCATCTCTAATACAACTAGAGTATGCCTCAAAGCATTGGAAAAGCACTTTTTCTTACTCGAGGACAGGTGCCAAGCCACAACGGCCACAGGGTGCCGCGAACCCGGGAAGCGAGCACGACACACGACGAACCGCGGCACGGGACAAGGTGCCAAGGACAGCCGGGCCCCCACGCCCGCACACCGCACCCACGGCCAGTGGGAAGCAGGCCCCGGCCGCACGCCCAAAAGGACGGGTGGTCGGGGGTGGGAGAGCGCCAGACCCCGGACGCCCCACACCCGGGCAAGAGGCGCCCCCCCCCGGGCACCCTCATGCCGCCCCCACAGCACGCAAGAGCGCGCGCTGTGGGGTTGGTGACGGGTCCCCACGCCCGCACCCCCCCGCACCCACAGCCAGTGGGTAGTGGGCCCCGGCAGCCCGCCCAGAGGGCCGGCAGTTGGGGGTGGGAGAGCGCCTGACCCCGGACGCCCCACACCCAGGCAGGAGGCGCCCCCCCGGGCGCCCTCGTGCCGCCCCGACAGCGCGCAAAACCAGGTCGCAAGAGCGCGTGCTGTGGGATTGGTGACGGGTCCCCACGCCCGCACCCCCCCCGCACCCACAGCCAGTGGGTAGTGGGCCCCAGCAGCCCGCCCAGGGGGCGGGCAGTCGGGGGTGGTTTGGTTTGGTTTGGGTCAAGGCCTGTGCCGGACGCCCTGGCCCATGGTCAGCACTCGCCTTTGTGCCGACACGACTGGGCTAGGCGAATCGCGGTTGTCCGGTCCCAAGGCCTGCCGGACTGTTGACCGCCCCCGTACCCCGTGGTGGCACACACGGGAGGGAGATGCCGCCGTGCCTGTGTGTGTGGCGCGCGCGGGGCAGGAGGGCGGGGCGTGCATGCTGGTGGCGCTCGCAGGGCATGACGGGTCACACGGCTGCGCCGCGCCTGGCCCTGCCCGCTGGCGCCGGTGCCGCTCCAGTGTTTCTGGTTTCCCCCGCTGCGGCTTGGTCCGTCCGTGTCGCCGCTTGTAGTGGCGTCCCGGCTGTTCGTGTGGTCGTCGGGTGTGAACCAGGGTCCGCCACCACCGGGCCCTGGCTGCTTGTGGTGGAGGCGCGTCGGGGGGGGGGGGGCGTGTGGGGGGTTGTGTGATGCCTGGTGCTCCAGGCCCCGGCAGGGAGGCCATGGGAGCCTGACGCTGAGCCCGCCGGGGGAGTGTTCGGACTGGACACGCCGCCTCCCGGTCATTGACATGCTGCCAGCGGCCCCACGACTGCATGAGGCACGGGGGCGCGCTCCCTGGGCGCTCGACTGGGGGGGTCCACACCTCCTGACTGCTCTAGGCACTGGTGGTGTTGTCGTGGACTGGACCATCCGCCCACGGCGCTGAGGGACGGCAGGAGGAGGGGCTCCAGGGCGCGCTGAGCGCTGCCCTGCCCTGGAGCCTGCCCGGGCTCGGGGCCTGGGTGGCGGTGCTACTGCCCGCGTAAACGGGGGGGCCCAGAGGGCACACCACCCGAGTGACCGCTCCGTTTGGAAGGGGGAGGGGGGGGCAGGGGTCGGCAGGTGGCTGTCTGGCCTCCAGGGGTCGCCCACAACTGAACTGGAGTGCACGGGGCTGTGCTGGCCTAGGCGTCTGTGATGAAGTTGGAGGGGCACGCGCACACCTGGAGGTTCCCTAGGCAGGCCGCTCAAGGGATACCCACAGCAGTCAATCTGCGAGCCCTTCACAGCTTCCACTTTTTAGGCCCTGAGGGCGCCGACTCCGTGCACCTCTCCCGTCGGGGGGCAGGCTTGGGGGGGGGGGGGGGTAGTGGTGGTTGGGTCTACCTGCTCAGTTGTTTGGGAGAGGAGGACCACCTGCTGGGTTACCATGCGGGTCCCAGATCCCAACATACCCATCGTTCGGCGTCCGCTCCCTGTCCGTGAGGGGAGGGACCTTGATCACCATGTGACGGCCTGCAGTGAGGGTGCGGGGGTGCGAGGGCATGCTGGGGGGGGGGGGCTGTGCTGGGCCTGCTTTCGGCCCCATTTCTGTTGGGGGGGGGGGGGGGGCAGCAAAAGGCCTGCTCCCCTGTTTCCTGGTCCCCAAGGGGGACCAGCCCACGGCCTGCACCCTCGCTTTGTGGTGGCTGAAATTTGGGCCGACAAGGCAGTCGGGGGTGGGAGGGCGCCCGACCCCGGACGCCCCACACCCAGGCAAGAGGCGCCACCCCCGGGCACCCTCATGCCGCCCCCACAGCAAGCAGGTGCGCGCGCTGTGGGGTTGGTGACGGGTCCCTACGCCCGCAACCCCCCGCACCCACAGCCAGTGGGTAGTGGGCCCCGGCAGCCCGCCCAGAGGGCGGGCAGTTGGCAGTGGGAGAGCGCCCGACCCCGGACGCCCCACACCCAGGCAGGAGGCGCCCCCCCAGGGCGCCCTCATGCCGCCCCCACAGCACGCAGAGCCAGCTCGCAAGAGCGCGCGCTGTGGGGTTGGTGACGGGTCCCCACGCCCGCAACCCCCCGCACCCACAGCCAGTGGGTAGTGGGCCCCGGCAGCCCGCCCAGAGGGCGGGCAGTCGGGGGTGGGAGAGCGCCCGACCGCGGACGCCCCACATCCAGGCAGGAGGCGCCCCCCCCGGGCGCCCTCGTGCCGCCCCCACAGCGCACAAAGCCAGCTCGCAGAAGCGCGCGCTGTGGGATTGGTGACGGGTCCGCACGCCCGCACCCCCCCGCACCCACAGCCAGTGGGTAGTGGGCCCTGGCAGCCCAGCCAGAGGGCGGGCAGTCGGGGGTGGGAGAGCGCCTGACCCCGGGCGCCCAACACCCAGGCAAGAGGCGCCCCCCCCGGGCACTCTCATGCCGCCCCCACAGCGCCCAAAGCCAGATCGCAAGAGCGCGCGCTGTGGGGTTGGTGACGGGTCCCCACGACCGCACCCCCCCACACCCACAGCCAGTGGGTAGTGGGCCCCGGCAGCCCGCCCAGAGCCAGTCAGGGGTGGGAGAGCGCCCGACCCCGGACGCCCCACACCCAGGCAAGAGGCGCCCCCCCCAGGCACCCTCATGCCACCCCCACAGCACGCAAGAGTGCGCGCTGTGGGGTTGGTGACGGGTCCCCACGCCCGCACCCCCCCGCACCCACAGCCAGTGGGTAGTGGGCCCCGGCAGCCCGCCCAGAGGGCGGGCAGTCGGGGGTGGGAGAGGGCCCGACCCCGGACGCCCCACACCCAGGCAGGAGGCGCCCCCCCCGGGCGCCCTCGTGCCACCCGCACAGCGCGCAAAGCCAGCTCGCAAGAGCGCACGCTGTTGGGTTGGTGACGGGCCCCCACGCCCAAACCCCCCCAGACCCGCAGCCAGTGGGTAGTGGGCCCCGGCAGCCCGCCCAGAGGGCGGGCAGCCGGGGGAGGGGGAGCGCCTGACCCCAGACGCCCCTCACAACGGCGGACAGCACCCCCCCCGGGGACGCCCTTCCGCCACCCTCACAGCGCGCAACGCCGGCCCGCAAGGGCGCGCGCCGTGGGGCCGGTGCTGGGTCCCCACACCTGCACCGTCCGCAGCCGGGACACACGGGTCGCGGAACCCCGGCTGTCCGCCCCAGAGGACGGGCGGCCGGGAGAGGGACAGCGCCTGACACCAGACGCCCCTCACAACGGTGGCAGGCCACCACCCCCGGAAACGGCCCCCCACCACCCCCACGGCACGCAGCCCCCACGGGGCATGCAGGCCAGGGGGACAGTGTTCGTCCCCCACACCGACACACCCGCACCCACAGCACGTGGGTGGCAGACCCCAACGGCCCGCCCAGTGGGCGGGCAGTCGGGAGAGGGGGAGCGCCTGACCTCAGACGCCCCTCACAACGGTGGAAGGCACCCCATCCGGGGACGCCCTTCCGCCACCTCCACAGCGAGCAACGCTGGCCCGCAAGGGCGCACTCTGTGGGGCTGGTGCTAGGTCCCCACGGCCGCACCGACCGGACCTGGGACACACGGGTCACGGAACCCTGGCTGCCCGCCCCAGAGAACGGGCGGCCGGGGGAGGGACAGCGCCTGACACCAGACGCCCCTCACAACAGTGGCAGGCCACCCCCCCGGGGAACGGCCCCCCACCGGCCCCGCGGCACGCAGCCCCCACAGGGCATGCAGGCCAAGGGGACAGTGTAGGGCCCCCACATCCACACACCCGCACCCACAGCACGTGGGTGGCGGACCCCAACAGCCCGCCCAGTGGGCGGGCAGTTGGGGGAGGGGGAGCGCCTGACCTCAGACGCCCCTCACAACGGTGGAAGGCACCCCCCCCGGGGACGCCCTTCCGCCACCCCCACAGCGAGCAGCGCCCGCCCGCAAGGGCGCACGCTGTAGAACCGGTGCTGGGTCCCCACGCCCGCACCAACCGCACCGGGAACACACGGGTCGCGGTGGCCCGGCTGCCCGCCCCAGAGGACGGGCGGTCGGGGGAGAGACAGCGCCTGACACCAGACGCCCCTCACAACAGTGGCAGGCCGCCCCCCCCCGGGGACGGCCCCCCACCACACCACCCCCGCGGCGCACAGCCCCCACAGGGCATGCAGGCCAAGGGGACAGTGTTGGGCCCCCACACCCACACACCCGCGCCCACAGCACGTGGGTAGCGGACCCCAACAGCCCGCCCAGTGGGCGGGCAGTCGGGGGAGGGGGAGCGCCTGACCTCAGACGCCCCTCGCAACAACAGCCCCAAGCCAGGTAGGGGGGAACCGGAACCGGACCGCCCCCCCCCAAGCACACCAGACGGAGCAAGGGACCAGGGCAGGACATGCGGAGGGGCATGGACCACGTGGAACGGCCCTACCAGCGCCCAGTGCCGGGACCGCGCGAGCCGCGCACACCACACCACCCAGGGGGGGGGGGGGGGGGCGGACGCCGCGGGAGCGCGAGCGCACACAAATGCAAAGGGCACGCGGGGACTACCAGAAGGGCAACCGGACCAAGCTCGCGGAACGCACAGACCGCGAGGAATGGCGTACCAGCGAGCGAGGGTAAGGAACACCCGGACGGGACAGCCCGCCACACGCAGCGCAGGACACGCGGGGCGGGATGGGGGAAACGGGGGAGACACAACACCAGGGACCAGCCCGAGCCCCCCCAACCAGCCGCGAGCGCCGCGCACACACGGACGGAGCACTGCACCCGCCAAGGCAGTAGTGACGCACTGCGCCACGCCCCAGCCCCTAGGCTAGGCAGCCTCTGGGCCAGCCCAAGGGGGTCCCACTGGCGACAAGCCAGTAGCACGGGCCCGGCGGCGCCGGCGCCCCGGGCGACCACGCATTAGGGGGGCGACGCGGTGGGTAAGCGCCCTGCAGCCACGGCCGCGAATTGATGCACTGACCGGGGAGTGGCGAAACGGGGAAGCCGGTAAGGGACGGGGCTCCGAGCCCTGTGAACCCGGGGGACTCTATCACCAGGCAGGAGGTGCGTCTTGGAGGGCCCCCCACTAGGACCCGGTGGGGAGGATATCACCTGGCCCAACCAGGTGGCCCCCCGGGGCCGAAAGGCGTCTAGTACCCGCGAAATCAAACCTCAAACCTCAAACCTCTTGTGGGCCACAGCGCCAGGCGGTACTCTTCTTGATCAAGTCTGTTATAATGGCGCTGGTGTAGGTGAAGTTCTTGATATGGCGGCGGTAGAAGTTGCAGGCCCCAATGAAATTGCGTACATCGTGGAGTCCTTTCTTGGGGTCTTCATGCTGTACCTTAGCATCCATCAGGGGTTTGGCCTTAGAGGCCGCGGGGGTCCATCACCCATAGCCAATATCAAACCCCAGGTACTGCATGGTCTCCTGCATGAACTCACACTTCTCCAGCTTGAGTCTGGTGTGGTTCTCCTGGCAGACCGCAAAGAACTCACCTAAGAAGATTAGGTGATCCTCCTGGGTATAGGTCCCTAGGCAAACATCGTCGATGTGCGCCTCCATCTGGGCCCCACGGGATATGAGTTCTTGCACCTTGGGTCTTCGCCGTAGGATGGACAGGATCTTATTCATCAGCTCTTGGAATAGAGCGGGTGCATTGGCCCCGCCAAAGGGCATGATCTTCCACTTGAACACCCTCCCCTGAGGGGTGATGTGTAAGTGCGGCTAGCCCCATCTGCTCAGATTTTCAGACATTCTGCCCAGATTGGCTACATTTTGGTCATTTTCTTTGCTTCGGCGGAATTGCCGCCTCGCAGCTCAGTCACAAGATATTTCCTATATATTTCTGATATGCCGGATTTGATTCCGCGGTCCATTTCCCGTAAATCCGCCGCGTTCCGCTATTTTAGCTGGAATCGCCATTTGCCGCTGACGCGCGCTCGCGGGCCAGATCGGCCAAACATTTTTACATAAATGGATTATTTAAATTCTTTCAGACAGTTTTGGACACTCAGATGTATTTAGAATAATTCCCCTCAATTTTCTTCATAGACTGGGATTTTCTGCCGGATAACAATCAGCATGGACCTTGCTTCTGTTGTCGCTGCTCTCGCCTCTGTTGGTGTCCGAGTATCCGGTTCTACCCCCAATAACAACATCCAGGGAGACTCCTCGCGTGCCTGCCCCACTGGTCTTGCCGGCCCCGAGCCCTCCGGCACCCACAACGACCCAGGGCAGCACTTTCATGGTAGCAGAGGCTACCTGAATGTTGTTCCTATGGTGTCCCAACCACAGCTAGCTCCCCAGTACGGCCCCGTAGACTCCGCCACCTCCGGAGACGTAACGATCACGCTCCCGTGGTGCTGTGCGAACGAGGCCTTGAGAGGAATGCCTTGCGCAAGCCCAAATTGCCCAAGAAGGGCACAAATCAGCAGCTGTGGAGGCCCAGATTACAATCAAGATCCCAGTCGAAATTGGCCATCAAGCAGCTGGAATCTCCCAGCTTACGCTAATGGCAACGCTCCGGTGGAGCTTACGGACTTGGCAGGTACCAATATTCCCTACCAATGTCCACATTTTGAGACCATCGACGCCGACATTGACGACATTGAGATGGGTGGTCCAGGTGAGGTACCTACCTATAATCGACCAGCCTCATGGGCACAATGGGACAACCATTTGTCGTCAGAAGTGACCCGTAACCTTGAGGCGCTTGAGGCCCTTTGTCTATTAGCCACGTCTAAGCTGATAGGTCAACAAAGAATCGCCTCTGATTTTTTATTTGAATATTTTTTCCTTCTTCAAGAAGAAATTAATACCAGGATGTGGTGGTGTTCTCAAGAAGATGAATCTTTTGCCATTTTTGTGCAGATTTGGGAGGCAAGTCCCTTCCCGAAGGAGAAGACCAAGGCACCTGTTGCCGGGCCCTCCGCCCCTCATCCCTCTGTTTCCATCCGCGACGATCTAGCCGCCGCGGTTGAGGAAGGAATTTTAGAGGCAGCTAGGCAGGCAAGCCTGGAAATTAGGACTGAAGGAGCTCCCCAAGTGGACTCCTGGCTGCGAACCACTGAGATTAGCGGTCCGACAGCCTGCTCAGGCCCTTCAGGACACGGTATGTACTGTCCTGCCGACTGCTCTTGCAGATTACAGCGAGATACTGAGCTCCAATTGCTCAAAGATCAAATGCAACTCATCATTCAGACGCTGGGAATTAAAGATCTTTTCAAGACCGACATGAGGTCTGAGGGCGCATCATCGGTGGAACAAACAACAGAACCGTCGGAGGAGGCGACAGAAATTTTTTCGATTGCTCCTTCGGTGGACTCTAAGACCACCGACGCAAGGATCAGCAGGACTAAGCTAAAGGAAAGGGTTACAATCTCTCGATCTCAGAGTAGATCGGCGAAGGCTAGGACTGAGGTGCAGAATGCCAAACGAACTGCCTCCCGTACTACCCTTCCTGCTGTTGATTCCAATGCAATTGCCCAGATGTTGCTCGCCCAGACCCTCGCCGGAGCTGGTGTGGCTAATGATGCCGCCAAGGTGTCTGCCATTACGGCCGGTGTTGGGCTGGATTCACTCCTAAATCCTACTTCATTGCGACTTCGTCAGGTTGCCAAGCAACCGAAGTATAATGGAAACCCCAGACGTTGGCCTCAGTTCCAACGGGAATTTAAACTGTGGGTTAAGACTCAAAAGCTCCAGGATGATCAGTTCCTGATGGCCCTCCTGGACTGCCTTGAGGGAGCGCCGGCCAACACTTGGCTCAGGACCTGGAGTGGTCGTGAAGATTCAAGTTCCCCCCTTACCTTTGATGAGGTGTGGGAACAGTTGGAGGTACGTGGATCCCGGCTGCCTGAGGACCATTACCACCAGATGTTGAAGAATTTTCCTTCATTCTCTCGATTAATCTTGCACGAAGTGCAGGACAAGAGACAGCGCTTCTGGAATCTCGTAGAAGAATCTGAACATTCAGGCGAAAAATTTTCTAGTGCCGAGCTGAAAAATCTGATTTTTGACAAGATCCCCTCAGAAACCGCCGCCACCCTTCCGAATAAACAGTCCGAAGAAAAGGTCAAGACCTAGTGGGCGGAAGTCGATGGCTTCGACGCCTCGGCAAACAGGTTTACCGTCAGGGAGGCACTTCAAAAGTGCTCCCCCACGTCGTTTACCAAGGTGAATTTCACTGAAAACACGTGGAAAATTAAGTTTAATGAACACGAGGATCGGGACTTGTTTGTCCAAGTCCTCAATAGGGGAGTAAGTTTCCATGGCAATCGCCTGAAGGCCAGGAACTGGGTGTTTTCGTTCACCCCGCAGGAACTGTGGGAAGAGGTTGAGCGGCTCGCTGACGCCGCCAATCAAAATTTCCATGAGGGTCTTGGGGGAAACAAGAATACCCAGCAAAACACCCAAAATGGGGCCCAAAAGGGCAACAAAAAGGTGAATGACACCCGGAATGTTCAGGATCATTGTAGCATCTGCCTGCTTTTAGGTTCTACGAACCGAGCTAAGACGCATTCTACTGCTAATCACCGATGGTCTGCTTACGATCACAAGGTGATTGGTGAAAATGTCAGTAATTCGCAGAATTCAGACAGGAATGACAGACAGGTGCATGCTGCCAAGGGGGGAAAGGGTAATCCGACCCCCCCCGGTGGAAACAAAAACACTGGAGGCGCTGGCGGATCCCAAGGCAAAGGAAATCGGACTCCATCCGGTTCCGGTGGGCAGCCTAACGGTCAGACAAGTCCTAATGGCAACGCCGGAGGCGGAAATCGAAATCCAGGCCAAACCCCTCAATCCGGTACAAACAAAGGAAATGCTCCAGGATCACAGGGTAAGGGTAAAGGAAATCCTTCAGGAACCCCTTTCTCTGGTAAGGGCAGAGGGCGTGGCGACGGTGGTGGCCCATCATCCGGCGGCCGTGGCCGTGGACGCGGAAAGGGTAATCATCGTGTGGATCAGGTCTCAGGTGCAGACCAGGTGTCTGATGCGGATCGAGATTATGTCGAAAATGCCCTGAATCCAGCGGATGATCCGTTCCAAGATGAGTGGATCGACGAATCAGGCTGTGTTCACAATGTTAACGCAGCCGCTGGAGGTCAGAACGCCTAGGGGAGCCACGAAAATCGCCCCTCCCCAGGCAACTTCAGGCATGATCCCCAGATTCCTGATCGACCATTACTTGATGTAGGGTCGCTTGTCTCCTCTCCCCTGGATCCGGCAGCGGATCCTTCTGTTGTAGTGGACGAGGTTGGTGTACAGTCCAAGCACAGGGCTCGTCAGTTTGTCACAAAGCTGTGGGTCTCTGATTGCAAGGGAAATTTCCACCTCGCCACTTGTTTGTGTGACAATGGATCAGAGGTAAATCTCCAATCCAATGCATTCTTACCCGACGACTGCGTGTTTGAATCGCCTCATCCTGTTACCCTCGAGGGATTTTCTGGACATTCTCTCGCAGGTGGGCAACGCGGTTGTTATATATCAACTCATTTGGTCGCTCAAGACCTTTGGGAAGAGCAAAATGTGGAAGAAGTTGTCCTTAAGGATGACTACTTCTATCGTGCTGACATAAAGTATGACCTTTATTTGGGCCATCCTTGGCTTCGCAAGAACAGGGTAGCGCCCGTAGGTCATCGTCGTTGTTTTTTGCTGGAGTCAGGTCCCTTGGAGCGTCCTGAATTTCGTTTTTTGCACGCAGGGTTTAAAAGTGCAGAAGAATTTTTGAAGCAAAAGGTGACACCAAAATTTGGTGAAGATGTCACCATTGCAGAGGTGAATGGGAGTGCCGATTACTCCCAAGAGTTAGAATGTCTTCGTAGGGACTCCCAGCCACGACGCCCTTCGCGCTGGCACTCTTCATCCTACAGAGTTGTCGACAAATGGCGCGATGCAATTTGTGAATACTTCCATGAACATCATTCCTTTTGGCCCCAGTATGATGCCTTTGCTAACCGTATAAACAACCGCTTTGACAAGCACTTCAGCGACGCTTGGACCCACAAATGGGACAAGAAGTTGTGGATTAATCCTCCGTTTCACTTAATCCAGCAGGTCATCCACAAAATCAAGCAAGATAAAACCCAGGCAATTTTAGTTGTGCCTTTGTGGGACGACAAGCCTTGGTTTCAGGAATTACAGGACATTTGTGTAGATTTCATCGAACTTCCCAGGAAGATTAAGCTGTATGCCAGGGACGACACAGGTCCCCTGCCACAGCGGTCCTGGAGTTCGCTTGCATTCCTGGTGGATGGAAAGCTTTCTGACTCTAATTCTGCTGATTCTAGTACAGATTCCTGTGTTGGGTCTGAATCTGAGGTTGAGCGTGGTACTGATGATGAATCTATTTTTTCTGATTTTTGTCCGTCAGATACCCAAGGTGATTCAACGTCCAATGGATCCGCCTCGTCTCCCTCTTCCCCAATACGGTTGACATCGAAAAGAATCTTCAGTGCACGGGCGAGGAAAAATCTCCAATCGCGCCGCAAATTCAGAGTTTTTTATGAAAAACCCCCTGTGGAAGCTTTCATGGATCCTTTCGAGGAGCTGGATCGCGAAGAGAATCTCTGGGATTTCGACACACGACCCACCTATCTTCAAGAGGCAGTTGATACGGATCTGTTTAGGGACATCCGTAAGAAGATTCTTCCTGCCAAAGCCGAAGAAGTCGCCAAAGTTTTTTCGACAGTAATTCCTGGCGATCAGGTGGACACCGAATTGTGTTCAAAGTCAAGAGAAAAGATTTTTGAGGAACGGAAGGATACAACCCTTTCAGGAAAGTTGATCAAGGACCCCCCTGTCCGTGGGCAGTTCGGTGAAGCCTTCATCGAGCTTCGTGAAGGGTACAAGGCAAAAAAACAGCGCCCTTATGAAAATCATGGACACAGACATGAGATTCTCAGAAAAATCATTGAGAGAAATCTCAGGGAATTTGGTTGGCTTGAGGGTTGTATGACCAGCGAATGGTGCTGTTCACCCTTCACAGTCCCGAAGCCACCGCCTGCAGACCAGAACACCATTGATGGTTGGCGAATGGTTGTTGATTTTCGCAATCTCAACGCCGAAACCAAGGCGGATTCACACCCCCTGCCCCTCATTGAGGAGGAAATCGCCAAGAGGGCAAGAGGTCGTTTGTTCTCTGTGCTGGATCTCCGTCACGGCTTTCACCAAATGCCGTTGAGGAAGGACAGCAGACCTCTCACCTGTATGTGCACGCCATGTGGCCCAGTCCGATGGACGGTCATGCCCATGGGCCTGAAGAACGCCCCCTCATTTTTTCAAAGAATGATGGAGGATGTGCTGTTCACAACCCATCCTGAGCTTCGTGCCTTCGTGAGTGTGTACATAGATGACATAATCATCGCGACGGAAGGGGAGGGACTGACCGAAGCCGAGCTGGTGGCCCTACATGAGAAGCAGCTGAACCAAGTTTTAGACATTCTTGACGCCAATCAGCTGGTTTGTGGGCCAAAGAAGGGAAAATTATTCTTAAAATCAGTCGAATTTTGTGGTTCTCTCCTAGAGAATGGCACTCGATGACCCAGTCCAGGGAAGCTCGTCGCTATTCAGAAGTGGAAGCGCCCTGAGACGATCACGGAGTTGAGAGGATTCCTGGGTTGTTGCAATTTTTACCACACTTTTGTGCCGAATTATGCCAAATTTGCTGCCCCCCTGACTGAATTATTGAAGGTAGGGAGAGATGCGGGCAAGGCAGGTTCAAAGGTGCGTGTCAAGTGGACTGACGAGTGCGAGGAGGCCTTCCATCACTTGAAGGCAGCCCTCTGCGAAGTCGCCACGTTGCATGTGCCCCAATTTGACAGACCCTTCTACATTAGAACCGACGCATCTAGGTACGCGATCGGAGCTGTCCTTGAACAGGTTGATGAGGCCACCGGCGATCATTACCCTTCTGCATTTTGGTCTCGGAAGCTAGCCCCACGCCAAATGCAATGGTCGCCGCGTGAGCAAGAAACGTACGCCATCATCTGTGCTTTAAAGAAGTACCAATCGTGGGTTGGCACCAATCGAGTCGAGGTCCTGACGGATCATCGATCTCTGGAGTATTGGGCCACCGAACACATTGATACTGTCGCGAGCCCAGCTGGTCGACAGGCCAGATGGCACTAATTTCTCTCTCTGTTTGACCTCCATGTGTCGTACTTGCCTGGAAAACACAACACGGTAGCGGATGCTCTGAGCCGATGGGCTTACCCCGCCTCAGAGGGGCTGCAAAGTACCAACATCCATGGTACGGAGCAGGACCGCCATGTCATCATCGAATGGGATCAGGAAGAAAAGAAACTCATTCGACGAGCATGCATGCAGTGCGCTGTTAAGCAGCACGCATTGCCGTGTCACGACATCACGGCCATCTCAGATCCGGCGCATGCCCATGAGATCTGCACCAAAACACTGAAAGTCGTGGAAAAAGTCACCGATCCCTCCTCAGGGAGTGTGAAACGGTTTGACTATACCCGACAAGTAAGTCGATTTCGGTTGATCCAAGGCATTAAGCGTCGAGATCCGGCCAAAACTCCACCCCTGCCTAAGGATTCCCTGATCATCCGTGACTGGACGTCCGATTACCTGCAGGATCCCATGTTTAAAGAGGTCTTTGGAAATCTCAAATCCAAAGATGCTCACAGGGATGGGATTTTTGCTGAGTACTCGTTGGATGGGGGGAAGCTGTGGATGGAGGGTAAATTGTGTGTGCCAGACGCCCTAGCCCCCCGAGTGTTAAACTGGTGGCACAATTGGGAGTCCCCCCACGCACATGGCCGTCGACTGTGGTCGATGATTAAGCATAGGTTGTTTGGATCGAGGCTCTACACTCACTGCATGAAAGTAGCCGCCGGATGCGCCCAATGTGCTGTCTCGACGCCTCCCAGCGCGAAGAAGCACGGCCATCTGAGGCCTCATCCTATTCCGGAGCGTCTCTTTAACAGAGTCACGAGTGATTTTTTCTATCTCGGTGAGCTCGATGACGAAGAGTGCCATTGGACTAATAAAAAAGTCAATGGTGTGCTCCTTATGCAGTGCCGTCATTCCGGCTACATTCAAGTGTTGCCTTGCAACATTGAGTCGATGACTGGCAAGGCTGCCGCCAAATGGTGCGCGCAGACCTGGATGGGAGGCTGGGACGTCCCATCCGAGGTGGTGACGGATTCAGGCAAAGAGTACACCTCCGAATGGTGGAGAGAAATGTGTGCTCGCCTTGGAATCCACCACCTCCGATGTGAAATCCACTCGCATCGAGCGCTGCCTGGCGAAAGAGCCGGCCGCTCAATTATTAATATGCTTCGTAAGGAGCTCGCGAGTGAAAAGGATTTCCATTGGATGGAAGTTCTCTTCGCATTGCTTCGCCGTTACCACAACACGCCTTTGTATCATGGCCTTTCTCCAAATGAAATTGTCTTTGGACGAAAGAAGTGTTGGTGGAACATGCCGTTGAATAATCCTCGCCCCTGTAAAGATGCTTCGCTGTTTTTGGACGAAGTCCAACGAGCAGATAAATCTGTGTCGAAATTGATCGAGAAGCATCAGGCTGACTGGCTTTGGGTTCAAAATCAAGGTCGAAAAAACCCCCACAATTTTGAAGTCGATGATCGAGTTTGGCTTCGAAAATCCGAAACCACCCTGGACAGAGATGACAAGCTTCTTCCCTTGTGGGAGGGGCCATTCGCTGTTACAGCGCGTCTTGGGGAGAACAGGTGGAGGATTCGTGTGGATGTCAGCAGGGAAATTGACGTTTCGGGCGATCGCCTCAAGAGAGAGATCCCCTCCCCCAAGGATGGAGTTAAACCCCTTTTTTGGACTGCAAAACACTTGTCTGATCGGGTCATCGAAGGGGGAAAGTACGAACTCAAGAGGATTGTTGAAGCAAGACGTGACGCCAAGGGCGAATGGGAATTTCTGTGTGAGTGGAGGGGCTTTGATTCCAGTCACAACAACTGGGAACCAGCCCAATCTTTTGTCCATGGGTACACCAAGGGGTTCGTCGACTTCCTCAAGAAGCACCCCGAAATTGGCGTACTCCTGACAGATTGTTTGTCGAAACCAGACAGACAAGTGGAGAGCGACGGAAAACGACCTGTGGTGAATCGAGATCCAGCCTTTTACGGCCCTCAGCAGCCACATTCCAGGGCTGATCCGTCGATCCCCCCTCCTGCGGTCAGGCCAGCCCAGGAGCCAAATGAGGACCAAGCTTCGAGTTCGGCCGCTGATTTGCAGCGCCCAAGCCGTACCAGGGCCCGACCAGACAGGTTGGTGGTCACCTGTATTCGTGCTTGGCCGAATTGAGGAAGCCATCCTACCACATTCTGCTCAATCCACTGTTCATTCTTTCTGTTTATGTGATGATGTGGAGAACTGCGAATGTTTGATAATTTGACGTCAATCAACTTTTCTTTGGTCTCCGTTCGGCAGACAAGGCGTAGATACGCTGACGGAGTGTGCTGCCGTATTCAGGAAAAACCAAACTCAGGCTTAATTCAGGCAGATTCGGGGTAATCTTGTCTCTGTTGGTCTGTGCATCTTTGGAATTTGGCTACTCGTGCAGATGGAAGCAAATGTACATAATCAAAACGCTGCGCAGCGACATTCACCCCTACAGGCACCCCCTGTAGTACTGGCTGCACCAGATGCGACGCCAGGAACTCAGATCTCACCGTCATTTGCTGTGATGCTGACGCCAAAGTCCAGATTCAGATCCAGGATCCTCAAATTTACCTTGAATTTCTCAGGTTTGTCCATCATTCTGCCACTGTTGTACGAAACCCAGACGTCAATTGTTCAGACAATCTTCATCTAGGAGCTCTAGGGACTTCTAACAGCAATCTCTGAAGTCCGTAAGCTTCGTTGTATTTTTGGCACATTCCAATGTGAGCTCAATCCGACCTGAAACTGTCGAAAATGGTGAATCCAAGTGTCTTGTGGGACGCATTCGAAAGATTGGCCTTGTCCAAGTCGATTGACACCGCCGCCACTGTAAATTCGGTGTCTTTCAGTTATATACTGTCAGTAAGGTGCCTTCAGCGAACCTTCGGCGCGTTACATGCCAAGGATCCAGGGCCAGCATGTCCCATCATGATGCATCATCACATGATCCACATTTTCATAGAATCTGTTAGATGCTCGCGAACCAACGTGCCGGAAAGCACAATTGAGCTGAATAAACGACAATATATATTAACTTTAGTCTAAACGAAGGTGTTGGTAGTTTCAGTTGTACACATTCCGCTTCATTTCACCTTCATCTTAGGGAAATTGCTGACATTAGGACAATTTAGATTGATTTCCTTGTCATCTCTTCTCATTCCTCGAAGATCGGTCGACGGCTTTGCCTAACTTCGTCGACGCTTAGGATCTTCTGTGCATTTAGAGTCTGTAGACTACATTTGTATTTGTTTTACCTCTTTGTGATTGTTTAATCTCCTTCATCTTTACTCCAAATGAATGCTGAATCTTGTGATCATCCACCAGATGCGCCAAATCTGATGCACATGCTGCACTTTTCAGAACGTCAAAAGCGGGAATAACACGATGTAGAGTTCGGCGAGGACACCGTAGCGTGCCCGCGACAGCGAAACTGTGCCAGAGCGCTGAGATGTCACTCCAATTCTTGACCCCCCCACTCAATCCACCAATAATCTACCTCATTCTCAACCAATGCATGGTTTGGTATCGATTCTCGATACGTTTACATGCTTTTTAGCCCTTGACCTAATGTTTTACTGCACGGAGGACTGTTCGTCACTTCTCATTCTGTCTCATTTCAGGTTCATCCAGCCTGATTCAGTGCCAATTCAGCCCAAATCAGGTCAGATCAAGCAGATTTCGCCTCATCGAGGCTACATTTCTATGTTTTTCTGGGACTTACCCGCACTACGTTCTTTGTTGACGTAGCGACACACCCCAGTGTGTTTTTGGAGGGGGAGTGTAAGTGCGGCTAGCCCCATCTGCTCAGATTTTCAGACATTCTGCCCAGATTGGCTACATTTTGGTCATTTTCTTTGCTTCGGCAGAATTGCCGCCTCGCAGCTCAGTCACAGGATATTTCCTATATATTTCTGATATGCCAGATTTGATTCCGCGGTCCATTTCCCGTAAATCCGCCGCGTTCCGCTATTTTAGCTGGAATCGCCATTTGCCGCTGACGCGCGCTCGCGGGCCAGATCGGCCAAACATTTTTACATAAATGGATTATTTAAATTCTTTCAGACAGTTTTGGACACTCAGATGTATTTAGAATAATTCCCCTCAATTTTCTTCATAGACTGGGATTTTCTGCCGGATAACAATCAGCATGGACCTTGCCTCTGTTGTCGCTGCTCTCGCCTCTGTTGGTGTCCGAGTATCCGGTTCTACCCCCAATAACAACATCCAGGGAGACTCCTCGCGTGCCTGCCCCACTGGTCTTGCCGGCCCCGAGCCCTCCGGCACCCACAACGACCCAGGGCAGCACTTTCATGATGAAGGCGAGTAGCTCCTGGGTTGGGCGTCAGGTCGACCTGCCAGAATCCGCTTCTTTTGTCCATCTCGGTCTTGTAGCGACAGGAGGCTTTCTTCTCAAGGGTAGACTCCATGTTAGGAATGGACCCTGAGTGGTTCAACGTCTTCTTAGCCCACGCAAACTGCACCCTGTTTTGCGCGCCAAACGCGCAGAAAAGGACCGGTTCGCAACAGGGCAAAAACAAATTGTTTTTTCGATGTTTGATGAACGTGATTTTAGGCGTAGTGAAATAAATTGCTTTTTTGGTGTTGTGCAACTCCGTGTTCCTCAATGTGACGTTTTTTACATTTCTCTGGCGTTCTGAGTGCACGAGGCCTCGCGCACTCAAGATATTCAAAGTAGAGTTTATCACGAAACCTAAAAACCCGTAAGGACTGGTGTTTGCGGAAATACGCAGCTCCGACACGTTATTAAAAGTAGGATTGTGTTGCCCAAGGAGCATTGGAAGTGTATGACTGTCGGACTTCCCATGTTAGGGGAAGCACATGTACTGTAAAGTGAAAATAAAATACAAATTTAAGCATCCGGAGTGCGCGAGGCCTTGCGCACTCAGGTCACGTTATATATTGAATTTGCAGAATGGATGTGACGCGTACAATTGCAGCTACAGTACCAGACGGACAAATACATTTGATTTTTCCGGTGTATGTGTGTGTAGCCACCATGTGGGTCAGATATAACACGGTATAGAACATTGTCCCACGGAAACACTCAGTGCGCGAGGCTGACGGAAGAAAACGACGGAAGAACGACGGAAGAAAATGAAAAAGCAGGCAGGTCAGGCTACGCTGGTATTTACATTCGCTTTCACGGCTACCACCTGTGACAGTCGATTATACATCGGTAACCTTCGTCATATTTTTGAGGGGATCAGGGGAATGATTTGCTTTTTTTCAACAGCCACGCAATGGCAGACGTGTCCAGTTCTAATAGCGGCTGTAGCCTTCGCTGCCCGATAGATAGGGTTTTTTTTTTCAACTGGGTTTAAAGACGGAAACAGAACAGGAAATTGTGGTTGCGAAAACGGTTTTCGGTTACTGGGAAGGGAGCGCATGCAGACACCGAATACAATTTGCGGCGGCAGCACGCGCACCAGAAATGACGACAGGAAAAGGCCAGATGTTTTCAAACACACTTTTTTTAAAGATCGCTGTGCGAAACGATAATTGAAATATGTGCGCAAATTGAATTCAACAGAGAAAGAAGCAAAATGCCACTTCGAGCCAGAAAATCCGTAACGCATCGAATGATTGCAGAAGTGAGCAAAGGAGCAGCAGCACTACAAGAGGCATGCGCGGCAGAACCAGCATACCAAACAGCAGACGACCTGTGGAAACGACTGAAACGAAACGACCTGATGGCGCAACTGGTGTTAACATTTGCACAGCGACTCAGGTTCAACAAAAGAACACGCCACAGTTTACCAGCAGCTAAAAGGCAGGAGGACAAGCGCTAGGTGCGCACTTTGCGACAGGAGGGCTGGAACCTGTACCTGTTGATGCGTCAACGAGCAGTACCAAACAGGAAAAAACCGGGAAACACAACAGGGTACCTAACGCAAACGGAAAGACGAACAAAAGTACGACTTGGGCAAGCAGACGCTCCCGCAGATACAGTGGACGAACAGGCAGCAGCAGCGATTAAAGCAACGTGGTCATTGGTGCTTTAGTCGTGCTGCGTGTTCCGGATAGACAACTGGTACTGGGCACAATACACGACACACCCAGACGAAAGTGACCGGTCGCAAAACTGTACTGCGATGGCAGTACTTCAACTGAAACAGAGGCCCACGAATTTGGCAGGACATCCAGCCATTGAGGACCTGGCTCCGGAGCAAGTACTGGAGACCCAGCAGAAGCGCAAGCGGGCACCCGCCGCTCACTTCGAAGCAAGCCCCGAATCTGGTAGGGAACAGCCGAAGAAGAAAGCGAAGACTGCTGCCAGTGCTAGTGCAGAGTTTAAGCCGCCCTCGCGTTCTGGTGCCCAGCCGTCTCGTGGTACCGTTGCCTCCCCAAGTGGGACAAGTGCGGTGGCAAGTGGCCTGGGTTACAGGTTGGCTAAGGTTGCTGGACCGAAGAAGAAATAAGTCACCATTAACCCAAGTGTTTCGCCTCTTTTTGCAGTCATGTGTGCGCGAGGCCTCGCGCACTTGCCTTGGACGCGAATGCAATTATATGTCCTTAAGGGCTTGTACATTTTTGCCGAGCTTTTATCTCCGTGTTTGTACGTTGTGCACTTCCTGTCCTGTTTTTGTTGCCTTTTGTGCACAATTGTTTCCGTGACCTTGAGTGCGCCAGGCCTCGCGCACTCAGGTACACAAAAAAGCAATTTATTTCGCAGCACAAACATAGGTGCAAGTGGAGACCCGCATAATGTCATTTTTGAAAATGAGCTCCCCAACAGGCAAGCACGAGTTGGTTTTTGAAATACAAAAACGACAAGATTGGTAAAACAAAACCTTCAAATCAGAAAAAAACATAGTTTATGTTAGTAAACAAAAAGTGGAAAAAAGCAGCAAATTGGGTAAAATTGTATTTTTTCGGTGGTATCTGGGTCATGTTGACGCGTTCCCGTGGGGGGCCTGGCCACGGGACGCTGCGGTGACACGCACAAGCGAGCAGGCAGGCAAAGCACTGCGCTCACAGGGGCATCATTACGCTCGCGTCATGTGACAAAGCGTTTCAGGATCCTTGCCACTCTGAAACAAGGGAACAAAAGTATGTACAGCAACACATCAGGATATGTACATATGGGGTTAAGACTGGACTGGGGTAAGGGCATCACAGGACAATAGACACTCAGTCCCAACTCATATCCCAATCCCAGGTCCGACCCTCCCAGTGGCTGGTGGGGGCGGGGGCTCAAACACAACCCATGCCCTGCTCAGTCCGGACCCTGAAACCCTGCCAACAGGGGGGGTGTCCCGCCCAGCCACAGGCGAGTTCCTCGGAACCAAGACGCTCCAAGGCCAACCAACAGTAGCTCCCTATGGTCCCTTAACGGCAGGTCCCAAGTCTCTTCTGAGCCAGAGAGATGGCCCCGCCAATATCCCCCAGGAGTTGGTAGCTGAAAATGGGCTGTTTCAGCCCAAACTGACATTAGCTCAAAAATCTCCAAAGTTGACCCCTCGTCCGGACCCGCCAGAGGTAGGCACGAGGCAACTGACCCTATGCCCTTCGAGTACCAGCTCTCTGGAGCCCTCACCCAACCTGGTTCCCTCTGAGGTCCCGGCATCAGGGCACCACGGGTTCGTCAAGTGGGGTCATGATGCCAAAATCACCAAAATTGGCGTCATTCCCACGCGTGGCTTGCCCGGCCAGGGCAAGGCCAGTGGCTCACAGGATAGGAGGCAGAACCTAGGACTTCTATCTGAGTGTACACCTTGGAGTTGGGTCCGGGTTCCCTATGGGCGCAGAGATATGCGGCCGCCAATTGACCACACGGGGGGCTGAAATTGGGGTCCCAAAAGGGGGTCATTTTGGCTGCTCGAAATGAGCCAAAATTCGGGGGTGCTCCCAATAGTATATCTCCACGCCGGCTTGAAGATCGGATCCGCCATTCCATACGCCATCCACCAGGAGTCTAACAGAGACTCACATGCCCTTGGCTCTCAAAGATCTCCATGCCACTCGGCGTGGTGACAATCCCAATTGGGTCCACAAATGCCAAAATGGCAAAATTGTCCACACTCACTTTGGACTAGCACCCTAACAAAGGTTGCTCCGCTTCGCCCACGTGGTGTTTGAACCATGGGAACCAATGTCCATAACACCCATGTCATATATGGTCCACTCGTCCATGAGGACGACGTGCACGTGGAGGCTGAACATGGTGCACGGCGGGCAGAAAATGTTGAAAATTGCTCAAAATGGCCGAAAATGCGCACACTCATGGTTGGGGCAAATGAGGCACATGCCCGACTTGGACCGGAGTGTGCCATAGGACTGGTATCAAGTCATATGCGTCTAACACATCTTTTGGGCGTCGCCCAACTCCCCCGGTTTTGGGAATGGCAGGGTTGCCAAGTGAGCCCATGATTTGGGATAGTCCCAAATCGCCAACATGGCGGCCACGGTATGCCAAGCCCAAGACGAGTTATTCGCCGGGTCCAAGATATGTTGGGCACCGAAGTATGCACCCTCATAACACACTTGGGTCATGATGTCAATTCGTCGCAACGTTGAGATGCACGGTCGCCACTTGACATCATGACGGGCAAAAAACAGCTCTATTGGCGAAAGAACACCCAAAAGTGCCTTGAAAGGCGCACAAATATATTATAATATCTTCGGCTTGGATTGAGTAATCGACCAATCCTTCTAAACACAATGACTTGACACCAATGACCTTCGATTCCATATATGTGCTCCACTTGGGGCGCTTTGAAAGGTCACGAGCGCTACTTCCCAAGTGGGCACATGAAAATATGGAAAATTGCAAAACACACACCTTGCTCCCAACGCATCGCTTTGGGATCGCCACACAAGCTTCCCTCCACGAAGGTTAGGCTTCAATTGATCGTGGGGAGTATAAGGAAGGGCTTCGTGCAAAATGAGGTCCATTGGTGGGTGTATCGCTCTTAGCCGAACCCGCCAAATGGGCACGCAATACAACACATGGCACATACCACATACTGCCCAAAAAGGTAGCTCCCCCCACGATATGTCATACCCCTCCAAGGGCATAACTTTGTGTCAATCGCTCATAGGAACTCAAGAAAAGTTCCTATGCAACACCAACACTCGCGCGCTACACTCGGAAGTTATCTTAACGCACGCAATATCATGGCCAAAGAGTTATAACGCAAACTCTACCCTCTCGACCATGATCCATTACGCTAGCGCGCACGTGTGGAGACGCAAGGCGTATAAAGCTTCCTAAATTACGTCGGGAGTATTGTGAATACATCCCATGCGTCCTTATTGTCATTCCTCGCAAGCAGCACCAGATATGACCCTCACAAGTGGCCTCACGAATCAACTTTGTTTTGCCCATATCTCTAAGACAAATGGAGGGCAAGACAAAAGGAAAGTTGATTCGTGCATAGGGAAGCACGTAGGTCCACTCAGAAGAGGTCAAATCAAGTGCGGGGATGTCGAAGTTGAAAATCCGATTTCGACATCCTGAAAAATTCGGATTAAGGTTGCGAGTGTACAATGTGAAAATTGCAGATGCATCAATGCAATTCCTGAAGACTTTAGAGTCTTCGTCACGGATTGCGCTAAAATGTCTGTAAATAACAGTTAAACTGGCGGTTACGCTAAAGTCGCGAGCCAACCGCCAGCAGTCAAAACATTGATTATCAGAACGGAAGCGTGAAAATTTACGGAAACAATATGAAAATAAAACCCTGTTGATTCCTGATATTCTGATGTGCAAATCTCAGCGGGCGACGCATCGGTTGCCGATGGGGCCGCTAATAGCTGAAATGCCCAGATCTCTCACACAAACACATCTTACCTACATCTGTTGTTAGGGTTAGGTTGCCGAATCTACGGCCGAAGGCGGTGCGGGGCAGATTGGCGTGAAATAGTAAGATACCGGCAAATGGCAGTTTGCCGGTACATGGTAACATGCCCCAAGTGGCCGGAATGCCGTCACAGGGGCTTTACCGCAAGGGACACGCTCCTGCCGGGCTCTCACCTCACCGGGCTTCACCGGGCATCTTCCCCTCCGTACATGGGGTTGTATACCCCACCATGGTCATGGGGTTCTGGGTACCGCTTCACCCCCCTCCTTAGAGCAAACCCTGGGGGGGGGCTCGATAACACCCAAGCATGGCAGCGGGTACCCAGGACCATCCCCTGAAGGGGGGGGGTGTCACATCCTCACTTCAGGCTGATTTGCAGGTTAGGCCGCCCAAATCCCACAGTAAGACAGGTACGGTGCTGTAGCTGTTAGTAACTGCAAGTACAGTATCAAGTATCAAGTCCCGGGTCCTGGCGGCGATTGTTCGGCATCCAAAGGACCCGTTAACCCATACCAGGCGCACCGGGTGCCGGCTGCGACGGTCACCACCACAGTGGCAGTGGCATACACGGCCAAGATAGGCGTCACACGACGACCGAGGTGGTCCCACAGGTCGAAAGCGACCAGAAAGATCCATCAGGCTACCCCAAGCTTCCCAAGGACCGCCGGCTGGGGGAGAGTCCCCACGGGTCCTTCCTCGGGCGCACCATGTCCATATCCAGGACGCGAGTCCAGAGTGGTACAGCCGAACGAGCTCCTCCTTAAGGGATCGGGCATCAAGGCCGTCTTTTCCCTCGCCCTATTACCACGAAGGCCATACATGAGGGAGTCCCCATGCAGTGTGGGCGGAGGCGTCGACTCCTCAAACCACCAGTTTCCCAGGCAAACCTTCCCCACCCGACTGCAAGTGCATCTGCGAGTCGGCAGGCTCACACTGGGACTGACAGTGGCGGACCGCTGGGTGTGTAGTCAGGCAACTGGGCTTCCCGCCTGGCGCTATCAGGATCTCAGCACATCACAGCCACTAGGGCACACGGTATCACAGGCACGCAAACAGAAGAATCTGTACTTAGGTACTGGTCCAGGCAGGACCTTATGTAAAAGCATGTAAACGGCGACTCAGGGTGCCTCGTGTTCGATTCGTGGTGAAAAACAGTCCATTTCCAGTGATGGGCTGACAACACTTAACATACAGATGCACATATCCTGGGGGACAGAAAGATAAGCAAAAAGCGGGGTAATAGGCGTGTAAACACACTCTGGACAGAGCGCCAAACCACGCCCTGGTTAGGATAAGGCATATGCAGGAGGGTGGACAGGAAAACGCCTGAGTTCAGGCCATATATAGTCTGCAGACACACGTCAACTGGTCTGGATCCCGCAAGTGCCATGGGACCAGACCACACACCAAAAAATCGCAATGCCGATGACAGCGGCATCCGTTGCGCAACGTCGTATGGGCTTCAAGGCCCCAAGAGCTCAAAAAATGTGAAGGTCAGTCGCCCTACCTGGTTTCCCAAGGATTCAGCAGGGGGGGGAGTGACGAATAGAAGTTGAAGAGAGGGGCCATCCTCCTCTGGATTCAGCAGGGGGGGTATATGGCCACTCCGATGGCAGGTCACCGGAAGATGGAAGAGAGCAAGCAAGTAAGGGACGATCCGTCGGCCAAACAAGCGCTCAAAATGCATCAGGGGAGAGCTCAGGGCGATGATCAGGCGCCCCTGGCTGCAATCGCCTGGCTGAGTGCTGCCAAGTCCGAGACATGGATCATGGTCTTGTGCTTGCGGATGTACTCCATGAAGGGAGTATTGACCCGCGGCACGAACGAGGAGACGGGTTCCCAGGTGTCGTGGGACGGCCCATAGCCTCGCCAACGAACCTTGAACTCCAGGCCTCCGGGTGCCGAGGCGTTCGGACGCTGAGCCAGGATTCTCTCGACGGTATAGTCGTCCTGCTCAGCATAATCGTCGACCGAATCAGCCTCATGTGCGGCGTAGCTCAGGGACACATGTCGGCCACGGAGGTCAGGTTCCCGCACACGGAATTGACTCTCGTGGCGCTCCCGGAACTGTCCGTGACCCACCTTGATGCGGTAGGTGTCCTCACCAATCCTGCGGACCACCTCTCCAGGTGTGAACCAGGTTTTGGTGCAGTGGGTGCCCATAGGGCGGGATCTGATCACCCACACCGGGTCTCCCACATGAACTTCTGCGCTGTCGAGCTCGGGGCGGACTTCTGACGCTCAGCATGCTCCTTCTCGAGCTGCTGGCGGATGTCCCGCGCCGTCGCCTCTTGCCGCGCGAAGAATTCCTTGGCAGCCATGGCCATACCATCACCAGACAAGGGAAGTCCCCGACCCAGGGGGTCCCTGCCGAACAGAATCTGGTGAGGGGACAAACCACCCGGAGTGGGGGTGTCATGATGGGCCTTCAGAGCAGGCCACATCTCCTCAAACCAGTTCCGCCGTGGATTGGTGATGTGACTCTTGCGCAGCTTCTCAAACAGCTGCTGTCCAGCCACTTCAGCACGGCCGTTAGACCGGCTGAGATAGGCGACGCTCTTGGCATGACGTATTCCCATGAGGGAACACATAGCCTTGAACCAGCCACCAGTAAACTGGGGCCCTCGGTCACTGCAAATGGTGCGGGGGATGTCAAAGACGGTCAGCCAATGACGAATCATCATGACTGCCACTTCCTTGGCAAGCAACCCCTTTTTGCGTGCCGGAACGGCTACTACGTAGCTACTGTGGCAATCCACACAAAGAACCACACAGTCAAAGGTCTCCTTGCGGATGTGCACTTCGGGCATGGAGAAGACGTCCATGGCCACGCTCTCCATGGGCTGGGCAGGAACCGGGGTCCATTGGGCTTCCCCCTTGACGTTCCGGTTGTCGGGATTGCAAGCCTGAAAGACCGAGCAACCCTTCCTGACCTTCTTGATGGCGGTGTAGAGATTGATCTGGTCGATCTCGAACCGGCGCTGCATGTCAAGGGCTTGCTTCTTGACCCCTGGGTGCATCATGTGGTGGTGCCAAGCCTCGCACAGCTCGAGCACCCGGGACTCCGGTACTAGCAGCTTACCATTCCGGTAGAGCTTGCCATCTTCCTCAGTCAGCCCCTTTGGCCACTTCTGCCCGTCATCAGGGTCGGTCACAGCCCTATACTCGGCCGCAAAGGCCTCAGACTTGGCGTAGTCGTCGGTCCAGTCGTCCTGGAGGCAGGATTCAGGGAAGAGGTGCTTGTCGGACTCAGCTCCATCAGGGGCGAGTACTCTGACCGCTCTGCCCATCCTCGTTCCGAGGGGGGCATCCGCAGCCATGACGACGAAGCATTTTACACCCTCCTCCTCCATCAGGCGCGCCATTTCAATGATCCTCTTGGCTTCAGCGGTCTCAGCCTCATCGCCATGGGCAGAGATATCCGTCATGCCCTTGCTGGCGGGATAGGCCCACCTACTGAGACAGTCCGCCACGGTGTTGTCCTTGCCAGGAACATACACAACCGTGAAGTCGAAATTGGCCAAGGTCTCATGCCATCTTGCCCGTCGGGAGGCGGGACCTGAGGGGGTGTCCACGTGCTCCTTGTGCCACGACTGCAGACTCTGATGGTCGGTGCAGACAGTGACGGGATGGAGGGCTATGTACCCAGCCCATTTCCTGAGAGCCATGACGATGGCATACACCTCCTTTTCTCGGGGCGTCCACGTCCGTCTCTGGCCTTCTGCAAGGACTCGGCTCCAGAAGGCCACGGGCACGTGCCTCCGGTCGTCAAGCACTTGTTCCAACACAGCGCCAACGGCGTAGTCGGAAGCGTCGGTGCGCAGGACGAACCCTCGGTCAGGATCCACGAGGTGCAGACCCACTGCAGATAGCAGCGCCTGCTTCATCCCCTCAAAGGCACGGTCGGACTCATCATTCCAGACCAGAGCCTTCTTGGACCCCTTTTTGGTCTCCTCTCGGTTGCCCTTGAGCATGGTCGTCATGGGGGCTGCATACTCGGCATACATCTTGATATACCCCGAGTAGTAGTTGCAGAACCCCAGATACGCCCGTAGCTCAGAGACCGTTTTGGGCTTTTCCCAGTGCTCAATCGCAGCCACCTTGCCAGGTATGGGCTTTCGCTGCCCGTTCCCGGCTACGTGGCCAGCGACGACCACCTCGCTTCCCGCAATGGTGGCCTTGTCACTGCTGCCCGTGAGTTTGTGCCGAACCAGAAGGTCCAGCACTCGAGTGACGTCCCTCTCGTGTGCCTCCAGGAGCTCCTCGTAGCTCATATAGGGGTCCCCGGACGCGATGATCACGTCGTCCACAAAGGGGTCCGCACAGTCGAGCACCGGCTCAAGCAGGTTCTCCAGCATCCGCTGAAAAGCCGCATTGCCGTTGGTAACGCCCATGGGCATCACCTTCCACTCGAGAGGTCCAAGTGGGGTGCTCATGGCTGTGCAGGCACGGGACTCCTCGGCGAGAGGCATCTGATGATAACCATGTTTCAGGTCAATCACCGTGAAGATCCTCCGCCGGTGTTGTTTTTGCAGCATGTCCTCCATGAGGGGCAGCGTATAGCTGTCATGCTGCGTTTGGGCGTTTAGGCCGCGGTAGTCGACCACGAGCCGCCACTCACCGGCCACCTTCTTGGGGACGACAAAGCACGGAGAGGCCCATTCGGAGTGGCACGGCTCAAGCCAGCCTCTCTCGATGAAGTCACGGAGGATCTTCTCCATGGCCTCTTTCCTCTCGCCCCTCAGGGCCCCTCAGGGCAAACTCCCGGTGCCGATACACACGGGGGTCCTGCTTCAGTCGTATCTTGGCCTCGCCATACGGTCCACGCACCGGCGGGGGAAACACAGGTTTTCCGCTGAAGAAGGTGTCCCCATACTTCTGCTTGAGCCTGGCCCTCAATGCCTGGATCTTGGGGCAATCGCCGGACTCCGCCTTGGCTTTTCCGGGCACCTGGACTACTGAGCTTACTTGAGGGGTAGCGACCCCGCTCGGTTTCGGCTCAGGTGGTCTTCCCAGGTGGCCCAAAGGGCCATCTCTGGTCTTGCCTCGGTATAGATCGCCGTAGGTGGGTGGGTTTCCGCCGATTGGCTCATCCTGGCTGGACAAGTGGTCCAGCACCCTCTGCACGAAGGTGTTCCCATCATAGGAACCAGAGACGATTGAGTCCACTTCCCACCAGGCTTTGTCCTGGCCTCTGCCCTCACGCTGGCTTCCCCAGTCGTGAAAGTGCTGATCCTTATACCCCTGAAGCAGATCCAACTCCTCTGCAGTGAGGGGGTCTTCCGATTCCCCGATGTCAACAGGGGAAACCGCGAAGCATTGCCGTCATGGCTCCGCTATGATGCGGTTGACACACCCGAGATCCGTGGTGTCGGCCTGATCAAGGCCCCCATCCACATAGTGGAATTCCGTTGGCCATCTCTGGGGTGGCATGGGCTGTCCCTTAGCATCCTGATAGACACTCTCTCCAGCCGGTAGGACGACCTTGTTTAACGTCATGTTGGTCAATGAGACTACCCAACGTCGGGTACTTTCCTCCTCGGTGCATCCCATAGGAAAAACCAGTACTGCCTTGGAGCGGTCCTTGCAAATCTTCGCTATCGCTCTTGGAATGTCCCATCTGGGGCAATGGATCCACATCAAGCCCTGATGCGGACCCCAGTGCTTCTTCCACGCGGAGTCCTGTGCGCTCCAGTACTTCTCGCAAAACCGCAGATGGGCGGAGGTTCCTGAAGAAAACGCATCCAGGGCCAGATCCGAAGCTCCCAGGTCCGCGACCACTCGGTTCGCCACTTCCGGCATCACGCCGTACTCCTGGTTTGCTGGCCCAGTTGGCTCAGTGCCCAGCGCGGCTACTTCGAGCTGATTGCGTTCGGGCCGGATCTATTGGCATTCCACATGGTGCTCAGGTGACGAAAGCCACGAGAGCTGGTCGTCCTCGTACAGGGTCATTGAGGCCTGGGCCGGGAGGACGCCGGAGTCCGTCTCCATCATGAAGTCGTACCCAGCGATCATGTCCCAGTCCATCTCGGCCTCGTAGAAGCGACCTTGCAGGAGGATTTCCTTGCCGAGGTCTGGGCGGCTCAGCTCACGGTGGTTCACGAACTGCAGCCCGATGGCCGCTTCCTTCGTGCCTCCCACCATGTACTGGCCGTTCGCCACCTTCAGCCTGACAGGTTTCCGACTGTCGGTCAAACACTCTGGTGGAAGAAGGCCAGCCTTGACCAAGCTGACCTGTGCTCCCGTGTCGACCAACACGTCGAAGACCTTTTCCACTTCCCCGCATAAGGCACGGACCTTAAGATGCAACTGCCGCTCACGCCCCACTCCGCGCACGGCGTGCAAGCTCAGGATCTCCGGCCATTCCAGAAGCTCAACAAGCGACTGGTGCAGGTCGTGGACAATGGGCTCAGGCTGCCCATCTGCAGCATCCAGCTGCGGTCCGGGTGATCCTCCGATACTCTCGGATAGATCTTGAAGTACATCAAACACATTAATGGTCGCGAAGGATGGACGGGTGCAAGGGTTCGTGCCTTCGGTTGCCCTCACCCCGCCACCGCGACTGTCGGGTGCCGGACCGGGCCTTCCGCCCGCGGCATTCCCTTTGTGCTTACCGACTCCCGATTGGGATGGTGTGGCGCTTCCCACGACACCATCCTGCGACGGCCCTAGCTGGGGCCCTTGGCTGCAGGGGCTCCGCTAGGGGGCGTCGGTAGTGGTAGTACGGGTCTTCTCCTCCGCGTCAACCTCGTTGACGCCCTTCTTCCTTCCCCTATTCCTAGGCATCTTGTCCTTGTCCTTGTTCTGGTTGTTCTCTTTGTTCTCCTTGTTCTTGTTGTCCGACCTGGGGACCCAGTTCGTCTTGATCTCCTGGATCTCCTTGGCTAACTCGGTCCCCACCGACATGAGCTTGGAGAGCTCGTCCTTGTCCACCTCCACTTTGGCTTCCCGGATACCCGCGGGCACACGCTTCTTCGACCCGTGCGCCTTCTTGTAGGCCTCCGTGTCAGCCTGGTGGATGGGGCATGTTCGGTGGTCATGGTTGAAGCCTTTCTTCCTCCCATAACACACGAAACAGCCCTGAGGGTGAGCTCGTATGAACTCCCCAAAGGACAGCGGAGGGTCGCCAATACGGCGGGGGTCCCTCTTATCCTTCTTCTTCCAACCCGGCTGCAGGGGCTTCCAGCTTCCGCGGTTGCTCCCCGCGCCGTTGTGGGCCACGAAGGCACAAACGGCCATCTCGACGGGCTCATCGTCGTCGTCATTGTTGCCGAGAGCTTCATCGCCGTCGGCTCCCGCTGGGTCCATGGCAGCTTCCCCGCCAGGCCCCTCGCCAACGTAGTTGACGTCGCGGTCGCCGGGCCTGAACCCGCGGGTGTGGTGGAGGTTCCGGTACTCCTTGAGTACCTCCTCTCCAACCCACCTCAGGATCTCGTCGCAGCTCATCCGCGCCGGGAGGGCCTGCAGACGGATGGTCTGGCCGCTCACGTCACACTCGTCAAGGCGCCACATCGCGGTCTTCTCGCGATCGCCCGAGACGGTGATGAGGAGAGTGTTCCGCAGGGAGTGCCGTTTGACATCCCGGGCCACGTTCTTCCTCGTCCAAGCCACCACGTTCGTATGATACTCTTTGGGGAGCATCATCTTGACCGTGTGGTTGGACTTGGCCCTCTTGGCTTCCTCCTTGGTGACCCTCTTGATCCATGCTTCCGGCAGCATGGAGAGCAGGCGAGCCTGCTCCTCACCCTCGTTCCAATCCTCCACGTTGCGGCAGAAGAGGGTGTATTGCCCTCGGAAGTCCCGCCAGTCCCGTAGGCGGATCTCCCGTCCATCATGCTGAAGCTTGATGGACTTCCATCGCTTGGCGGCCACCTGCGGAGCGTCCACCAGCTCCTGCTCGTTGAGCCCATTCTTGGCTTCCTTGAGGGTCTTGATTTTCCCCTCTTTGGTCGCCACGAAGTATAGCTCTTGGAGCACTTCCGGCAGGCGGTACCTGAACCGTCTGAAGACATATTTCTCCGCATCTGCGGGATCCATGTCCTCAGTGACGGTGACCCCCCAATCGTCCAGCTTCTCCAAGAAGCGGTCGAGGTTGAGGGGGTTGCCATCGTACATGGGGGGCTTGATGTCCTTCAGGTCTTCCCACATGGCGGCATCCGCGGCCTTAGAGACCATGAACGCCGGGCGCGAGGTCGACCGAGGTTCCCATCGGCCTCTCCCACGGACTCCCACGGCCGCCACTTCCATCTCCTCCCCGGCATCCGTGTGACCACGCCGTGGTTCCTCCATGTACGCTGAACCTAGATGTTCACGCCGTACTCCTTCCATGTACGCCTCCTCATCACGGCGCCGGCGGCTGCGTTCAGCGGCCTCCCGTCGTACACCACGCGGCGGGCTAATATCGAACTCCTCCAGGTCCAGGTCTGGGTCCTCACCTCCGCCGACGTCCCACTCCACGTCTCCTCTGGGGACCTCATCCCTGAGTCCACCATAACGTCCACCAGCCATTGGGATTGGCTCCGGGGCTGGTGCGGGGCATCGGGGGCGTACCGGTGTCCGCGGTGGAGCATGGCGGTTGTGGTACTCCACGCTGAGCCACTCATCACGCCAATCCTCACTGCCACTGCCGGGCGGCACACGCTCGTTGCAGCGGCCCGCGCTGTGGTGAGGGGGGGCGCTGAGAGAGGGGGCACTGGCGCTGGGGCGACTCCTGGGGGCTCCGCCGGGGGCGTGGGGTCTGCCTGGACCTGGTCCGGGTCCCCAGCCGTCGTCCGACGAGCCAGACTCCAGGGGTGGGTGGTCGCTGCCAACGCTACCACGGGCTTCCAGCGCGTCCAGACTCTGCTGCAGGCCGCTGATGACCTTGTTCAGCGACCTGGTCTCACCCCTGGCAATGTTCAGCAACTTCTCGGTGGCGGTGGCGACCTGGGCGCTCTTGACCATCTAGATCTTGGCGATGTCCAGCTCTCTCTGTGCGCGCGCAGCGACCCTGGCGATGCGATTTATCTCGCCCTTGCCCGTGTCTACCTCGCGCTCGAGGGACTGGACCCTCCTGCGGAGGTAGACAATCCACCGCCGGGTGGCATCCGGGTCGTCGTCCCCTGGTGGGTCGTCGGGGTCCCCAGGGGGTCCTCCAGGAGGGCCTCCGCCGGGTCCGCCCGGTCCAGGGGGTTCTCTGCCGCCCGGTGGTCCGCCTCCAGGGGGTCCACTTGGTGGGCGTCATCCAGGGGGTCCTGATGGTCCTCCGCCAGGGGGGCATGGTGGGTCTCCGCCGGGTCGCCTTGGTGGGTCCGAGGATGGGGGCTTCTTCGTGTGGTCGAACTCCATGTCATCATCCTCGTCCATGTCGCCCCACCTGGGCGTCTCGGTCTCGGAAGACTCCGAGCTCGGGTAGGGAGGAGGGAGATCCTCATCTTCACCTTCCGGCTCCATGGGGACGTCTCCGCCTCCTCCGCCAGCCACTCCTCGGCGATGTCGGAGGCCTCGTTCATCCCCGTCGCTGGCGGTGAAGAAGGGGTCGCTGTCGTGGAGGTGTCCGCCCGCTGGCCTCCGTGGCCTCTCCGGGGTCTTCCCCTTACCCTTCCTCCGTCGGTGGGCGGTGGGGCTGCTGCTCCCACTGCTGCCCGTGTCGACCTCGTCCAGCGTCATCTTGGAGGAGGCCTCCCCTTCGAAGAGCCTTCGAAGGGTCTCCACTCGTGATCCTCCCGGGGGAGTCTCGCGGCAGAGCTTGGCCTCTGCCTCCTCCATTGCGGCGGCGGTGGCTGCGGCAGCTCGCCTTTCGGCCTCCTCCCTGGCACGAGCCGCCTCGGCATCCCGGGCCTGCTGCAGCCGCGCCTTCTCCGCTTCCAACGCCGCCAACTCCGCCTCCGTCTTGGCCCTCTCCTCAGCGCCCTTCCGTCGCGCGGCCTCCATGGCGTCCTTCTTGGCGGCGTCCGCCTGGGCCTTAGCCGTTGCCTCGGCATGGGCCCTTTCCTCCGCCTCCTTCTTTGCCCTCTCTTGGGCAAGCGCCTCTTCCAGCTCCTTCACGTCGGCCTCCTTGCAGGCAATGGCATCCTGCGTCAGGCGGGCTTCCTCGTCGGCTGCCGCCACCTCACCCTTGACCTGGGCAATCGCTGACTCATGGGCGGCTGCGGCCGTGAGTCCGCCCGCAATGGCCGCCGTGGTCGAGGCGTGGATGGCCATGCCATGCGCCCACTCCGCAGCCTCCTGCTGGGCGATGCCGACGGCGCCCTCCATGGCAGCGTTCTGCTGCGTGGCCCGTTGCCGGGCAACCCGAAGGTTGCAGGGCACCCCACAGGCGCGCTCACAGGCGCGCGCCACGTCCCTTTGGTCGGGAGCGACGCTGCTGCTGGAGCTGGCCTGGTCGGCCGGCATCCTCCCGCGGTGGGCCGACTCCACGTCGCTGCTGGGGCCTGACTTCCTCAGGAGCAGCGGACGGGGCTTGGCCTTGGCATGCTTGACGACTTGGAGGTAGTCGCCAAGGGTGGTGTGGCCGGGGTGGTGACCGCCACTGGCCCGTTGGGGGCTGGGGGCTGGGGTTCCGCCCCTGGCGCCTTGGTTGGCTTCGGCGGCCAGGGACTCCTGGTACTCCCGCCACTTCCGGTCCCGCTTCCTGTCCCCGGCGGACCGCTTCTCCTTCCCCGGAGACGCGCTGCTGCTGCTGCCCTGCAGCCTGCGCTCGCTCCCCGGTTCCGGGAAGTTCTTCTCGATCATGTCCCACATGGAGACATTGATCGTGGCGCCCGACGGGTGCTCGTTGGAGTTCTCGTCCTCCTCAATCCCGTCGGGGCGCAGCCCTTCGCCGGGCCTGTCTGGCCAGGTCCAGACCCTCCAGCGCCTCTGGCAGAAGCGGAAGGCAAACCCTTCCACCCGCAGCCAGTCCTCCACCGCCTGCAGGCGGTCGGGGCCCATGTCCGTGCGGAGCTCGAAGCTCCCGGGCATGCCGCCTTCGCACTGGGGGTGGCTGTGGCGATAGTGCTGGTCCCACACCAACCCACGCAGTAGGCGCACCGCATGGGGGTGGGGCCGCGGCCACGTCTTACCCGCTTCTTGCCAGTTTACCATGGCAGCGGGGGGCGTACTTGGTCTTGAGGTCCTTGGTGGGCACTCGTTCCGCTCAACGAACTGGTCCTGGAGGTGTTTGTTGAGGCGGGTGATGCAGCGCTGGACTGGGAGTGCGGCCGGTGCTGGTCGGCCGGTGGTTGTGGAGGTGGTTGCTGTAGCTGGGTGTGCGGCCTTGCTGGTCGGCCGATGAGACTCGCTGATGAGGGAGTCCTGGTCAGTCCACCTCCTTCACGGTCGCGGCGCTTCCGTAGTTGCTCAGGGCGATGCTCTGGGCGGCGCTGCGGACCGCTGCGCTGCGCTGCGAGCTGCGAGCTGCGAGCTGCTGCGCCGCGCTGCTCGGGGTTGGTGGCCCCGAGTGGCACGCGAGGGATGGGTAACCCCGCGGCGGTGAAACGCTTTTGACGTGTTCCCGTGGGGGGCCTGGCCACGGGACGCTGCGGTGACACGCACAAGCAAGCAGGCAGGCAAAGCACTGCGCTCACAGGGGCATCATTACGCTCGTGTCATGTGACAAAGCGTTTCAGGATCCTTGCCACTCTGAAACAAGGGAACAAAAGTATGTACAGCAACACATCAGGATATGTACATATGGGGTTAAGACTGGACTGAGGTAAGGGCATCACAGGACAATAGACACTCAGTCCCAACTCATATCCCAATCCCAGGTCCGACCCTCCCAGTGGCTGGTGGGGGCGGGGGCTCAAACACAACCCATGCCCTGCTCAGTCCGGACCCTGAAACCCTGCCATCAGGGGGGGTGTCCCGCCCAGCCACAGGCGAGTTCCTGGGAACCAAGACGCTCCAAGGCCAACCAACAGTAGCTCCCTATGGTCCCCCAACGGCAGGTCCCAACTCCACTCTGAGTGAGAGAAATGGCCCCGCCAATATCCCCCAGGAGTTGGTAGCTGAAAATGGGCTGTTTCAGCCCAAACTGACATTAGCTCAAAAATCTCCAAAGTTGACCCCTCGTCCGGACCCGCCAGAGGTAGGCACGAGGCAACTGACCCTATGCCCTTCGAGTACGAGCTCTCTGGAGCCCTCACCCAACCTGGTTCCCTCTGAGATCCCGGCATCACGGCACCACGGGTTCGTCAAGTGGGGTCATGATGCCAAAATCACCAAAATTGGCGTCATTCCCACGCGTGGCTTGCCCGGCCAGGGCAAGGCAAGTGGCTCACAGGATAGGAGGCAGAACCTAGGACTTCTATCTGAGTGTACAACTTAAGATCAGGTCCGGGCTCCCTGTGGGCACAGAGATATGGGGCCGCCAATTGACCACACGGGGGGCTGAAATTGGGGTCCCAAAAGGGGGTCATTTTGGCTGCTCGAAATGAGCCAAAATTCGGGGGTGCTCCCAATAGTATATCTCCACGCCGGCTTGGAGATCAGATCCGCCATTCCATACGCCATCCACCGGGAGTCTGACAGAGACTCACATGCCCTTGGCTCTCAAAGATCTCCATGCCACTCGGCGTGGTGACAATCCCAATTGGGTCCACTCTGCACCAAACCCAGGTGGAGTCCCTCAAAGCGCAGCTCAGTGTCGTCACCCAAAAACTGGAGCACCTCGAGTCACAACTCACAGAGCAGATGGCGCAGCTGGCGACGAAAACAGAGGAGCCGCGGCCGGCAGAGGAGCATGTGGCAGTGGGACTGGTGCGACACGAGACCGTGAGGATGCCAAAGGGCATGGGCATGACGAAAACAGAGGAGCCGCGGCCGGCAGAGGAGCATGTGGCAGTGGGACTGGTGCGACACGAGACCGTGAGGATGCCAGAGGGCATGCGCATGGCGAAAAGCCGCAAGATTCCCTCAGTCCGCTTTGGTGGAGTTGCAACAATTTCGGCGGATGATACTATGAAGGGCACCGCAATTAATGTCCGACCCCCCACCCACCCACCAACGCATGTGGCACCTCGCCCATCCCCGTAGCGTTGGCCTCCCAACTCCTGAGAAAGTGCATTTACAATTGGACCGCATCGCTCGACCCAAAAAACGGAAAAGCATCAAAGCATGTTGCGGCGTGGCTGATAAATGGAGGGTGTGCACAAAACTCAACAAGGGACGGAATGGCAGCAACACCGGAGGAGACGGTGCTTTCGCATCCGTTGTTCAGGCCCTTGACAGATGTGCATTTCCGTTCTTCGCATCCTTCGACGACGATCCCATTTTGTGCACGTTCTCGACTTCTATTCTCTCCCACTCTGCCACTGTTGTTACCGATATTTTACCCACACATCATGTCTGAATTACAAGATCTACACATGTAAAGGATTGTGGAACATTTAGTGAGACAGAGCAAACTGAATCGCACGGGTCTGTCAGCAGAGCTAAGCCCTCACGGCGAAAAAAATATATCGTAATTGTTTTGATGCAAATTAATACCATGCGCACAGGCGCAAAGACTTTTTTTTTTGGTGGGGGGGCGGGGGGGGGGACTTGCTTGTATACGGGTAAATGGGTAGGGATGGTTGCGATGGTACTACTGATGCTAGTTTGGCTAATGCGCAACTAGCCTCCTGTTCCGTTTTGTATCCCTGGGAGCGGAGGAGAAATGAGGGATTCCAGCCCTGAATTTCGGCAAACAGCCACGACAAATACATCGTAAGGCGGGGAGGTACCCCCTCCCCTTTCAGGTCCGCCCAGCCTACGCCCAGTCACTGTCCCCCTGACGCCAAGTGCCAGTTTCAATGGCATTTGTAACCGACAGTAACCGTCCCCAACCCCTTTGGCAACCTCCTCCAGCCGCTTGTCGGCCCGCCTCTGGGGCCGCCTCTGAGGTCCCTTCTCTTCTAATGCATCCCTGCCCGCTCCACCTCTTTCCGTGCAGGCGTATGAAGGCCCTGGTGCAAGCCAAATTTGTGGCATTGGTTCAGCCGGGGCCAAGGGTTGTGTGGGCTCCTGAGGGCGCTCTTGTCACTGATCTGGTCATCGGATTGCGGTCAAATATCATTGTTCATTTTTTTTTAAGGCATGGCCACAAGGGCCCAAGAATTGCGAGAAACTCGCATAGTTCACCGAAGGACAGCAGCGGTATTCACAGGTGCAAACAACCATGGAATTGCACCTGACTGAGTTGGGCCACTGCATTTGCATGCTGCAATCTAACCCAAGGTGCATCTGCACTACCCTAAGGTACCAAAGGCATGAGTTGGGTCCACTTAAAAAGGGTGCTGCATGCATTTTCTGTGCGCCAAATCCGTGGTGTGCGAAGGACTGAAAAAAACAGAAAACTGACAAAAGTGGTTTCAGCCAAGTGTTTTGTTGGCTCCTGGTGCGCGTGTCACTGATCTGGCCATCGGATTGCTGTTGAACAGCATTGTTCATGATGTCGGCAAACACCAGATGTGTAGCAGTTCAGGACCAGTTAATAATCATACTATGCTCCCCAGGAAATGCAACCCTGCACCCTGAGTGAGCACCGGGGTAGAACCATGTGATGTGCCATGGCGCCCAATGTGCCATGGAATCGAATCGAAGTTAAGCCAACATGTCCGTGACAAACGAAAATACGAAAGAAAAGCAAGTGTTGCACCCACAGAGTGGAATGGATCTCAGTCTTGATTTCCCTTTTCCGGTACGAAACTTCCAGTGTGCCAGTTCATCAATGTTGGTGTCCTCTGCTTGCATGTCATCTTTGTCCCCGTCTAAACATCCAAAGCATTTTCCCTCGAATTTGCACTGTCGTACTTTTCACTTTCTCCACCACCATTTTATGCAGTTTGTGCTCAATGGGAGCGGAAACGTCAGAAGAGATTCTTCCTCTGTCAACAGATACTGGAGACCCGACGACTTGTACTTCACCAGGAATTCATGGAAAAGAAACAGGGCCACTGCCCTCCAGCCACATCCCAACACATATCCAGGAGTGGTGTACGCTGCCAACCAGCCTTTGTTGGATTTCATGTGCAATCTTGTACCCTGATTGATGGAAGGCTGTGAATGCAAAGTACTCAGATGCAACAGGGTCTTCTTGTAGCAATACACAGTCCTCCCTTTCCGTTGTATGGGAATACCAGCGTGGCCACATGGCCGGGCTGTCCTTTTGTTGTGGTTGTGAGTATTTCCGACACTTGGATGGCAACCTCATACACTGCTCTGTCGTCCTCTTTATTACTCAGCTAGAACTACGCAATCCAACTGTCAAATTGTCTGAATCTGGCCTTGCAGATATCGTTTGTCCACCCAAAGTTCCCCCCCCCCCCCCAAAAAGGTAGGAAAGGGCAAATAGACCTGTAAATAGACCAGCACACAACGCTGTCAACAGAAGATACAAATGAGAAACCACAAAAAGATGACATCCACATATTCACCAAGGAATCACCAACACTGCCTCTACAACCCCAACCTCTGTCGACGGAACGAAGGGTTTCGAGGGTGGTATAGGGAGGCTGTATAGGTAGCCTGTGCAGATTGTGCGATGCAATTATGCCGCCGTTGTGACTAGGGGTGGAAAATTGACGGTCATTGTGGGTAGGAACGCGAGGAAAGGGTTAGTGTGTGGTGAGGTGGAGGCATACAATCCAAAAGTGGTCAGACATGGTGATTGTTATTGCCCCGGTGCCATAGCCTGGGAGGGTGTGGAGGCTTTCTCAATTCATGATGATTGTGTTGTCAGTATTGCGGTCTTAATGAGTTTTCAAATCCCAAACGCGAGTCTCTCTGGTGCATTGGTAAAGCGCAGGTCACTCCCGCCGGCTGGGCGTTTGGAGTGGTGGCGGGACACCGATGGACATACAGAATTGGTTGTGGTTTTCTGAGCGGTTACCCCAACTGAATGCAACGTGGACGCGACCAAAGCAGTGGATTGGGAAACGGCAATGGAAAATGCCTCCAGACTGGCCCCAGGTCGAATCTTTGTATTTAGGCAAAAAAAGAGACCGGAGACCCGATGGGATCCGTGAGTTCAGATTCGGTGTTGTGGTACCAGAATCCCATCCACATTCGACAATGGTTGCGTTACAATATTTCACCCCCCGCATAAAGGCAACCTCGTGATCCAATGCAATCTAGGCATTCGGATAGCAATCTACATTATAGCCTTGAAGAAATGGTTTGTTGTGGGAGTATTTCTAGATGGCAGCTGTCATTTTCAGTGGGATAGGGCTGCCGAGCACCAAACACAGGACACCCACCACCAGACAGATATCATAGAGGTCCTGATCCCAACGTGTTTCCTGCTACACACACAAATCCGCTTTTCACTGATCGCACCTGATGGGGTTTGCGGTAGGCGTGCTTGGTATGGATTAAAAAAAAAGAAAGAACTCTGTCTTAAAAGACAGTATGTCCGCCGTCGCATTTATTTCAAAGCCACTGCCATGTACAACAATCTCGGGCGGCAATAATAATCGTCTAGCGGCTTTTAAAACTCCAGAAACGACAATGAAGTGAAAACACGATCGATTTTGATGGGGAGAACATACGTTCAGTGACTCAATCCTATCCACCAAGGATCCAAGCAATTTGTGCACATTGTCAATGGGGTAAAACAGTGCACAAACACCGTTAAGTTGTCTACAGCACCAATGTACACCCACTGACATTTGCAGGTTCAGTATCTCTGAGACATGACAATCTATTATCTCACAGAGCCATTGACCACCATAACAACCATGCTTGGTAGCAGGCAACGGTAGCAAAGTCACGGTGGGCACCTAGAGCATTGGGTAGAAACCAAAAACAAGCAAGCATTGCACTACAAGGTCGAAACACCTGGGGCGATACGCACCATTGGTGGCAGCATTTGATGCCCATTTGACACGCAAAAATCAGTGTCATGCAACAATAAGCAAGGTTTTCAGCTCGGTTATCTAGGTTCATGGAAATTGATTCAGCCCTCTAGGGTCACCAATTTTTCTACATTCCTAAGTGAAAATGGGAAGTTCTCACACCCCAATCGGGATGTTACATTTATACGCAGTCTTTTGCCTAGTGGTGATACCTGGCCACAGACTCATGGGCCCACCTTCCAGATCACGGCGTAGCTGGTGGACAAATCTTCCATATTTATTGTGTGTTACAGGCTAGCACGCCTGTGAATATGTTTGCAATTGCATTCCCCTCTATAGTGGACGCTATTAATGTCTAGATCTCCACAGAGGCCACAGGTCTTGGTCGGGGGTAAGAGAATGAGTTTTGCACAAGTCTACATGTATGCATGGAATCTGATAGGATTGCGGCAAGCAAGCCACGTTGAACCGAGGGGAATCAGAATCCAATGTCGTCATTGCGTGGCTTCTTTGGTGCTCCTTTTCTCAACTGTCTCCGCCGGTCGTTGGTGATGGCATGCCTCGTGATGATCAACCGAAGCGGTGCATTGCCGAAATGTGGGGGCAAGGCGCACTGCAGCGGTGAAGACATACCATGGACTTCAACCTTTCCAAACTAGTAAGCTCTGTCGAGATTCACTGCTGGTGCACAGCACATCGATCACAAGGACGAGATGACCCCACTTGATCAATGATGCCATTTTGGTTTTGATGCTGGTGTGTGTATTGAAGGCAGAGACTTTATATTCAGAGTTTATTGACCACGGACGGATTTTGACAGACTTACCGGGTATTTGAGACTTTCTAGAGTACCATGCCTTTTAGTAGTGAGAAATCCTTTGTTTTGCAAGAGCTATGCGAGAGTGAGACCGCATGACACCAGTTTCCACTGAACCAAAGTTTGCCGTTACGAAAACTACTACCGGGAAGATGGATCATTCTACTTTTTTTTTTAAATCCCCACGCCTATAGGCAAATACGAAGCACCACCGGTGCCACACCACCATGACAACCGCCACCTTAGGCCACCGTCGCTGCCACTTGCTCTTTTCGATCAAAGATTACATGAAAATTTGAAATTTTTCTGGCCATAGCACCAGCACAAAACCACGACAAAAAAAAAGTAGCAGCATAACCAGCAAGTTTTTATGAGTCTTTCAGCTCTTTGTTGTGCCTCTCCTGCGGCTTGCTGCTGGTGTAGGGTTCCTGCTGCTTGTTTTTGATGGAGAAAATGTTTTAGTGTGGAAATACAACCAATACAGGATAACCCAAGTCAGAGATAAGCAAGTAGAAGTCAAACAGGATCAAAGCATGAAGGGCTGCAGTCACAAAAGAGTTAGATGAAGAAAGGTATCAACAATAGACCACAGCAATAGACAATCAATGCAACTCGGGTTGAAATATTTTACATGATTGAGGAAAACTGATTGGAAAACTGCCCGAAGGGCTCACACTCTCCATAGTGCCATCTTGAGATGTGCACTCTTTGTTTTTGGGTCCGATAGGTGCTGAGGTGGCATGGCTTGTGGCGCTAAGGTCACTGCCATGTCACATGGGAACTTCCTACTTAGCTAGGCTGACTGGGTATTGAACCTAAGACCTCTCAAAAAGAGCTACCCCGGCCCCCTAGGGTGCATACCACTAGGATAGCTAAGAATTCATGAGAAAACATAGATAAATCCATGGGCTCTGAATTAATGTCAGCGCGTCAGTCAGTCCAGGATAAGATGTTTTAGTTCACATTGCTTGGGGATTAAGGGGTCCACACAATATCCTGATTTAGTGTTTGGTTCTATAGGTCAAAATGTGTTATCACCCATTTTGGTTAGGCCAATACTAAGATAAAAATGCAGGATAGCTTAGAGCATCTCTAATACAACTAAAGTCTACTCTAAAGCAATGGAAAAGCACTTTTTCTTACTCCCCCTTGTGTTGTGGTGGCCACCACTGTCGCATTTCAGGAAAAAGGGTATTTTTCTTGGCCTCTCCTTGGTTTCCACATCTACTTTAAAATACCTATAGCCTCCCTTACACTAGAAAAGGGCGCTTTACCATGGCCAGCGCCTTTTGCTGAATTGTTCCTGACAATTACCTACAGAAAACTCAGGGCTCTTGGCGCTGCAGGGGTTCCTGTGGCTTGGTGGGGTTAGAATAGGGCATGCAAAGACCATATGCATATGCATCCCTCCCTCCAAGCTGCAGCGTGACACAACCCAACGCCAGACTCTCATAGGACGCTCGCTTTGAGTCTCTTGGAACCTGCTGGCGACCTCTGTCCTGGTCTTAGGGCGAGGGGCGCGACGATTAAATTAAAATTGCCCTTGGTGGAGTCTTGGGTTCTGATTCAGTCTCTTGCTGCTGCTTTTGGGCCCGAACAGCGGCCTGCTCAGCGACGCTTCGCGAGGATATCTGTACAACAGAGGAATGGGAGGATGAGGGGCGAATCCACGCAAACGCGAAGCGACAACAGCTAAATCCGTCAAATGACGACCTAGAATTTTTCTGAAAACACATACCTGACCAGATTCCCATTGTGCATCAGATGCACATTTTTATAAAAATTGCGGTCATCTCCTGGTTTTTTAAATCACGAAATTCTCACGCAGAAAAAGACGGCGCGCTGGAGCGGGTCCTAACGAAGCGCCGGAAAACAAAGAATTGGTAAGACTATAAACGTATGTCACGTATAATGACGAAAATGACGAGACACACATAAATAGGTAACTATAGGCATCTCACCCATGCTGACAGCACGAATTCAAGATCAAAGAATTCAAAAATCAAAAATGACTACAATGAAACAGGTATAAACCACAGGTCTGTGCTCAATTCGTATGCAGCATGCATATTGCCTGTCTCTTGTCTCCTTGAACAGGCCTGGTAGCAACGCTAACAAACGATAGAGGGATAGATTAGAAGATTGCAGATGATTAGAGGTGAGATCAGGGTGATTAGACATACACACAGATGCATAGCGTTGCGTTTCCCTTTGTGCACACTTGCTCTCGCTTTCTAGCGGTGCGTAAGATAGGTAAGCCCAGGTGGGGCCACCCCCTGGTAGAGTTTCTGATCGCTGTGGGTAAGATTAGGTGTGATTGTTGAGAACCTTGAAAAGACGTCAAGAACCTGTGCATACTCGTGCATTCAAAATATGCATTAAAGGGTAGGCCACGCGTGGTGCGCACGGTAAAACCCTTGTTTAGGTTACCCAGGGGCTCCACCACACGTTCTATAAGAGAACGGGTGGAGTTCCTTAAGCTTGCTTGCTTGTAACTGGGTTTAGGAACAGCGTATTATAGGTCAGCCTAAGAAGCGTATAACACGTGGAGGCTGGCTTGATTCCTCAGTCTTAAACCCAGTTCATTTGCCTTTGCTTTACAGGTGGGAAGGTCAGGGTGAATTGGTGCAGCTGCAGTTGCCTTCGGCGACTTTTGAATTTTTCGCCCACGTTAAAACGGGCGCTGATCACACAATCAACAAACTGACCTTCAGCCAGGAGTGGCGAAGGCAGTCCGACCTCTTCAACATACACGCCGTGCACGCAGCCTGAGCACTCCTTCCCTCCAAGCCCTATCAGGGAAACGCGTAGTGGCGTCCCTGTTAGGCCACAGTTGCTTAGTAGCGCTGTGTTCTCGTGTCACTTTCACAGGAAGGCCTCTAGGGCCTTTGACATGATCAACATCATCCCCAAGTAGCGTGTGAGTGTAGGAGTGGCAAGCCAGGGTGAGGGTTTGGGCCTCAGAGTCCGCTCATCCTTCGATGGCTGGTGCCACTATAGGGCGTGTAGGACCTGTAGTGAGTGTGTCACTGTCCCGCCTGTTTCCTGAAATTTTATCAGGGTTTTGGTGGGCAGTGGCAGTGGTTAGTCCAGGTTTTGGCCATCGTAGCAAACAGGCGTTTTCATGCCTCATAGCTTTTGGCCGGCCCTTCCCTGTAGTAGGCAGGTAGGTAGGAAAACAATACCTGGACTCACGTGCTGGACATCCCCCAAAGGTTTTGCGCCATCACAGAAACTGGGCGCTTAGGGGCGGAGAGACCCGGGGCGTACCCCGTGGCACCGGTAAGACATCCGCCGGGTTTAGCAAGCGTGCAGACTTGGGTATGATTAGGACACCATTTCTGCAGCTTGCCTCCAGGACCTCAGGAATGGCACACTCACACACACACGCTTAGGAAGGTATAGGAAAGTTCAGTCCCTAGGTTTCTTCTGAGAGGCAAGCGTCTCAGCGAGCCTCAGCAACTCTCCTAGGTTGTTCTGGGACAAGTAGTCAACCAGAACAGAGTTTAGGCGTCCCTCAGGAAGAACAAAGGCAGAGAAGGGTTCCCAGGTAGCTTCTTCAGGCGCTTATAGATATCTCCGAACTCCTTCAGGTACTCAGCTTGTTGGAGTCCATCTAGGGGTCGGATCATGGTTATGTTGAGGTCCAGGTGTACATCCATACGGCTGAACGCCTCCTTGGCTAGCGCTTCTGACCTGGCACCAATCAGGTCGTCGAAGTTGTTGCGGCTGATGTAGTCCGCACATTCGTTTTTGAGTAAGAAAAAGTGCTTTTCCATTGCTTTGAGGCATACTCTAGTTGTATTAGAGATGCACTGAGCATCCAGGCATTTCTATCTTAGTATTGGTCCCACCAAAAGTGGTGATAACACATTTTGACCTATGGAACCAAACACCCAATCAGGATATGGAGTGGACCCCTTAATCCCCTTTCTATGTGAGGCAAATCATCTTTTTTTGAGTTGACTGAGAACTGACATATTCAAGGCAGAGCCTATGAATTTATCTATGTTTTTCCATGAATTCTTAGCTATCCTAGTGGTATGCACCCTAGGGGGCTGGGCACCTCTTTTTGAGAGGTCCTGGGTTCAATTCCTGGTCAGCCTAGTTAAGTAGGAAGATCCCATGTGACATGGCAGTGACCTCATCGCCACATGCCCTGCCACCTCAGCACATATGGGACCCAAAACAAAGAGTGCACATCTCCTGAGATGGCACTATGGAGATAGAGCGGCCTTGGGGCAGTTTTCCAACTCTTTTCCAAAACATTTCAGCTATCTTTGTGAATATGCATTCCGATTTGACCTGAGTTGCAGTTTCTGTGAATATCCAATCATCTTTCACTGTTTACACTGCAGCCCTTCATGCTTTGATCCTGATTCTCTTCTCCTTGCACACCTCTGGCTTGGGTTATCCTGGATTGAATGTATTTCAACAAACAAAAGGTTTTCATCTCCAAAAACAAGCAGCAGGAAACCCTACACCAGCAGCAAGCAGCAGGAGAGACAGAAACACAGTGCTGAAACCACTATAGACTTTTCTGGTAGCAGAGGCAGTCTGTCTCTGCGCACCGGCAGCAACCCCGCGCCGTACATCCAGTGCGCCGAGTACAGGCACATATAAGCAGAAGGGCGGACTAAGATGGACACAAGGAAGGAGGACGCTGACGTGAAGACAGCGCCAGCGCCTGAGGCACCGGCAAGGCCAGCACCTGGGGAACCTGGACCTGGACCTAGCGGCGCTGTACCTTCGGAGCCCTTACATGGGCCAGTGGAAGTGGCTGGGGACTCGCTGGATGGACTCCAGACATCCTTCAGGGCCCTCTCCGTCGAAGAGGTGGTCGCTCAGCCTGTGAAGAGGAAGAGAGAGAGCGAGAAGGATGCTGGAGACGAAGCAGACGAAGGAGAGGAACAAGGCAAGACCTGACGAATGACCCTACCTTCGAAGGCGCACCAAGCGCTTCTGGCCTCCACGCATCACCCTCTCCTATGACCACCACACTCCCAGCCGCTGCAACATCCACTCCCAAAACCAACCCGCCTATGGCAGAGGGCACAGGCTTTACTGGCATGCCTCCCTACCCCGCCTATGGTATGGGCCCACCTACCACTGCGCTCCCTGAGGCAACTACTGCCAGTGAGCCGGTGACTTCCAGCTCTGCGCCGCGATGGTATGCGGCTGAATATCCCCATCCACTACCCACTACTGGAACCTATGTGGATGTTCCTGGGTATGCACCTGGGTATGCAACCTTGAGTGGGTTGAGGAGAGGACCTGAATCTCTTGGTGGCAGGAGTAGAGGATCGGGAAGATCCTCCAACAGGTCCCTGACGCGGTCGGAGATCAACGAGGTGCTCCGAGGAGCCACTTCAAAAATCGTGGGCGACCTCACTCAAGAGATCCGAGAGAAACTGGAGCCCCTGATGATCCCGCCCCAAGCGTCACCTACCACGGTGGGAATGTCACCCCACCGAGTACAGGCCAACCACCTGGCGGCAGGGTTGACAAACACCCTGGGGAGCCTGAGGAGCCGACCGATGCCGACTCCTGCAGCTATACCGAGAAGTCCCTTCATACCGGGAACGGCCCAGCCGCCCTACAGCCACGTGACGAACTCTACGAGGGCCGAGCTGGACCGGCTGGGGCTGACAGCCTTGAGGGCAATGGTGGACGTGGAGCCTTATGGCTCTAGTGATCTAGGCGGAGACCCCTCTGATGATGAGCCGCCGTCGATGACTTCTACTTCGCCCTCAGAGGACGATGACCCGGAGGACCACGAGGACCCAAGGGGTAAGAAGAAGAAGAAGAAGAAGAAGAAGACCCGACGCCCTGAGAGACGCAGGTCTCAGGAGGCGAAGGCTATTGCCACCTCCAAGATCGTGGTGAACCTGCCTGAGTTCACAGGCAAGGACCTCAGCGAGTTGGCTGAGAATTTTGGCCGGTTTCTCCGATTGACCGGCCAAACCCACGCTAGTGGGCGAGTCAAGTGCGACCTGCTCCTGCAGTGCTGCAAGACCAAGTACCTGGAGAAGCAGGTCAGGCAGATCGTGACTAACTCCGCCACCTTTGCCGATGTGTTGGTTGCCCTGGAGAGTCAGTACCCGACCTACGAAACCGACCTCTCCATCAGGGCCGAGATCCAGAACCTGCCTGTGCTGCCCAACAACCCCAAACCTGGCAGGGTCTCTGAGCTGTTGGCTGACCTGGATCACTGGGCTGGACGACTGACGCCCGGTTCCTACAGCAGCGACCACCTGCTGTTCTGGTTGGTGGCCAAGCTCCCTCGAGAGCTATGGGACGAGTGCCGTTCGACGGCGGAGCGCAAGGCTAGATCCCTCCGCTACGAGGATCTATGCGTGCTACTCCTGGAGCTGGCGCTGGAGAAGGAGAGCGACCAGCACTTGAACAATTACCGTCCTGGAGGAGGAGGTTCTGGAGGCCATGGCAAAGGGTACCAAGGATCCCGACCTGGGCAGGGGACTACCCCCAAACACGCCCACGCCCGTATCATGGAGAACGTGAAGGAGCTATTCTGGTGTGATGCCAGAGACGAGCAGGGCCACCTGCAGCACGCCCCTGACTGCGAGCAGCGAGACTGCTTCGTAGTCCAGGGGAAGCAGCAGGAAAAGAACACCGGCGCCAAAGCGAAGCTGCCGGATCATTACAGGTGCACCATCACGTGTGCATTCTGCGGGAAGCGGAAGCACTACGAGGATGAGTGCTACCATAAGCAAAGCCTATCGGCGAAGCTTAAGGGTGAAGATCCTGGCAAATGCTCAGGCAAAGGTGGAGGCAAAAGCAAAGGCAACGAATCCGGCAAGGGCAAGTCGAAAGGACGTGGTCAAGGGCAAGACAAGGGTCAAGGTGGACGAGGAGGAGGCGCTAACCGCCAGCCCGACAACAAGAACAAGGACAAGAACGGAGGCAACCCCAACCCTAATCCAGGGGGGAACTCCTAGCCCTCTGGAGGGCAGTCTGGTCCTACCACACGCTCACAAACGCAGGCCCGGCAAGAACAAGGAGCCAAGCGTGAGCATGAAGGTGGTGATGACGGCAACGCTAAGAAGAGGAGCCGTTTCATGAGGATGGCCCGCAAATTGCGGAACAAGGGGTTCGAGGTGACCTGTCCCGCGGAGTTCTGACGGGGACGCTCTGGTGGCACCCAAGACCTGGTGTTTTGGGTACGTATCCGACTAGGGGGACGCGAATACCTGGGGGTATTGGACACTGGTGCCACCATATCTATAGTGGCCAAGAAAACTTTACCTTGTGGGAGCCTGAAGAACACCATGACCACCGCCGCTATACGCATGGGGGATGGACATGTGGTGCACAGCTGCGGGGACTGTGAAGTGGAGGTACCTATGGGCTCCCGGACTATCGCCCATCGGTTCTATGTGATGGACACTGAGGCCTTTGACTTTGTACTGGGGACTGACTTCTTCGTACAGCACTCCCAGATACAATCCCTGACGCTGCAAGCGCCCTACCTCCTCTACGTGGACCACGGCAGTGGCAGAGAGTCTGTGCCACTGGAGCAGTCGGAACATACCTCGAGTTACCTGAGGCTATCGAAGGAGGAGCCCTCGAACATGATGGCGGCCTCCAAAACTGAGGACTACCAACTATTGGGGGAAGTCCTACACCAAGGTCTGAAGGAGTTAGGTTACTCTAGAGAAGACCTGAGTGTGGAGTTGTTCGCCAGCGACAAGCAGCATGTACTGGACCTTTACTGCAGCAAGGGGAAGAACTGCAGCTACAAATTTTACTGGCCCTCTTTCGGGATGGCCTACGGGAACCCCAGGTTCAGTGAACTGGGGAAGGTGCTGACCAAAGTGGCCTTGGAACGTTCCCGTATGGTCCTGTGTTCCCCCAATCCGGGAGCCCATGGGGGCAACGAGTACTGGCGAAGCGTCCTGGACAGGCTGACTATCAGCTCTGTTCGTTTGCCTGATGAGGCCATCTACGTGCCTCTGGGACGCAAGACGCCTATTGGGAAACCCGGATGGGGGAGTATGCTGAGCGTGGTGGACGGAGGTCTTACCTCCATCCCTTGGGAGGATCTGGACCCGACTCTGGTCCAGGCTATACAACGAGAAAGCGACGGACTCGCCTTGGGTGACTTGAAGGATCGCCTACGACCACAAGATGCTGTTGAGACTACACCCGGAGGAGATGAGTACGTCGTGACTGACACCAACGCCCCCAACTCTCCCTGCCATGTACCTGTTCCTGATGGAGTCTCTGAGTGTGGACTATCTGAGCAACCTAGCTCTATCCACTCGGATGACGAAACTGAGCACGATGCCTTCTTCGTGCAGACCTGTGTGGAGGGAGTGGAGAACGCCGAGTACGTCGCCCCACTGAAACCCCTACTCTCCATGAGGGTGGAGCTGGACCCTCGATCCAGGCTCAGGGAGTATGTGGATTCCAAGAGGAAGTTGGTGGCGAAAAAGCTATGCTACGCGAAGCCTACCCGCAGTTCATGGCCACTGAAGCAAGGACGTACCGGAGACCTATCCCAATTGAAGGAGGACCTCGAACAGAAGATCACCACCTGGCAAAGGGAGGTAGATCTTAAGCTCATGAAGAGCGTGTGGGGCGCCCATGTGAGGCCGCAGAGGAGGACGACCTCTCGGAGGAATGTGTATGTGAACCCCCTCGAGCGTGCCTATGTTGCCATCGTCCAACGGAGATGGTTGAACAAGACCTTCTATATGCCTACCAAGGGCTGACGGACACTACCACGGGCGAAGAGTCGGTGGAGGACCACCTCCTGACGTCTATTACTCAGGGGGCAAGCAACTTACACTCTGACGAGGACATGGAGGACAAGATCAAGGTATTCGACCCGCGGGTACAGAAGCTTATAAGGACCTATCTGGAGGTGTTCGGACAACTACCCCCCCCAGCCTCATGTGACAAGCTGGTACAGATGGACCTCAAGCTGAAACCCGAGTTCGTGGGTCACAGGATCCGGAGGAGACCCTATCCAGCTCCTAAAGAGCAGACCCACGAGATTGAGCGACAGATACAAGAATGTATCAACGCTGGCCTAGTCCTGGAGTACAAGGACGGGGACTACCCCCTACACTGCAGCCCCTGTTTCCTGGTGGCTAAACCTGGGTCTACGGCCGAACGGCTGGTAGTGGACTACGGAGAGCTGAACAAGAAAACGCTGAACCACTCAGGGTCCATTCCCAATATGGAGTCTACCCTGGAGAAGATAGCCTCCTGCCGCTACAAGACCAAGATGGACAAGAGGAGCGGATTCTGGCAAGTGGACCTGACGCCCAACGCACAGGAACTACTGGCCTTCATCACCCCTCAGGGGAGGGTGTTCAAGTGGAAGGTCATGCCGTTTGGCGTGGCTAACGCACCCGCTCTATTCCAAGAGCTGATGAACAAGATCTTGTCCATCCTACGAAGGAGACCTAAGGTGCAGGAGCTCATATCCCGTGGTGCCCAGATGGAGGCTCACATCGACGATGTATGCCTCGGGACCAATACCCAGGAGGATCACCTAATCCTCTTGGGTGAGTTCTTTGCGGTCTGCCAGGAGAACCACACACGACTCAAGCTGGAGAAGTGTGAGTTCATGCAGGAGACCATGCAGTACCTGGGGTTTGACGTTGGCTATGGGTGGTGGACCCCAGCGGCCTCTAAGGCCAAACCCCTGATGGATGCCAAGGTACGACACGAAGACCCCAAGAAAGGACTTCATGATGTACAGAGTTTCATTGGGGCGTGCAACTTCTATCGCCGCCACATCAAAAACTTCACCTACACCAGCGCCGTTCTGACGGACTTGATCAAGAAGAGTACTACTTGGCGCTGGGGCCCACAAGAGCAACAAGCGTTTGACGAGCTCAAAGACAAGGTAGCAAACGCTAAGTGCTTGGGCGTGCCTAGGGCACAAGGGGAGATTATCCTGGTGACCGACGCCAGCAATGTGGGCGGAGGTGGAACGTTGTTCCAATGGCAAGCACTAGAGAAGGAGGAGTTCGACTCGGCCATTTCCCAATGGGGGACGGAAGGTCTCAACCGAGATGGAACCCTCAAGCACAGGTACCCTGACGACAAGTGGGTCCTAGTACCTCTGGGCCACTGGAACTGGAAGTGGAACCAGGCCAGGGGGAACTACTCCACCTATGAGCAGGAATTGCTCGCGGGTATGCTGGTGCTATCCTCACAAGCACGACTGTTGGGGAGTAACTCTGTGGTCTGGCTGTGCGACCAAGAACCGGTCCGCAGCTTCCAGAAGGGTCCCCCACCTGAGAAGGCCAAGCTACGGCGCTGGTGGACCTACCTCAGTCAACTACGGCTGACGGTACACCATATCCAGGGAGTGAAGAACGAGTGTGCCGATTACATCAGCCGCAACAACTTCGACGCCCTGATTGGTGCCCGGTCTGAAGCGCTGGCTAAGGAGGCGTTCAGCCGTATGGACGTCCACCTGGACCTCAACGTGACGATGATACGCCCCCTGGATGGACTCCAACAATCGGAGTACCTGAAGGAGTTTGGGGATATCTACAAGCGCCTGGAGAAACGCCTTGAACCCCTCCTGGTCAACCAAGACCAGTGGAAGAGGGACAAGAGCTACCTCTGGCACGAGGACCGGATTGTGGTGCCTAGTGACAGAGTCCCAGCGCTGCTGAAGTGGACCCATGAGTCCAGCGGTCATGTGGGTGCCGACCGCACCCTGAGGCTGTTCAAGCAGTGGTTCCACGCTACGTGGACTTACGACCAACTGCGGAAAACCCTCCAGCCTATCGTGGACAAGTGCCCGTGCAGGTCCTGTAAACCAGGGGATATCAGGGACAGAGGTCTCTACTTGACCCTGCCCATCCCTCACTGTGCTAACAGTGTTCTATACGTGGACTACACGGAGATGCCGAAGTTCGGGGGCTATGACTTCGCCCTCGTGGTAACCTGTGGGTTGACCAGGTTTACCAGGGTGTTCCCATGTACCAAGCACATTACCGGGGAGGAGACTATCAAGATACTCCTGGAGGAGTGGTTTTGTGTCTATGGGGCGCCCAAGGAGATCAACTCCGATGAGGACGTACGAGTACGCTCAGATACCGGTGGGTACAAGAGGGTCCTGAGATCCCTCAATGTCCAGGTGTCTACGGGGATTCCCTACTCGCACACGAGCAACCCCCTATGTGAGCGACAGATCCGTGTCCTGAAGGAGAACGTACGGATATGGTGCAAAACAGAACGCACCAGAGACTGGGTGAGACTACTCCCCGTCATATCCCTGATGATGAACTCCCAAGAGAGTGCAGCTACTGGCTACTCGCCCCATGAGCTATTCCTAGGGCGCCCGGCATGGTTCCTACATGCCCCCTATCCAGAGGACACCCATTCTTCTGTGGGTGAATGGGTCCAAGAGCAACAAGCGAAGGTGGACAAGGCCAAGGCTATGCTCCAGAGAGTGAGGGAGCGTCAGTGGAACAAGAAGAACAAGCACCGAGTACCGGCCACCTACCAAGAGGGGGACTGGGTGCTGGTGCACCACAGTCGACTACCCGCCTGGCCCCGCTCTACCAGCGATGACCAATACTTCGGGCCGTACAAGATTCTATCAGTGGATGGACACCGTATCACCGTTCGGTGTTCTCCCCGTCTAGGGGGGACCCTGGTGTGCGCTGCTCAACACTTGAAACGCTACTATGATCCCGAAGACCTCTGTGGGGAGGAGTGGGAGCTGAACGACGAGGAAATCGCCGCTCTGGACCTACAAGGGGCTGCCAGCCCTATGGAAGTTGAAGGTGAACTCCCCGACATGAACGCCAGGGAAATGGCTAAGGAGGGCTTCTACCTGGTGAAGTCTGTCCTACGCCACCGCTATCGCCAGGGTTGGCGCTTCCTCACCCTCTGGGAAGGGTTTGGAGTCGAAGAGGCCACCTGGGAGCCCTTCTCTGCATTTGTTCTACCTGAGGGACGCCTAAACTCAGTTCTGGTTGACTACTTGTCCCAGAACAACCTTGGAGAGTTGCTGAGGCTCGCTGAGACGCTTGCCTCCAAGACTAAAGCTAGGGACTGAACCTTACCCTTACGTGCCAAAGCGTATGTGTGAGTGTGCTAGTCCTAAGGTCCTGAGAGCAAGCCGCAGAAGTGGTGTCCTAATTATACCCAAGTCTGCACGCTTGCCAAACCTGGAGGGTTGGCTTATTGATGCCACGGGGTACGCCCCGGGTCTCCCCTCCCCTAAGCGCCCAATTTCTGTGCTGGCGCAAAACCTTTGGGGAATACCCAGCGTACTAATCCAGGTATTGTTTTCCCTACCTATCTGTCTACTACAGGGAGGGGTGGCCAAAAGCTATGAAGGCTTGAAAACGCCGTTTTGCTAAGTGGCCAAAACACTGACCTAACCACTGCCACAGCCCACCAACCCTGCTAAAATTGCAGGAAACGGGTGGGACAGTGACACACGCACTACAGTTCCTACACACCCTACACCAGCAGCAAGCAGCAGGAGAGACAAAAACACAGTGCTGAAACCACTATAAACTTTTCTGGTAGCAGAGGCAAATGAAGGGTTGTTTGCGGCGGAGGAACCAAGCCACACACCCCGTATTATACGGTTCTCAGTGTGACCTATAATACACTGTCCGCAAACGCGCTGAAAGATCAGCTACCCTGTCAAGCGAGCAAGCGTTAAGGGACTCCTCAGGTTCTCTTAAAGAAGGAGCCCCTGGGTAGCCTAAACAAGGTTTACCATGCGCACTTCGCGTGGCCTACCCTTTAATGCGTGTGTGAATGCGCGAGCATGCACGTGTAGCGTGGGCAAACCTGCCCATCTCAACCTCAATCACGAACTCCACTAGGGGGTGGCCCCGCCTGGGCTTACTCACCTTACCTACCGCTGGAGAGAGAGAGCAAGTGAGGGGCGCACGCGAAGAACGTTGCTATGCACTTGTGTGTATGTCTAATCACCCTGATCTGACCTCTAATCATCTGCAATCTTTCTAATCAATCCCTCTATCGCGTCCTATCGTTGTTAGCGCTGCTACAGGACTCGTTCACGGAGACACGAGACGAGCAATGTGTATGCGGCATACGAGACGAGCATACCTGTAGTTTATACCTGATTCATTGAAGTCTTTTTCGTTGATTTTCGAATTCTTGAATTTTTGATACTTCTATTAGTGTAGGTGGAATCTGTATGTTTATTTATTAATGTGTGTCTCGTCATTTTCAAGACTACGTGAGACATACGTTTATAATTCCATTATTCCTTCATTTTCCGGCGCTTCGCTAGGAGCCGCTCCTGCGCGCCGCCTTTTTATGCGTATGAATTTCTGGATTTAAAAAATCTAGACATGACTATAATTTTTATAAAAATGTGCTTCTGATGCACAATTGGATTCTGCTCAGGTGTGTTGTTTCAGAAACATTCGAGGCCGTCATTTGACAGATTTTGGTGTCGTCGCTTCGTTTTTGCGTGGATTCGTCCATAATTCTCCCATTCCTGCCTCTGCAGATACCCACGCGCAGCCTCGTCTAGTAGGCCGTGTTCTGGCTGAAACGCAGCAGCCTGGAGAGACTGAGCAGAACGCAAGACCCCACCAAGGGGCAATTTAATTTTTTTTACGACTCCCTTCGCCCTAAAACAGGTCACAGGTCGCCAGCAGGTTTACGAAAACCCATGTGAGTGTGTATATTGTGTCTTGCGTTGGGTTTGTGTCGCGCTGCGTCTTGGAGGGAGGGATGCACATGCACATGTTTTGGCATGCTCCCAAACTAACCCAACTAAGCCACAGGAGCCCCGGCAGCGCCATGAGCGCTGAGTCTTCTGTAGGAAATGTTACATACAGAGCAGCAAAAGAGCGCCAGCCATGGTGGGCGAGCACTGGTGCAACTGGCTCAAGCCCCCACTCAGGACTACCACTCCTACACACACACTCTACTGGGTGTTGTTGATGAACATGTCGTGGGTCCTAGCGACCCTCCTGTGAAGAAGACAAGAGAACACAGCGCTGCTAAGCAACTGTGGCCTAACAGGGGACACCACAACGCGTTTCCCCTGCTAGGGCTTGGAGGGAAGAGGTAATCTTTTTGCGTGCACGGCGCAGATGTCGAAGAAGTCGGACTCCCTGCTCTGCCACAGGCAGAGGGGAGTTATTTGTTAGTGTGATCTGCGCCCTTGTTTAGCAGGGCATGAAAAAAATGGTATGCTGCTGCACCAAACACCCTACCTGCCCACCTGTAAAGCAAAGGCAAATGAAGGGTTGTTTGCGGCGGAGGAACCAAGCCACACTCCTCGTATTATACGGTTCTCAGTGTGACCTATAATACACTGTCCGCAAACGCGCTGAAAGATCAGCTACCCTGTCAAGCAAGCAAGCGTTAAGGGACTCCTCAGGTTCTCTTAAAGAACGTACCAAGGAGCCCCTGGGTAGCCTAAACAAGGTTTACCGTGCGCACTTCGCGTGGCCTACCCTTCAATGCGTGTGTGAATGCGCGAGCATGCACGTGTAGCGTGGGCAAACCTGCCCATCTCAACCTCAATCACGAACTCCACCAGGGGGTGGCCCCGCCTGGGCTTACTCACCTTACCTACCGCTGGAGAGAGAGAGCAAGTGAGGGGCGCACGCGAAGAACGTTGCTATGCACTTGTGTGTATGTCTAATCACCCTGATCTGACCTCTAATCATCTGCAATCTCTCTAATCAATCCCTCTATCGTGTCCTATCATTGTTAGCGCTGCTACAGGACCCGTTCACGGAGACACGAGACGAGCAATGTGTATGCGGCATACGAGACGAGCATACCTGTAGTTTATACCTGATTCATTGAAGTCTTTTTCGTTGATTTTCGAATTCTTGAATTTTTGATACTTCTATTAGTGTAGGTGGAATCTGTATGTTTATTTATTAATGTGTGTCTCGTCATTTTCAAGACTACGTGAGACATACGTTTATAATTCCATTATTTCTTCATTTTCCGGCGCTTCGCTAGGAGCCGCTCCTGCGCGCCGCCTTTTTATGCGTATGAATTTCTGGATTTAAAAAATCTAGAGATGACTATAATTTTTATAAAAATGTGCTTCTGATGCACAATTGGATTCTGCTCAGGTGTGTTGTTTCAGAAAAATTCGAGGCCGTCATTTGACGGATTTTGGTGTCGTCGCTTCGTTTTTGCGTGGATTCGTCCATAATTCCCCCATTCCTGCCTCTGCAGATACCCACGCGCAGCCTCCCTGAGTAGGCCGTGTTCTCGCCGAAACGCAGCAGCCTGGAGAGACTGAGCAGAACGCAAGACCCCACCAAGGGGCAATTTAATTTTTTTTATGACTCCCTTCGCCCTAAGACAGGTCACAGGTCGCCAGCAGGTTTACGAGAACCCATGCGAGTGTGTATATTGTGTCTTGCGTTGGGTTTGTGTCGCGCTGCGTCTTGGAGCGAGGGATGCACATGCACATGTTTTGGCATGCTCTGAAACTAACCCAACCAAGCCACAGGAGCCCCGGCAGCGCCATGAGCGCTGAGTCTTCTGTAGGAAATGTTACATACAGAGCAGCAAAAGAGCGCCAGCCATGGTGAGCGTCCATTTTTCTGTGTGAGGGAAACTCTAGGTATTTTAAAGTAGATGTGGAAACCAAGGAAAGGCCAAGAAAAAATAACTTTTTCCTAAAATGCGACAGTGGTGGCCACCACAGCACAAGGGGGGAGTAAGAAAAAGTGCTTTTCCATTGCTTTGAGGCATACTCTAGTTGTATTAGAGATGCACTGAGCATCCAGGCATTTCTATCTTAGTATTGGTCCCACCAAAAGTGGTTATAACACATTTTGACCTATGGAACCAAACACCCAATCAGGATATGGAGTGGACCCCTTAGTCCCCTTTCTATGTGAGGCAAATCATCTTTTCCTGAGTTGACTGAGAACTGACATATCCAAGGCAGAGCCTATGAATTTATCTATGTTTTTCCATGAATTCTTAGCTATCCTAGTGGTATGCACCCTAGGGGGTTGGGCACCTCTTTTTGAGAGGTCCTGGGTTCAATTCCTGGTCAGCCTAGTTAAGTAGGAAGATCCCATGTGACATGGCAGTGACCTCATCGCCACATGCCCTGCCACCTCAGCCCATATGGGACCCAAAACAAAGAGTGCACATCTCCTGAGATGGCACTATGGAGATAGAGTGGCCTTGGGGAAGTTTTCCAACTCTTTTCCAAAACATTTCAGCTATCTTTGTGAATATGCATTCCGATTTGACCTGGGTTGCAGTTTCTGTGAATATCCAATCATCTTTCACTGTATACACTGCAGCCCTTCATGCTTTGATCCTGATTCTCTTCTCCTTGCACACCTCTGGCTTGGGTTATCCTGGATTGACTGTATTTCAACAAACAAAAGGTTTTCATCTCCAAAAACAAGCAGCAGGAAACCCTACACCAGCAGCAAGCAGCAGGAGAGACAAAAACACAGTGCTGAAACCACTATAAACTTTTTGACTCCCTGGATATGGTGCACTGTTAGCCGTAGTTGGCTGAGGTAGGTCCACCAGCGCCGTAGCTTGGCCTTCTCAGGTGGGGGGCCCTTCTGGAAAGTGCGGACCGGTTCTTGGTCGCACAACCATACCACAGGGTTACTCCCCAATAGGCGTGCCTGAGAGGATAGCACCAGCATACCCGCGAGCAATTCCTGCTCATAGGTGGAGTAGTTACCCCGGGCCTGGTTCCATTTCTAGTTCCAGTGACCCAAGGGTACTAGGACCCACTTGTCGTCAGGGTAGCTGTGTTTGAGGGTACCATCTCGGTTCAGTCCATCTGTCCCCCATTGGGTAATGGCCGAGTCGAACTCCTCCTTCTATAGTGCTTGCCATTGGAACAACGTTCCACCACCGTGTTTATGCAAAATCCACACAGATGTGGGCATTGCATAAACAGCAATTCGCCCTCGAGGTGACTTGAACTGAGTGAATCCATTTTTCCCAATTTCCAACCAAATCCAATTTGCAACCAATAAAACCAGCAGAGACTAAGCCCACAACCGACCCAAGTCCCTCAGAGCACGGCAATGACACAAACAATTCCAATTGAAAGCCTGATGACGAAATGACCCAAGAATCCAATGAGGTCCAACAATGATCCAACCAAGACTTCACAAATGGTCCACAAAAACCCGCAAATGATCCACAAATGAGCCACAAATGATCCACAAATGAGCCACAAATGAGCCACGGGTTCAAGACGAGTCCATAAGTCCACACGGGACGAGCAAGGGCAAAGGTCCACCCTTGAGAAAAGAAAAAGAATTCACAAGCGCGAGTAAGACTCAACCTACTCTTCCAGTCGGACCACATGCAATGCAAGGACGAAGAGTTCATGGGCACAGGCATTATCCTATGGACTTGAGTCATGCATGCAAAAGTGTAAACCAAAATTTACATTACTTCTACCCGTCGACACGGATGGTCTCACCGGGGGTGGAGGAGAGGAAAAAAATGATTGACACCACCGTTGGGCCATCCCCAAAGAGCAAATGAGTCACACTTGAGTCTCCGGACGTCTTGACTACACCAAAATGAGAGAAGGAAGTGCACATGCACATACATGGTCACATGGGGCATGTAAACGCACCAACAAAGGCACCAGACCATGACCCGGTTAGCTCTTATGATCAACAACTAATCTAAACCAAATTAGCAAATGAGCAATACACCATTGACAATGAGGTACATGAGATTGGGCAGAGAAGCACACAATAGGCCAATGGCCTCCCGGGCTACTCATGGGACCTAACCTCCACCCAAAGAGAGCACCTGCATGGAGAGATGATCACAACCAAAGAGAGCACGTGCATGGAGAGTTGGTCTCATCCCGGAGAGTCGGAGAGAGTACATGCATCGCCTAACCAGGCCCGAGAAGAGATATTCCCCAACCAAATCCCTTGAGAGAGATTGACCTATCCACCATGAGAGAGGGCATGCATGGGGAGAGAGTTTCGCCTAGCCTTGACCCAAAGGAGCATGCATATGGAGAGAGTTTCGCCTAGCCTTGACCCAAGAGAGCATGCATGCACTTGGAGAGAGAGTGGCGAAAGCTCGACCAATACCTCTCCTTTAGTCTAATCATAAGACGGCAAAACCACGGCATGTCTTAATTGGATAACTCCCAAGCCACGGGCACTTGAAAAAAAGTGAAAGAGCCCAAGAGTCTCAAAGGATCAAAGACAACAGTCACATGGCATTAAATGCTCAATTTACCTCTGGAGGAGTATGATGAACTGGGAGAGAGCGGGAGAGTGAGGGAAAGCACCAAATCCACCTTGGGGAGAGGAGACACTATATGTTCACCTTGACCATGGAATTGTGGGCACCACCAAGTTTGAGTCACACCATGAATGAACCATGCATGAATGACAAATGCAATGTCAACTCTTAGAATGAATGCATGAGACCTCAAAACCAAATATGGTGTGGCACCTCAATGGAATCCAATTGCAAGGCAACAACCAATGTATCCCACAACCAGCGGTGCGCCTACCTATGCTCCCCTTGGTCTCACCTCTCCTCCCCTTCGGAAGACACCCCATGTGACTGGTAGGTTTTGCCGTGACTACTAATACCACCATAGCAGAGATAAGGACGGTCTTGGTTTCCCCGGAGGTACTCCCTCAACACTGCCCACAGAAGCGATCAACGTACGTGGTATGGCTGTCACATAGTCTTCCTCCGGTTGGATAAGTGATTCCATTTTCCACATGATAGATCTAACACTATTAGCACCAAACTGGAAAGGTATTCAATTGGCTGGCCTGCATTACGGCGCGACCAAAGACGGCGCGCGCGCACACACAGCAGCAGCCAATCGACTAATCGGAAATCGAAATAATGTTACAAGAAATGCTGGCCGACCGCAGAATTGAAATAAAATCAATGCAACAACATAAATGCAAAAACAAAACTGAAATCTGCGGTCGGAATTACTTCTGGGATCGAAATCTGGGATTGGAATCAAATGCTGAGATCGCATAATAATTTACACCTGAAATGGCACACAAGAAGCAACATGAGTGTGCAAAGGAGAAATGGGCAACAAACATGGATTCTGATATGGCTATGCCCCAAGTTTTACGACCCCCTCCCTGACTCAGTGTAAGTACTGCCGTGGCAGCACTGCAGCAAAGACCCCACAGACCCCACAACCACAGCAGGCAAAGACCCCACAGACCCCACAACCACAGCAGAGCCGCAGAATGTTCACTTGATCCCTTTTCTCACCCGCATATACCGACATTTTTTCGCACATTCTTTCTGTCCTCCAGCCATGTATCTGTGTGCCAGCTTCAGGCGCCACTGTCGCTTGTACATACCTCAGTTTGGGTACGCCAGAGAAAATGGAGCATTCAGGAGGTTTGGAATTTCAGTTCCAATTTCAATCAGCAGTTCATCTCAGCAATCATGTCAGTGTCATTCATGTCATCAGTTTCATCCATCATTCATCATTCATCATTCAGCACTTTATCAATTCATCAGGAGTTTATCAGCAGTCTATCGATTCATCATCATTCATCATCTCATCATTCATCATCATTCATCATCCATTCTGTTGTTGTCAGCATGTAACATTGCATTGCACATGACTTCAGTGTCAGTGCATCATCATTCATCATCATCCGCAGCATCACTCCATAAATTATTATCAATATTTACAGCTCTTTTGACTGTCATGCAGCGACAATTCCAGTGTATGCATGGCATGCTGCGATGTGTCAGGTTCATAGGTCGAACCACAACCAGGTTGATAGGTCAAACCACAGCCGCAAAAAGAGTCACTGTTTTGTGGGAGACATGTGTAGACCCGGAAGTTGATAGGTAACACCACAGCTGTCGAGGGTATACATGGACCAGCAGTGAGCTGCCAACCACTCGCTTGGGAGATAGGTGATTGAATCGCTTGACCAGCAGACAGGGTACACAGTCGGCTGGGGTGCGGCAACACCCAGTTAGTTGCGCCTGCCGGTGCAGGACTGTTTTAGGGACGCTTCAGAGTGCCCTACATTGTGACTGTGACAGTTTCTAGGTCCAAGCCTGTGTCAGGTGTGGCCGACCGCATTACTCTGTGCGTATCAGCCTCACCCCTCTGGATGCGTCCTGGTAGGGGGGTGTAACTGCAGTCGCCCACCAAAGCCAGACACCCGATCCAACAACAAGTTCTGATCTTATATACACCTACATTATATTCCACGCATATTTTTTGCCTTCACCTCCAGGCAGTACGATGACTTAATTGAAGCGCGACGCCTTTGACAGACGCGCGCTCAGCAGGATAGCCAGGACAGCACACCAAGAGTGCTACGCAATGTTTCTGCTTGTGGGGATTTTATTGCAAAGTTTGTATCTGACAGAGATGTACATACTTTCCTGTTTGTGTTGCTCAGGGGTGTTGTAAGCCCATGTATTGTCTCTGGCGTTGTGGACCTACGTGACAACCGGAATAACAAATCAGTACAAGTACTGCAGCTTTGGTCTTTGCCGTCGCTTCCCTTGTTCCTCCCAACTATTTTCTCAAACTGTGATTTTGTCTCAGCCGGAGACCCAGCAGGAGAATCATGATATGGTCTTCAAACAATAAGTGGGGCAGCAAACTACGGCAGAAGCAAGCACCTCAAAATAGGTCCACTCCACGCCTGTTGCCACCTACATGGGCAAGCGCCGCAGAGTCGCCGGGGCCCAAGCACCAGGGCCAGGAATCACCCCAAGGTTCCCCTTCACTGCCGCTCGGACTACCCAAGGGTCCAGAACACGGAGCTACCGCCAGACAATGGCCATGTGAACCGAGCGCACCACAAAGGGTGAACTTACAAGACAATACATGCTCCACGTCTGCTGCGCTTGTTGATGGTGCTACAGAGCAGAAGCAGAGCTGCGGTGAATGCAGACGCTGCTTGATTGGCTGGTCGTGTGTCAATGCAAGGCTACACAGCCCGCGCAAAACACAATCATGTTCCTGGGATGGCAGCGTCGCCCGTCTTGCGAAAGAACGTTCTCAGTTTGAAAAGGAGGCAGCCGGAGTACGAGCTCGCGGGCTCGCCACGCGTGTCACATGTGAATGTTGCTTCTTGGGTTGCCCTTTCTGTATAGTGTGCGATGAGATCGACGAAGAGAGGAACACCAATGCCGAAGATCCAAACCACGATGGAGAAGGAACCCGCGAAGTTTTTCATATCGCAGGGCTGAGAGCGCCAGATGCCGTCCTCGTGGGTTTGGAGGATTTCTGGGGAGGTCTACTGGATGTCGCCTGGAAATCTGAACTCAAAGTTGTGGAGAATCTCTGGGAAGTAACAGCGCAACAGCTGCAAGATATGTTCGGACACGTCGACTCACTGTCTGCTGCGAGGCTACTACCGAGCCCAGTCAGGTGCTGGGCTAGGGTTTGTTGCAAGGTTCTTTGCGGTGAGTGGGAGCCGTGGCATGATTCTCAGACACTGTACGATTTTGTTTATCTTGTTCTCTATAACCTCTGGATGCAAAGTGAAGGGAATGCTATGGTCTTGGGTAGTTTGGACAACGAGTTTCAGACTACCTACCACAATGAAGAAGACGAAGGACGGAAGGATTCTGATGGTAGCGAGCCGATTGAGCTGGACGCTGACAACTACTGGGACTCCTTCATTATGGGTGAGAAAGAACAGTTAGAGTGTTGGTACCTAAAGAACAGTGGCCCTCAGTTGCAGCTGTACTACACAAATGAGGACTACTACCAAGACCAAGTCGAAGAGGAAGAGGCACAATCAGACGTCGATGCCCAAGAGGAAGAGGCAGAAGCAGATGTCGAGGCTGATCAGGATGAGGCACAACCCAATGAATACTACTATGAAGACCACGTCGAAGAGGAAGAGGCAGAAGCAGGCGTCCATGCCGAAGAGGAAGAGGCGGAGGCAGAAGAAGATGATTACCAGCACCAAATGAAAGGTATCCTCCCAGCCAACTGCAGTGTGGCGCTGCTCTGGACTGTGAGTCTGTCGAGTGGCGCCCACGAACATTCACAAGAGGAGGGACCTCAAGACGCGTTTGCACAAGGCGTGCATGGAAACTGGGACTACGGCTCAATGGAAGAAAGCCAACACTCCAACCAGTACGCGCAAAAACGTTGGTGCCGTTATGGCAAGGCTTGTAAATATCTGCAGTTGGGACAATGTGTCTTTCGTCATGTATGAGAGTGATCACAAGCAGCGGGTCATGGCAGTCGTGGAAGCAAGAAAGGCCCCTCGCAGCGACTGTGACGCCGACAGAGTGAGGATTGCAGCAGGGTTGTTTGGAGGAACTGGCCGCAAAGAAGCTTGGTGTCGCAAATTTTGAGCACAATGCAGTTGCGCTTCCGCTTGGGCGCCCTGAAACCAAGCACAATGCAGTCGCGCTTTCTCTTGGGCGCCATGAAAACAAGCACTCTGGTCTTCGCTAACGTTTAGTTGGAAGTACAACGCTTTGGTTGATAATTTACTCGTGTCAGGGTCAGTTGGTCAGTTTTGTTGTTGTTTTGGTTCAGTTGATGGTCAATAGGAGGCTTCGTCGTTTGTTGCAAGCCCTGGCGTTGGCCGTGCTAACCTCACTCCCCTGACCACTCCCTTCCTTCCCTCGCTCACGCACCATGAATTTCTAGGTCCTTGAGGGAACAAGCTTCACTTGAAATTTTGACTCCAGTGCCTGACTGACTGTAAATTTATTCAAGCTTCGACTAGTTTTGAGTTATATATAAATGCCTCACCCTCGACTGTCAGATGTGGCCTTTTTTGAACTGTCCTGATGTCCCATATGTTGTACTTCACATGTTTGATTTGTCCAGGTCTTGGTCTGTTTGTTGGTTTGTTTTATTGTTCCTACAAGGTCAACTGTCCATCGTCGTTCTGTTTGCCCTTCCAGTGGAGACATCGTATTCAAATGAACGAAGTCCTGGTTTGTTACCTTTTGTTGGAATTTGGGGAGTACAGTACAGGTCCACAAGGTGTTTGTTTCTCTCATTTTGGTGTTCTTGAAGCAATTTTGAAGTTTGAAGTTGGATTTTGATATTTTGTTGCGAATCAGAGTCCCTGTTCCCTGGCGACGCGCTCGGACAGGGTTACGGCGCTCACAACGTGACGCTCTACGCTGCGCTGACAGCGTTTGACTGTCCTGCGCCACCTGTAGCAGCTAATTCTGTTTCAATTCTTCAATTTTGCAAATTTTCAAATTTTGCTCTCTTTTTCTGTCGGCGACGCTTGTCGTAGCTTTTCGACGCGCGAGTGCGTTCGTGGCACTCGTCGACACTGGTATTGTGTGTCGACGGCTCTCTTCCAGCGTCTTGCCCAGTTTCAGGGCTTCATCCTGGCCCATTTTGGGTTTTTAGACCTTTTTGGCCTCTTTCTGGCCAAATGTGCCATTTTTGGCAGGATCGGTCGCAAGCGACAGCTGCGACGCGTGGCGACGCCCTCTGTCGTTCGCCACGGCGCTGCTGGGGCACTCCGAGTGCGCCTGGGTGTTTTTGAGGTGAGTTTTGGGTCAATTTTGGTCATTTTTCACTCTTTGAGAGAATTTCATCTTTGTGATCATCCATCACCATTTCAAGTCAATCAGCCTATTTTGGCTGCTCATGTGCAGTCAACTCCTTCGCCAGAGCGAACCTGAAGGACACACTTCCACACTTGCACTCATACACTTACAGAATACACCATGTACGACCCCTATATATACCCATTTGAATGAAGCCCATGTATCAGAGCGCCCCAAGTCAACTTAGTGAGAGTCTATAGAGCACTCACAGTGGACGCCAATTAACCTAGTTGTATGTTTGCTCCATCCTTGTATGTGACTTCAAAGTGTATGAGCCACGAGTTCCCAGGTCTCTAAAGTAAGTACGGATTTGTCAGGAATTGAGCGCAGAAACGCGCCACCCAAGCGACGAAATTAGGCACTAGGCCCATGGCCTTGCCATACTCATCTCAAACACCAGAAGTGTTGCAGAAGCACTCACTGTTTCATTTGCGTGTAAGTGAGTTACGAATGGTCAGAACTTGGTAACAACCTTTCACATCTTTCACCATCCACGCTCAGTGCATCAAGAATGACAGTTCACATGACACATGACACATGACTTGAAGAAGTGACCATGATGGTAGTTGAGCAGAGGATTAACCCACTCAATTGCTGTATATCGGCGACCCATACAATCCAGTTTTCTTCCGACAAGTCTACTTCTGTTTGGCGACTCAGATCACAGACACTGATAGGTTGTGCCACAGTGTCCACTTTGTTCTTGTCTGGGGACTCATAGGTATTACCAGGGTCTCGCGCTGATAGGTATTACCACAGCGGACACCACTCCACGCCACTTTAGCTCTGCACACTACCTGCGTCTGAATTAGCCATTGCATTATGGACACAAGCCGGTTGACGTGCGGGTACACGCAACTAGTTACTCTTGCCGGAGTAGGGCTGACTTGTACTCGTTCGGAGAGACAAGAGATCCACGTGTTTGTTTGGTGGGTCTTAGCTGGCGAGTATCAGGCTGAACCCTGAGTCCACCCTTAGCAGGGGGGTGTAAGTACTGCCGTGGCAGCACTGCAGCAAAGACCCCACAGACCCCACAACCACAGCAGGCAAAGACCCCACAGACCCCACAACCACAGCAGAGCCGCAGAATGTTCACTTGATCCCTTTTCTCACCCGCATATACCGACATTTTTCCGCACATTCTTTCTGTCCTCCAGCCATGTATCTGTGTGCCAGCTTCAGGCGCCACTGTCGCTTGTACATACCTCAGTTTGGGTACGCCAGAGAAAATGGAGCATTCAGGAGGTTTGGAATTTCAGTTCCAATTTCAATCAGCAGTTCATCTCAGCAATCATGTCAGTGTCATTCATGTCATCAGTTTCATCCATCATTCATCATTCATCATTCAGCACTTTATCAATTCATCAGGAGTTTATCAGCAGTCTATCGATTCATCATCATTCATCATCTCATCATTCATCATCATTCATCATCCATTCTGTTGTTGTCAGCATGTAACATTGCATTGCACATGACTTCAGTGTCAGTGCATCATCATTCATCATCATCCGCAGCATCACTCCATAAATTATTATCAATATTTACAGCTCTTTTGACTGTCATGCAGCGACAATTCCAGTGTATGCATGGCATGCTGCGATGTGTCAGGTTCATAGGTCGAACCACAACCAGGTTGATAGGTCAAACCACAGCCGCAAAAAGAGTCACTGTTTTGTGGGACACATGTGTAGACCCGGAAGTTCATAGGTGACACCACAGCTGTCGAGGGTATACATGGACCAGCAGTGAGCTGCCAACCACTCGCTTGGGAGATAGGTGACTGAATCGCTTGACCAGCAGACAGGGTACACAGTCGGCTGGGGTGCGGCAACACCCAGTTAGTTGCGCCTGCCGGTGCAGGACTGTTTTAGGGACGCTTCAGAGTGCCCTACATTGTGACTGTGACAGTTTCTAGGTCCAAGCCTGCGTCAGGTGTGGCCGACCGCATTACTCTGTGCGTATCAGCCTCACCCCTCTGGATGCGTCCTGGTAGGGGGGTGTAACTGCAGTCGCCCACCAAAGCCAGACACCCGATCCAACAACAAGTTCTGATCTTATATACACCTACATTATATTCCACGCATATTTTTTGCCTTCACCTCCAGGCAGTACGACGACTTAATTGAAGCGCGACGCCTTTGACAGACGCGCGCTCGGCAGGATAGCCAGGACAGCACACCAAGAGTGCTACGCAATGTTTCTGCTTGTGGGGATTTTATTGCAAAATTTGTATCTGACAGAGATGTACATACTTTCCTGTTTGTGTTGCTCAGGGGTGTTGTAAGCCCATGTATTGTCTCTGGCGTTGTGGACCTACGTGACAACCGGAATAACAAATCAGTACAAGTACTGCAGCTTTGGTCTTTGCCGTCGTTTCCCTTGTTCCTCCCAACTATTTTCTCAAACTGTGATTTTGTCTCAGCCGGAGACCCAGCAGGAGAATCATGATATGGTCTTCAAACAATAAGTGGGGCAGCAAACTACGGCAGAAGCAAGCACCTCAAAATAGGTCCACTCCACGCCTGTTGCCACCTACATGTGCAAGCGTCGCAGAGTCGCCGGGGCCCAAGCACCAGGGCCAGGGCTCACCCCAAGGTTCCCCTTCACTGCCGCTCGGACTACCCAAGGGTCCAGAACACGGAGCTACCGCCAGACAATGGCCATGTGAACGGAGCGCACCACAAAGGGTGAACTTACACTCAGACATCCCTGATGCTCTGACACGCCAAAGCCAGAAGACGAGGGTCAGAGCCATGGAAAAGAGTACAAACAAGCATCATAGGGCGATTGGGGGGGTGCAAAATCCACACGGATGTGGGCATTGCATAAACACCCCCCTCCCTAGCCCTGAACACCCTGCATAACTCAAATGCTGCTGTTTAGGCGATAAACTACCTATGCAAAGCCCACACATGTGCCATTGACACCCCCCTCCCTAGCTGCAAATTCCCGGCGACAAGCCAAGCCGCAGCGAAACAATGCCACGCAATGGCGCGAAGAGGAATCAACAAGCAGAATGGGAGCCATACAATGCCGAAATGCACCTTGAGGTCACCAAAGACAATAAATGGAGAAAGTATAGAAAAAAATTTTTCGAAAATTTTTTCTCCGAAAAAAAAATTTTCTCCGAATTTTTTTTCACCAAATATTAAATCATTTGGGACCCAGGTGGAAGCAGGAAGCAAACGGATGCCATGGTTGCATCCTGATTGAGTTTTCGAAGTGGGTAGGTACTCACGAAATCTTCCAACTCAACGATATGTCACAAATATGGCAAAAACACGGTTTTTGACCCTAGCTAACCCTACCCTAAAAACTTTTTTAGGAGGGTCTACCGGGGGCCGCTGGTGCAAATGTAATGCAAACGGACCCCACGGTTGCGTCGGGGGTGCCCGGAAATGGTCAAGGATCCGTTCAGAATGTCCCTAGGTGCCACCAATTCGGAGGAATGAAAAATCAAATTTTTACTAAAAATAGTAACATTTGTTACTAAAAATAGTCAAGAGGAAAATTGAGATCTCCAAATAGGGCAACCCTGGAGGGAAACGAACCTCAGCAATGCGACAAGCGTTGCAAAAGATGGTCGCGGACGCTGAGGAAACGCGAAACGGGGGCGGCGGGGAGGAGTTCTAAAAAAAGAAAATTTGTTACTAAAAACAGCACAAAAATTGTAAAAATGGAACGTGGTGACCTAAAAATATAAACACCCAGTTTTGAAGGAATAGGCGCCCCCCAAGCACAATTGGCGGCCCCCATTGTGTCCAGCAACCTCAAAATAGGGGCGGAAGGTCAAACAACATAAGAAATCAGCGCGCCAAGCCAAAATCTGTCCTAAGTGCCCAAGGTGGTGGGCACACCATGGAATAGGCACTGAAACACCCAAACAATACAAAACAATGGCATGGTTGCATCCGGCAACCAAAAATTAGGGGGGAGATGCAAAGCAGGAGTGATGAGGACATCACAATGCAGATGGGAGGAGTAGGCCAAACAAGTGGAAAAGATATGTGGGTAAGAGAGACAACCACCATCAATCAATGGCAGCGGATAAGGGCAAAGGGATCATATGGCAAAGGGTTCAAAGCGTCAATGCAAAATTGACTGAACAAAGTGTGAAGAGATGGCATTCCACTCCATTGGGGAAAATTCAATTAAAAAACTTGCTGGAGGGCCAACCTGCCAATAGTTGGTAAAAAAACAGAAAATCAACAATATTTCAGCGCAAATCTGACAAAGACACATCAATCCCTTTCCGACGGTTGTACCGAGCCCTTGTGTCGTTGATATTATGCCAGAAAGAGCCTGCATAATGCCACTCCGGCTCGGGGAACCCCCGAAATTTAACTCGCCATTGTCGCTTCCCCGTAACGACACGATCCTCCAAAACACGCTCGACCACGTAGTCGTCGGTCTCAACTAACCCTTCCCTATCCGTATAATAGTGCAAAGGCACTTTCTTGTCGTCCTTGTAAGGGACATAGGGCTTCAAGCCCCGAGAAGTAAAGATCTCTTCCCTTCCCCGGATATTTACACGGTAGGTGTCCGGTGAGATGCGTCTCAACACTTCACAAGGGCCTTGCCAAACCCTTTCGAGCTTGCCATGCACAGGAGGTTCTACAATACGATTACGTACCCATACACGGTCCCCCGGCTTGAACGAGTGCTCTGGATGTTTGGCCAAAAATTTGGCAAACTCCTTGGCATGGAGGTCTTCAGGCGCTTTCAGACTTCAGCACGTTCGTCCAACATGCGACCAAAAGGTTGTCCTGCATCCTCAGCCCCATCCTGTAGGGATACGGGCAAACAATCCCCCCAACCTACAGGATCTCTCCCAAAAATAAGTCGATGTGGGGAATACCCACTGACTGCCCCCGGCAAATCGTTCAAAGCCCAAAGGGCCAATGGCAAGCTTTCCACCCAAGAGTGCTTGCTGGGACCCCAGCGCTGCTCAAGGTACTGCCTAAGTGAGTTTACAATACTTTGGACAGCTCGTTCAGCACGTCCGTTGCTCTTTGGTCGGTAGGCCACCGAGCTGTGTTGTTCAAGTCCACTCATGGCAAACAAACCCTTCAAAAATTCAGAGTTGATAATGGACGCATTGTCACAAATGAACTCTTTTGGCAACCCAAACATATGGACGCATCGATTCAAAAACAAAGAAGCAGCACTCTTACTGTCCAATCCCTTTTCTTGACAAGGGATTGCCAATACATACCCGGTTTGACAGCAGACGATGACCATGAGATAGTCCACCTTTTTTCCAGTGGACTTCTGCAAACACTCGGGCAATTTACAAAAGTCAATTGCAAGGGATGTGAAGGGATACTGCGGAACAGGAGCAAACTCACATGTGTCGGGTTGCTTGCCACGCCTTGCCTTCGTGGTTTGACACTCATGACATCGCCCAAGAATTTTAGCAATGTCGGGTGACAGATTACGCCTATCCCTTGGCAAGTCGTAAGCAAGGAACCAAAATTTTCTATCAAACAACTCCACAGTCTTCTCCACCCGAGGGTGGCCATAAGAATGTATTGCCACCACCACGTCTTCAAAAAGAGCTGTAGGGCACACAATCTTTCCCTTGAACCGAATCTTTTTTTGTTCATCGTCCCACCTCACACCGTAATCCCAATAATTCGGGTTTGAGATGACTGGATCAGACTCGAAGTCCCAATCAGGAAACTCATCCCGATAATGCTCAGTCCAATCCTCATAGAGAATTTTGGACTGAGGTGGTATGTTCACCTTGGACACGGCACAAATGAGTCCTTCCGACTCCGGCCAATACGACAAATGACTCATCCGAGCTTGAAGATGGGCTGCATAACCAGAAACAGTCTCACTGGACCAATTAGCTGCACATTCCTTTACAGAAGCAATAGGGCAGGGGAGCAGCACCAGAAACATGTCGCGCGATCGCAGCAGAAGAAAAATAAAAACCAAGAAAAAGACGCACAACCAGAGAAAATAAAGCGCAAACTCCATTTTTCCGACCTCAGAAGACCCCAAAAAATTTTACGCCGCTGTTTGGCGAGGTCGCAAAATTTAGGACACTCACAGAAAAAGAAGAACAACAGAGTCGCAACGGCGACGAAGTTGAGCGTTGCTTGCCCGAAAACACCTAGCAAAGTGCGTGTCCTAGGCGCTAGGGACTTGTGCGCGCTCCAACAACAAAGAAGATGATTAGAGGCGAGATTAGGGCAAAAACAATGGCCTTCGGCCAGGGAGTGGTTGTCATGGGAGGCCAACGGTCCTGTCCTGCGATGCAATGCGGGGCAACCATGACAACCGCTCTTACACGCCAACCTCCCTTTTTGTAGCACAAAAGAGCCGCCAAGACGGGAAAGCGGAACGTTGCGTGCCCCAAATCACTTAGCAAAGTGCATGCAATAGGAGTAGGGGACTTGTGCGCGCCCCAACACCAACAAGCAAAACAAAAAAAACAAGACAACATAGGGTAGACGCCACAAGAACAAGCCGGCCGCCGAGCCAAGTATGTTACACGATACGCCACGCAGCCACACGACGAAAGGGAGCCGAGGTCAACGCACAGGGGAAAGGGCACAAGCGCCACGCCACCACCAACAAAAGAGCACACCCGCTACTATCCCCCGCACGCATAGGACGATAAAGCCATGGGACAAGCAAGGTGTGTGAGAGTGACAAGGGGAAAAGACCACCCAAGCGCAAAGCGCCACACGGAAAAATGAAGAAAGGCACACCACACCATGAAACACATGCAAAAGTGCCCGCGGACGCCAAGCCATGAGGTATGTCCATGCACGCACACGCCGTTTGAGCCGCCGCATGCACGACAAGGTATCAACAAGGAGACGTACCCACCACCGAACAAACCACCGCCACGAGCACCACGCCACCGCCCAACCACTCACGTACGCATTCTCTGCTCTCTACACTCTAGGCCGTTTGCACCGAGGAAAGAAGCATGGTATGAGAGACACCCGTATGTAACCAAAAGGAGGGAACCACACGCCACCAGAGGGCGCACCACCGCCACAAAACACACGTACCACAAGCACCCAGGGGCACAAGAAGAGCAAGAGGTATGCCCGCGCACATATATGCCGCCGCAAACAACAAAAGGTATGGATGTACACAACAAGGGCCACCGCGGATGGAGACACATGCAACGCCAACGCGCCCAGCAACCAAAGAAACTGCCACCCCTTCTCCTTTCCCGAACATGCACACCCTATAGGCTGCCACCGCCGAAGAAAATGTGGACACCGCCAAAGAACACACGAAGAACAAGAGGCCACCAACACCGGGGAACGGAATAAGGATGGTATGAGGGCATACCTAGTGGGCAGCCCACGCGGAAAGAAGTGATGGTATGAAGGGAACCCCCGCGAAACCGAGGGAAGGGAGCCACACGCTGCCGGAGAGCACACCACCGCCACCAAACACACAAACCGCAGGCCCGAGGGCACAAAAAGAGCAAGAGTGGTATGCCCACGCGCGCAAGCAAACACAAACAAGGTATGGCAAAGGAGCACGAGCCCAAACCCGCCGCAGCAATCGCCACGGGGATAGAAGGACCAAGGACAGACAACGAGCACGAAGTACACAACGCCGACCGAGGAAATGCCATGAAAACCACCCCCCACCCTCTCTCCATAGGCCATCAACGCGGGAGGAAAATGTGGACGCCGCCAAAGAACACGCGAAGAACAAGAAGCCGCCAACACCGAGGAACGGAACATGAGTGGTATGAGGGAATACCTAACGGGAAGAAGCGATGGTATGAAGGGCGCCCACCCCCCGCGAAACCGAGGGACGGGAGTCACACGCCACCAGAGAGGACGCCACCGCCACCAAACACACAAACCACAAGCCCGAGGGCACAAAAAGAGCAAGGGGCCATCAAAGCGGGAGGAAGCATAACACAACAAGCAGGCCTGCCCGCACTCCGTGGTTGTTTCGTTAAAACGTTAGGGTTGTCTCCGTCGTGTCTCCGGGGGGTTGGGCGACTCCTGCATTCCCCCTGCACAGCTAAAAACAAGGTTGCAAGGTATGCTCAACGAATGGTGCTCGTAGTGCGCACGTAGGGTTAGAGAAGACGAAGTGCTCGCGATGCATGTGCCGGATTCCGACATACACACGTTGCCACGCTTCCTTGTGCATGCATCCACCTTCCTTTCTCTTCACAGGTCCAAAGGAGAAGTGTTTGCTCGTGTTTGCGTCGTTTGTGCGTTAAAGTAGGGTTGTCTTAGACGCTTAGGCTTGTTTTGCGTTGTGCCGTCGTCTCTCATTCGCCATTCCCTGTTCTCCTTTTCGCAGATGACAAAACAGGCACAACAGGAAGAATCGTGCAAGCCACACGATGCAATTAAACGCTTAGGGTTGTTTATAACTCGCAATAGGGTTGTTTAAACGCTTAGGTTTGTTTTGCGTTCGCTTCACTTCGGCATTCACACGATGCATGGTGAGTAAGGTAGGTAAGCCCAGGAGGAGCTCATCTTCTGGTTGAGTCAGTGTGGTTACAGTGGTATTGATCACGCCTCCCTTCCCTGCATGCGTGCACACGATGCATTACAGGGACTTGACAGTAGGCCACGCGCTGTGCACGCGGTATGAACCCTTGCCAGGTTACCCAGGGCTTCGCCCTACGTTCCATAAGGGAACGGGCGAAGTCCTTAAGCTTGCTTGCTTGCAACTGGGTTCAGGAACATTGTATTATAGGGCACACTAAGAAGCGTATAATACGTGGAGTGTGTCTTGGTTCCTCCGTCTTGAACCCGGTCCATTGGCCTCTGTTGTACAGGTGGGAGGGTCAGGGTGAACTGGTGCAGTCCCTTGAGCCGTGCTAAAATATACGGCGCTGATCACACAATCAATTGACTGCGCCTCAGCCAGGAGTGGCAAGGCCAGTTCGACTCCATCGACATCCGCGCTGTGCATGCCACCTGTGCGCCCTTCCCCTCCAATCCCTAGCAGGGAAACGTGTTGTGACGTCCCTGTTAGGCCACAGTTGCTTAGCAGCGCTATGTTCTCTTGTCTTCTTCACAGGAGGGTCATTAGGACCCAGGACTTTATCTTCAACACCACCCAGTAGAGCGTGCGTGTAGGAGCGGTAGTCCTGCGTGGGGGCTTGAGCCAGTAGCAGTAGCGCTCGCCCACCAGGATGGTGCCACTGTAGGGTGTGTAGGACCAGTAGTGCGTGGGCACAGGGCCACAGGGCATGCAGGCCAAGGGGACAGTGTTGGGCCCCCACACCCACACACCCGCGCCCACAGCATGTGGGTGACGGACCCCAACAGCACGCCCAGAGGGCGGGCAGTTGGGGGAGGGGAGGCGCCTGACCACAGACGCCCCTCACAACGGCGGAAGGCAACCCCCCCGGGGACGCCCTTCCGCCACCCCCACAGCGAACAACGCCGGCCCGCAAGGGCGCACGCTGTGGGGCCGGTGCTGGGTCCCCACGCCCGCACCGACCGCATCCGGGACACACGGGTCGCGGAGCCCCAGCTGCCCGCTCCAGAGGACGGGCGGCCGGGGGAGGGACAGCACCTGACACCAGATGCCCCTTACACCGGTGGCAGGCCACCCCCCCCGGGGACGGCCCCCCACCACCCCCGCGGCAGGCAGCCCCCACAGGGCATGCAGGCCAAGGGGACAGTGTTGGGCCCCCACACCCACACACCCAGGCCCACAGCACGTGGGTGGCGGACCCCAACAGCCCGCCCAGTGGGCGGGCAGTTGGGGGAGGGACAGCGCCTGACCTCAGACGCCCCTCACAATGGTGGAAGGCACCCCCCCCGGGGACGCCCTTCCGCCACCCCCACAGCGAGCAACGCCGGCCCGCAAGGGCGCACGCTGTGGGGCCGGTGCTGGGTCCCCAGGCCCGCACCGACCGCACCCGGGACACACGGGTCGCGGAACCCTGGCTGCCCGCTCCAGAGGACGGGCGGCCGGGGGAAGGACAGCGCCTGACACCAGACGCCCCTCACAACGGTGGTAGGCCAGCCCCCCCGGGGACGGCCCCCCACCACCCCCGCGGCAGGCAGCCCCCACAGGGCATGCAGGCCAAGGGGACAGTGTTGGGCCCCCACACCCACACACCCGCGCCCACAGCACGTGGGTGGCGGACCCCAACAGCCCGCCCAGTGGGCGGGCAGTCGGGGGAGGGACAGCGCCTGACCTCAGATGCCCCTCACAATGGTGGAAGGCACCCCCCCCGGGGACGCCCTTCCACCACCCCCACAGCGAGCGACGCCGGCCCGCAAGGGCGCACGCTGTCGGGTTGCCGCTGGGTCCCCACGCCCGCACCGACCGCACCCGGGACACACGGGTCGCGGAACTCTGGCTGCCCGCTCCAGAGGACGGGCGGCCGGATGAGGGACAGCGCCTGACACCAGACACCCCTCACAACGGTAGCAGGCCACCCCTTCCGGGGACGGCTGCCCCACCACCCGCGCGGCACGCAGCCCCCACAGGGCATGCAAGCCAAGGGGACAGTGTTGGGCCCCCGGACCCACACACCAGCGCCCACAGCACGTCGGTGGCGGAACCCAACAGCCCGCCCAGTGGGCGGGCAGTCGGGGGAGGGACAGCGCCTGACCTCAGACGCCCCTCACAATGGTGGAAGTCACCCCCCCGGGGAGGCCCTTCCGCCACCCCCACAGCCAGCAACGCCGGCCCGCAAGGGCGCACGCTGTGGGGCCGGTGCTGGGTCCCCACGCCCGCACCGACCGCACCCGGGACACACGGGTCGCGGAACCGTGGTTGCCCGCTCCAGAGGACCAGCGGCCGGGGGAGGGACAGCCCCTGACACCAGACGCCCCTCACAATGGTGGAAGGCACCCCCCCCGGAGACGCCCTTCTGCCACCCCCACAGCGAGCAACGCCGGCCCGCAAGGGCGCACGCTGTGGGGCCGGTGCTGGGTCCCCACGCCCGCACCGACCGCACCCGGGACACACGGGTCGCGGAGCCCCGGCTGCCCGCTCCAGAGGACGGGCGGCCGGGGGAGGGACAGCGCCTGACACCAGACGCCCCCCGCAACGGTGGCAGGCCACCCCCCCCGGGGACGGCCCTCCACCACCCCCGCGGCACGCAGGCCCCATAGGGCATGCAGGCCAAGGGGACAGTGTTGGGCCCCCACACCCACACACCCGCGCCCACAGCACGTGGGTGGCGGACCCCATCAGCCCGCCCAGTGGGCGGGCAGTCGGGGGAGGGACAGCGCCTGACCTCAGACGCCCCTCACAAATGGTGGAAGGCACCCCCCCCGAGGACGCCCTTCCGCCACCCCCACAGCGAGCAACGCCGGCCCGCAAGGGCGCACGCTGTGGGGACACCGCTTGGTCCCCACGCCCGCACCGACCGCACCCGGGACACACGGGTCGCGGAACCCCGGCTACCCGCTCCAGAGGACGGGCGGCCGGGGGAGGGACAGCGCCTGACACCAGACGCCCCTCACAACGGTGGCAGGCCACCCCCCCCGGGGACGGCCCCCCACCGGCCCCGCGGCACGCAGCCCCCACAGGGCATGCAGGCTGAGGGGACAGTGTTGGGCCCCCACACCCACACACCCGCGCCCACAGCACGTGGGTGGTGGACCCCAACAGCCCACCCAGTTGGCGGGCAGTCGGGGGAGGGACAGCGCCTGACCTCAGACGCCCCTCACAATGTCGGAAGTCACCCCCCCTGGGGACGCCCTTCCGCCACCCCCACAGCGATGAAAGTGCTGCCCTGGGTCGTTGTGGGTGCCGGAGGGCTCGGGGCCGGCAAGACCAGTGGGGCAGGCACGCGAGGAGTCTCCCTGGATGTTGTTATTGGGGGTAGAACCGGATACTCGGACACCAACAGAGGCGAGAGCAGCGACAACAGAAGCAAGGTCCATGCTGATTGTTATCCGGCAGAAAATCCCAGTCTATGAAGAAAATTGAGGGGAATTATTCTAAATACATCTGAGTGTCCAAAACTGTCTGAAAAGATTTAAATAATCCATTTATGTAAAAAGGTTTGGCCGATCTGGCCCGCGAGCGCGCGTCAGCGGCAAATGGCGATTCCAGCTAAAATAGCGGAACGCGGCGGATTTACGGGAAATGGACCGCGGAATCAAATCCGGCATATCAGAAATATATAGGAAATATCCTGTGACTGAGCTGCGAGGCGGCAATTCCGCCGAAGCAAAGAAAATGACCAAAATGTAGCCAATCTGGGCAGAATATCTGAAAATCTGAGCAGATGGGGCTAGCCGCACTTACACTCCCCCTCCAAAAACACACTGGGGTGTGTCGCTACGTCAACGAAGAACGTAGTGCGGGTAAGTCCCAGAAAAAGATAGAAATGTAGCCTCGATGTGGCGAAATCTGCTTGATCTGACCTGATTTGGGCTGAATTGGTACTGAATCAGGCTGGATGAACCTGAAATGAGACAGAATGAGAAGTGACGAACATTCCTCCGTGCAGTAAAACATTAGGTCAAGGGCTAAAAAGCATGTAAACGTATCGAGAATCGATACCAAACCATGCATTGGTTGAGAATGAGGTAAATTATTGGTGGATTGAGTGGGGGGATCAAGAATTGGAGTGACATCTCAGCGCTCTGGCACAGTTTCGCTGTCGCGGGCACGCTACGGTGTCCTCGCCGAACTCTACATCGTGTTATCCCGCTTTTCTCGTTCTGAAAAGTACAGCATGTGGCTCAGATTTGGCGCATCTGGTGGATGATCACAAGATTCAGCAAAAATGAGAATGAATTTGAGCAGAGATTGAGGGGATTAAGCAATCACAGAGAGGTTAAACAAATACACATGTTGTCTACAGACCCTAAGTGAACCACCGAAGGTAGAGATGTTCTTCTGTTCACTTAGATCTAAACAGATCTTCGAGGAATGATGGGAGATGACAAGGAAATCAATCTAAATTGTCCTAACATGAGTAAATTCCCTGAGATGAAGGTGAAATGAAGCGGAATGTGTACAATTGAAACTACCAACACCTTCGTTTAGACTAAAGTTAATATATATTGTCGTTTATTCAGCTCAATTGTGCTTTCCGGCACGTTGGTTCGCGAGCATCAAACAGATTCTATCAAAATGTGGATCATGTGATGATGCATCATGATGGGACATGCTGGCCCTGGATCCTTGGCATGTAACGCGCCGAAGGTTCGCTGAAGGCGCTTTACTGACAGTATATAACTGAGAGACATCGAATTTACAGTGGCGGTGGTGTCAATCGACTTGGACAAGGCCCATCTTTCGATGGAGTCCCACAAGACACTTGGATTCACCATTCTCGACAGTTTCTGGTCGAATTGAGCTCACATTGGCGTGTGCCAAAAATACAACGAAGCTTACGGACTTCAGAGGTTGCTGTTCGAAGTCCCTAGAGCTCCTAGATGAAGATTGTCTGAACAATTGACGTCTGGGTTTCGTACAACAGTGGCAGAATGATGGACAAACCTGAGAAATTCAAGGTAAATTTGAGGATCCTGGATCTGAATCTGGACTTTGGCGTCAGCATCACAGCAAATGAAGGTATGATCTGAGTTCCTGGCGTCGCATCTGGTGCAGCCAGTACTACAGGGGTTGCCTGTAGGGGTGAATGTCGCTGGCCAGCGTTTTGATTATGTACATTTGCTTCCATCTGCACGAGTAGCCAAATTCCAAAGATGCACAGACCAACAGAGACAAGATTACCCCGAATCTGCCTGAATTAAGCCTGAGTTTGGTTTTTTCTGAACACGGCAGCACACTCCGTCAGCGTATCTAAGCCTTGTCTGCCTAACGGAGACCAAAGAAAAGTTGATTGACGTCAAATTATCAAACATTCGCAGTTCTCCACATCATGACATAAACAGAAAGAATGAACAGTGGATTGAGCAGAATGTGGTAGGATGGCTTCCTCAATTCGGCCAAGCACGAATACATGTGACCACCAACCTGTCTGGCCTGGCCCTCGTACGGCTTGGGCGCTGCAAATCAGCGGCCGAACTCGAAGCTTGGTCCTCATTTGGCTCCTGGGCTGGCCTGACCGCAGGAGGGGGGATCGACGGATCAGCCCTGGAATGTGGCTGCTGAGGGCCGTAAAAGGCTGGATCTCGATTCACCACAGGTCGTTTTCCGTTGCTCTCCACTTGTCTGTCTGGTTTCGACAAACAATCTGTCAGGAGTACGCCAATTTCGGGGTGCTTCTTCAGGAAGTCGATGAACCCCTTGGTGTATCCATGGACAAAAGATTGGGCTGGTTCCCAGTTGTTGTGACTGGAATCAAAGCCCCTCCACTCACACAGAAATTCCCATTCGCCCTTGGCGTCACGTCTTGCTTCAACAATCCTCTTGAGTTCGTACTTCCCCCCTTCGATGACCTGATCGGACAAGTGTTTCGCAGTCCAAAAAAGGGGTTTAACCCGATCCTTGGGGGAGGGGATCTCTCTCTTGAGGCGATCGCCCGAAACGTCAATTTCCCTGCTGACATCCACACGAATCCTCCACCTGTTCTCACCAAGACGCGCTGTAACAGCGAATGGCCCCTCCCACAAGGGAAGAAGCTTGTCATCTCCGTCCAGGGTGGTTTCGGATTTTCGAAGCCAAACTCGATCATCGACTTCAAAATTGTGGGGGTTTTTTCGACCTTGATTTTGAACCCAAAGCCAGTCAGCCTGATGCTTCTCGATTAATTTCGACACAGATTTATCTGCTCGTTGGACTTCGTCCAAAAACAGCGAAGCATCCTTACAGGGGCGAGGATTATTCAACGGCATGTTCCACCAACACTTCTTTCGTCCAAAGACAATTTCATTTGGAGAAAGGCCATGATACAAAGGCGTGTTGTGGTAACGGCGAAGCAATGCGAAGAGAACTTCCATCCAATGGAAATCCTTTTCACTCGCGAGCTCCTTACGAAGCATATTAATTATTGAGCGGCCGGCTCCTTCGCCAGGCAGCGCTCGATGCGAGTGGATTTCACATCGGAGGTGGTGGATTCCAAGGCGAGCACACAATTCTCTCCACCATTCGGAGGTGTACTCTTTGCCTGAATCCGTGATCACCTCGGATGGGACGTCCCAGCCTCCCATCCAGGTCTGCGCGCACCACTTGGCGGCAGCCTTGCCAGTCATCGACTCAATGTTGCAAGGCAACACTTGAATGTAGCCGGAATGACGGCACTGAATGAGGAGCACACCATTGACGTTTTTATTAGTCCAATGGCACTCTTCGTCATCGAGTTCACCGAGATAGAAAAAATCACTGGTGACTCTGTTAAAGAGACGCTCCGGAATAGGATGAGGCCTCAGATGGCCGTGCTTCTTCGCGCTGGGGGGCGTCGAGACAGCACATTGGGCGCATCCGGCGGCTACTTTCATGCAGTGAGTATATAGCCGTGAGCCAAACAACCTATGTTTAATCATCGACCACAGTCGACGGCCATGTGCGTGGGGGGACTCCCATTTGTGCCACCAGTTTAACACTCGGGGGGCTAGGGCGTCTGGCACACACAATTTACCCTCCATCCACAGCTTCCCCCCATCCAACGAGTACTCAGCAAAAATCCCATCCCGGTGAGCATCTTTGGATTTGAGATTTCCAAAGACCTCTTTAAACATGGGATCCTGCAGGTAATCGGACGTCCAGTCACGGATGATCAGGGAATCCTTCAGCAGGGGTGGAGTTTTGGCCGGATCTCGACGCTTAATGCCCTCGATCAACCAAAATCTACTTACTCGTCGGGTATAGTCAAACCGTTTCACATCCCCTGAGGAGGGATCGGTGACTTTTTCCACGACTTTCAGCGTTTTGGTGCAGATCTCATGAGCATGCGCTGGATCTGTGATGGCCGTGATGTCGTGACACGGCAATGCGTGCTGTTTAACAGCGCACTGCATGCATGCACGTCGAATGAGTTTCTTTTCTTCCTGATCCCATTCGATGATGACATGGCGGTCCTGCTCCGTACCATGGATGTTGGTACTTTGCAGCCCCTCTGAGGCGGGGTAAGCCCATCGGCTCAGAGCATCCGCTACCGTGTTATGTTTTCCAGGCAAATACGACACATGGAGGTCAAACAGAGAGAGAAATTCGTGCCATCTGGCCCGTCGACCAGCTGGGCTCGCGACAGTATCAATGTGTTCGGTGGCCCAATACTCCAGAGATCGATGATCCGTCAGGACCTCGACTCGATTGGTGCCAACCCACGATTGGTACTTTTTTAAAGCACAGATGATGGCGTAAGTCTCTTGCTCACGCGGTGACCATTGCATTTGGCGTGGAGCTAGCTTCCGAGACCAAAATGCAAGAGGGTAATGATCGCCGGTGGCTTCATCAACCTGTTCAAGGACAGCTCCGATCGCGTACCTAGAAGCGTCGGTTCTAATGTAGAAGGGTCGGTCAAATTGAGGCACATGCAATGTGGCGACTTCGCAGAGGGCTGCCTTCAAGTGATGGAAGGCCTCCTCGCACTCGTCAGTCCACTTGACACGAACCTTTGAACCTGCCTTGCCCGCATCTCTCCCTACCTTCAATAATTCAGTGAGGGGGGCAGCAAATTTGGCATAATTCGGCACAAAAGTGTGGTAAAAATTGCAACAACCCAGGAATCCTCTCAACTCCGTGATCGTCTCAGGGCGCTTCCACTTCTGAATAGCGACGAGCTTCCCTGGACTGGGTCGTCGGGTGCCATTCTCTAGGAGAGAACCACAAAATTCGACTGATTTTAAAAATAATTTTCCCTTCTTTGGCCCACAAATCAGCTGATTGGCGTCAAGAATGTCCAAAACTTGGTTCAGCTGCTTCTCATGTAGGGCCACCAGCTCGGCTTCGGTCAGTCCCTCCCCTTCCGTCGCGATGATTATGTCATCTATGTACACACTCACGAAGGCACGAAGCTCAGGATGGGTTGTGAACAGCACATCCTCCATCATTCTTTGAAAAAATGAGGGGGCGTTCTTCAGCCCCATGGGCATGACGGTCCATTGGACTGGGCCACATGGCGTGCACATACAGGTGAGAGGTCGGCTGTCCTTCCTCAACGGCATTTGGTGAAAGCCGTGACGGAGATCCAGCACAGAGAACAAACGACCTCTCGCCCTCTTGGCGATTTCCTCCTCAATGAGGGGCAGGGGGTGTGAATCCGCCTTTGTTTCGGCGTTGAGATTGCGAAAATCAACAACCATTCGCCAACCATCAATGGTGTTCTGGTCTGCAGGCGGTGGCTTCGGGACTGTGAAGGGTGAACAGCACCATTCGCTGGTCATACAACCCTCAAGCCAACCAAATTCCCTGAGATTTCTCTCGATGATTTTTCTGAGGATCTCATGTTTGTGTCCATGATTTTCATAAGGGCGCTGTTTTTTCGCCTTGTACCCTTCACGAAGCTCGATGAAGGCTTCACCGAACTGTCCACGGACAGGGGGGTCCTTGATCAACTTTCCTGAAAGGGTTGTGTCCTTCCGTTCCTCAAAAATCTTTTCTCTTGACTTGGAACACAATTCAGTGTCCACCTGATCGCCAGGAATTACTGTCGAAAAAACTTTGGCGACTTCTTCGGCTTTGGCAGGAAGAATCTTCTTACGGATGTCCCTAAACAGGTCCGTATCAACTGCCTCTTGAAGATAGGTGGGTCGTGTGTCGAAATCCCAGAGATTCTCTTCGTGATCCAGCTCCTCGAAAGGATCCATGAAAGCTTCCACAGGGGGTTTTTCATAAAAAACTCTGAATTTGCGGCGTGATTGGAGATTTTTCCTCGCCCGTGCACTGAAGATTCTTTTCGATGTCGACCGTATTGGGGAAGAGGGAGACGAGGCGGATCCATTGGACGTTGAATCACCTTGGGTATCTGACGGACAAAAATCAGAAAAAATAGATTCATCATCAGTACCACGCTCAACCTCAGATTCAGACCCAACACAGGAATCTGTACTAGAATCAGCAGAATTAGAGTCAGAAAGCTTTCCATCCACCAGGAATGCAAGCGAACTCCAGGACCGCTGTGGCAGGGGACCTGTGTCGTCCCTGGCATACAGCTTAATCTTCCTGGGAAGTTCGATGTAATCTACACAAATGTCTTGTAATTCCTGAAACCAAGGCTTGTCGTCCCACAAGGGCACAACTAAAATTGCCTGGGTTTTATCTTGCTTGATTTTGTGGATGACCTGCTGGATTAAGTGAAACGGAGGATTAATCCACAACTTCTTGTCCCATTTGTGGGTCCAAGCGTCGCTGAAGTGCTTGTCAAAGCGCTTGTTCATACGGTTAGCAAAGGCATCATACTGTGGCCAAAAGGAATGATGTTCATGAAAATATTCACAAATTGCATCGCGCCATTTGTCGACAACTCTGTAGGATGAAGAGTGCCAGCGCGAAGGGCGTCGTGGCTGGGAGTCCCTACGAAGACATTCTAACTCTTGGGAGTAATCGGCACTCCCATTCACCTCTGCAATGGTGACATCTTCACCAAATTTTGGTGTCACTTTTTGCTTCAAAAATTCTTCTGCACTTTTAAACCCTGCATGCAAAAAACGAAATTCAGGACGCTCCAAAGGACCTGACTCCAGCAAAAAACAACGACGATGACCTACGGGCGCTACCCTGTTCTTGCGAAGCCAAGGATGGCCCAAATAAAGGTCATACTTTATGTCAGCACGATAGAAGTAGTCATCCTTAAGGACAACTTCTTCCACATTTTGCTCTTCCCAAAGGTCTTGAGCGACCAAATGAGTTGATATATAACAACCGCGTTGCCCACCTGCGAGAGAATGTCCAGAAACTCCCTCGAGGGTAACAGGATGAGGCGATTCAAACACGCAGTCGTCGGGTAAGAATGAGTTGGATTGGAGATTTACCTCTGATCCATTGTCACACAAACAAGTGGCGAGATGGAAATTTCCCTTGCAATCAGAGACCCACAGCTTTGTGACAAACTGACGAGCCCTGTGCTTGGACTGTACACCAACCTCGTCCACTACAACAGAAGGATCCGCTGCCGGATCCAGGGGAGAGGAGACAAGCGACCCTACATCAAGTATTGGTCGATCAGGAATTTGGGGATCATGCCTGAAATCGCCTGGGGAGGGGCGATTTTCGTGGCTCCCCTAGGCGTTCTGACCTCCAGCGGCTGCGTTAACATTGTGAACGCAGCCTGATTCGTCGATCCACTCATCTTGGAACGGATCATCCGCTCGATTCAGGGCATTTTCGACATAATCTCGATCCGCATCGGACACCTGATCTGCACCTGAGACCTGATCCACACGATGATTTCCCTTTCCACGTCCACGGCCACAGCCGCCGGATGATGGGCCACCACCGTCGCCACGCCCTCTGCCCTTACCAGAGAAAGGGGTTCTTGAAGGATTTCCCTTACCTTTACCCTGTGATCCTGGAGCATTTCCTTTGTTTGTACCGGATTGAGGGGTTTGGCCTGGGTTTCGATTTCCGCCTCCGGCGTTGACATTGGGACTTGTCTGGCCGTTTGGCTGTCCACCGGAGCCGGATGGAGTCCGATTCCCTTTGCCTTGGAACCCGCCAGGGCCTCCAGTATTTTTGTTCCCACCGGAGGGAGTCGAATTACCCTTTCCCCCCTTGGCACCATGCACCTGTCTGTCATTCCTGTCTGATTTCTGCGAATTACTGACATTTTCACCAATCACCTTGTGATCGTAAGCAGACCATCGGTGATTAGCAGTAGAATGCGTCTTAGCTCGGTTCGTAGAACCTAAAAGAAGGCAGATGCTACAATGATCCTGAACATTCCGGGTGTCATTCACCTTTTTGTTGCCCTTTTGGGCCCCATTTTGGGTGTTTTGCTGGGTATTCTTGTTTCCCCCAAGACCCTCATGGAAATTTTGATTGGCGGCGTCAGCGAGCCTCTCAACCTCTTCCCACAGTTCCTGCGGGGTAAACGAAAACACCCAGTTCCTGGCCTTCAGGCGATGGCCGTGGAAAATTACTCCCCTATTGAGGACTTGGACAAACAAGTCCCGATCCTCGTGTTCATTAAACTTGATTTTCCACGTGTTTTCAGTGAATTTCACCTTGGTAAACGACGTGGGGGAGCACTTTTGAAGTGCCTCCCTGACTGTAAACCGGTTGGCCGAGGCGTCAAAGCCATCGACTTCCGCCCACCAGGTCTTGACCTTTTCTTCGGACTGTCTATTCCGAAGGGTGGCGGCGGTTTCTGAGGGGATCTTGTCAAAAATCAGATTTTTCAGCTCGGCACTAGAAAATTTTTCGCCTGAATGTTCAGATTCTTCTACGAGATTCCAGAAGCGCTGTCTCTTGTCCTGCACTTCGTGCAAGATTAATCGCGAGAACGAAGGAAAATTCTTCAACATCTGGTGGTAATGGTCCTCAGGCAGTCGGGATCCACGTACCTCCAACTGTTCCCACACCTCATCAAAGGTAAGGGGGGAACTTGAATCCTCACGATCACTCCAGGTCCTGAGCCAAGTGTTGGCCGGCGCTCCCTCAAGGCAGTCCAAGAGCGCCAGCAGGAACTGATCATCCTGGAGTTTTTGAGTCTTAACCCACAGTTTAAATTCCCGTTGGAACTGAGGCCAACGTCTGGGGTTCCGATTATACTTTGGTTGCTTGGCAACCTGACGAAGTCGCAATGAAGTAGGATTTAGGAGTGAATCCAGCCCAACACCGGCCGTAATGGCAGACACCTTGGCGGCATCATTAGCCACACCAGCTCCGGCGAGGGTCTGGGCGAGCAACATCTGGGCAATTGCATTGGAATCAACAGCAGAAACGGTAATACGGGAGGCAGTTCGTTTGGCATTCTGAGCCTCATTCCTAGCCTTCGCCGATCTACTCTGAGATCGAGAGATTGTAACCCTTTCCTTTAGCTTAGTCCTGCTAATCCTTGCGTCGGTGGTCTTAGAGTCCACCGAAGGAGCAATCGAAAAAATTTCTGTCGCCTCCTCCGACGGTTCTGTTGTTTGTTCCACCGATGATGCGCCCTCAGATCGCATGTGGGTCTTGAAAAGATCTTTAATTCCCAGCGTCTGAATGATGAGTTGCATTTGATCTTTGAGCAATTGGAGCTCAGAGTCTCGCTGTAATCTGCAAGAGCAGTCGGCAGGACAGTACATACCGTGTCCTGAAGGGCCTGAGCAGGCTGTCGGATCGCTAATCTCAGTGGTTCGCAGCCAGGAGTCCACTTGGGGAGCTCCTTCAGTCCTAATTTCCAGGCTTGCCTGCCTAGCTGCCTCTAAAATTCCTTCCTCAACCGCGGCGGCTAGATCGTCGCGGATGGAAACAGAGGGATGAGGGGCGGAGGGCCCGGCAACAGGTGCCTTGGTCTTCTCCTTCGGGAAGGGGCTTGCCTCCCAGATCTGCACAAAAATGGCAAAAGATTCATCCTCTTGAGAACACCACCACATCCTGGTCTTAATTTCTTCTTGAAGGAGGAAAAAATATTCAAATAAAAAATCAGAGGCGATTCTTTCTTGACCTATCAGCTTAGACGTGGCTAATAGACACAGGGCCTCAAGCGCCTCAAGGTTACGGGTCACTTCGGAAGACAAATGGTTGTCCCATTGTGCCCATGAGGCTGGTCGATTATAGGCAGGTACCTCACCTGGACCACCCATCTCAATGTCGTCAATGTCGGCGTCGATGGTCTCAAAATGTGGACATTGGTAAGGAGTATTAGTACCTGCCAGGTCCGTAAGCTCCACCGGAGCGTTGCCATTAGCGTAGGCTGGGAGATTCCAGCTGCTTGATGGCCAATTTCCACTGGGATCTTGATTGTAATCTGGGCCTCCACAACTGCTGATTTGTGCCCTTCTTGGGCAATTTGGGCTTGCGCAATGCAGTCCTCTCAAGGCCTCGTTCGCACAGCACCACGGCAGCGTAATCGTTACGTCTCCGGAGGTGGCGGAGTCTACGGGGCCGTACTGAGGGGCTAGCTGTGGTTGGGACACCAAAGGAACAATATTCAGGTAGCCTCTGCTACCATGAAAGTGCTGCCCTGGGTCGTTGTGGGTGCCGGAGGGCTCGGGGCCGGCAAGACCAGTGGGGCAGGCACGCGAGGAGTCTCCCTGGATGTTGTTATTGGGGGTAGAACCGGATACTCGGACACCAACAGAGGCGAGAGCAGCGACAACAGAAGCAAGGTCCATGCTGATTGTTATCCGGCAGAAAATCCCAGTCTATGAAGAAAATTGAGGGGAATTATTCTAAATACATCTGAGTATCCAAAACTGTCTGAAAAAATTTAAATAATCCATTTATGTAAAAAGGTTTGGCCGATCTGGCCCGCGAGCGCGCGTCAGCGGCAAATGGCGATTCCAGCTAAAATAGCGGAACGCGGCGGATTTACGGGAAATGGACCGCGGATTCAAATCCGGCATATCAGAAATATATAGGAAATATCGTGTGACTGAGCTGCGAGGCGGCAATTCCGCCGAAGCAAAGAAAATGACCAAAATGTAGCCAATCTGGGCAGAATGTCTGAAAATCTGAGCAGATGGGGCTAGCCGCACTTACAAGCGAGCAATGCCGGCCCGCAAGGGCGCACGCTGTGGGGCGGGTGCTTGCTTCCCACGCCCGCATCGACCGCAGCCGGGACACAGGGGTCGCGGAACCCTGGCTGCCCGCTCCAGAGGACCGGCGGCCAGGGGAGGGACAGCGCCTGACACCAGACGCCCCTCACAATGGTGGAAGGCACCCCCCCCGGGGATGCCCTTCCGCCACCCCCACAGCGAGCAACGCCGGCCCGCAAGGGCGCACGCTGTGGGGCGGGTGCTGGGTCTCCACGCCCACACCGACCGCACCCGGGACACACGGGTCACGGAGCCCCGGCTGCCCGCTCCAGAGGACGGGCGGCCGGGGGAGGGACAGCGCCTGACACCAGACGCCCCTCGCAACGGTGGCAGGCCACCCCCCCCGGGGACGACCCCCACTACCCCCGCGGCAGGCAGCCCCCACAGGGCATGCAGGCCAAGGAAACAGTGTTGGGCCCCCACACCCACACACCCGCGCCCACAGCACGTGGGTGGCGGACCCCAACAGCCCGCCCAGTGGGCGGGCAGTCGCGGGAGGGACAGCGCCTGACCTCAGACGCCCCTCACAATGGTGGAAGTCACCCCCCCGGGGACGCCCTTCCGCCACCCCTACAGCGAGCAACGCGGGCCCGCAAGGGCGCACGCTGTGGGGCCGGTGCTGGGTCCCCACGCCCGCACCGACCGCACCCGGGACACACGGGTCGCGGCACCCTGGCTGCCCGCTCCAGAGGACTGGCGGCCGGGGGAGGGACAGCGCCTGACACCAGATGCCCCTCACAATGGTGGAAGGCACCCCCCCCGGTGACGCCCTTCCGCCAGCCCCACAGCGAGCAACGCCGGCCCGCAAGGGCGCACGCTGTGGGGCGGGTGCTGGGTCTCCACGCCCACACCGACCGCACCCGGGACACACCGGTCGCGGAGCCCCGGCTGCCCGCTCCAGAGGACGGGCGGCCGGGGGAGGGACAGCGCCTGACACCAGACGCCCCTCGCAACGGTGGCAGGCCACCCGCCCCGGGGACGACCCCCACTACCCCCGCGGCAGGCAGCCCCCACAGGGCATGCAGGCCAAGGAAACAGTGTTGGGTCCCCACACCCACACACCCGCGCCCACAGCACGTGGATGGCGGACCCCAACAGCCCGCCCAGTGGGCGGGCAGTCGGGGGAGGGACAGCGCCTGACCTCAGACGCCCCTCACAATGGTGGAAGGCACCCCCCCCGGGGACGCCCTTCCGCCACCCCCACAGCGAGCAACACCGGCCCGCAAGGGCGCACGCTGTGGGGCTGGTGCTGGGTCCCCACGCCCGCAACGACCGCACCCAGGACACACGGGTCGCGGAACCCTGGCTGCCCGCTCCAGGGGACGGGCGGCCGGGGGAGGGACAGCGCCTGACACCAGACGCCCCTCACAACTGTGGCAGGCCACCCCCCCCCGGGGACGGCTCCCACCACCCCCGCGGCACGCAGCCCCCACGGGGCATGCAAGCCAAGGGGACAGTGTTGGGCCCCCACACCCACACACCCGCGCCCACAGCACGTGGGTGGCGGACCCCAACAGCCCGCCCAGTGGGCGGGCAGTTGGGGGAGGGACGGCGCCTGACCTCAGACGCCCCTGACAATGGTGGAAGGCACCCCCCCCGGGGACGCCCTTCCGCCACCCCCACAGCGAGCAACGCGGGCCCGCGAGGGCGCACGCTGTGGGGCCGGTGCTGCGTTCCCACGCCCGCACCGACCGCAACCGGGACACACAGGTCGCGGAATCGTGGCTGCCCGCTCCAGAGGACGGGCGGCCGGGGGAGGGACAGCGCGTGACACCAGACGCTCCTCACAATGGTGCAACGCAACCCCCCCGGGGACGCCCTTCCGCCGACCCCACAGCGAGCAACGCCGGCCCGCAGTGGCGCACGCTGTGGGGCCAGTGCTGGGTCCCCACGCCCGCACCGACCGCACCCGGGACACACGGGTTGCGGAGCCCCGGCTGCCCGCTCCTCAGGACGGGCGGCCAGGGGAGGGACAGCGCCTGACACCAGACGCCCCTCGCAACGGTGGCAGGCTACCCCCCCTGGGGACGGCGCCCCAGCACCCCGGCGGCACGCAGCCCCCACAGGGCATGCAGGCCAAGGGGACAGTGTTGGGCCCCCACACCCACACAGCCGCGCCCACAGCACGTGGGTTGCAGACCCCAACAGCCCGCCCAGTTGGCGGGCAGTCGGGGGAGGGACAGCGCCTGACCTCAGACGCCCCTCACAAATGGTGGAAGGCACCCCCCCCGGGGACGCCCTTCCGCCACCCCCACAGCGAGCAACGCCGGCCCGCAGGGGCGCACGCTGTGGGGCCGCCGCTGGGTCCCCACACCCGCAACGACCGCAGCCGGGACACACGGGTCGCGGAACTCGGCTGCCCGCTCCAGAGGACGGGCGGCCGGGGGAGGGACAGCGCCCGACACCAGACGCCCCTCACAACGGTCGCAGGCCACCCCCCCCGGGGACGGCCTCTGACCACCGCCGCGGCACGCAGCTTCCACAGAAAATGCAGGCCGAGGGGACAGTGTTGGGCCCCCACACCCACACACCCGCGCCCACAGCACGTGGGTGGCGGACCCCAACAGCCCGCCCAGTGGGTCAGCAGTCGGGGAGGGACAGCGCCTCACCTCAGACGCCCCTCACAATGGTGGAAGTCACCCCCGCCGGGGACGCCCCCCCGCCAACCTGACAGCGAGCAACGCCGGCCCGCAAGGGCGCACACTGTGGGGGCGGTGCTGGGTCCCCACGCCCGCACCCACCGCACCCGGGACACACGGGTCGCGGAACCCTGGCTGCCCGCTCCAGAGGACCAGCGGCCGGGGGAGGGACAGCGCCTGACACCAGACGTCCCTCACAATGGTGGAAGGCACCCCCCCCGGAGACGCCCTTCCGCCACCCCCACAGCGAGCAACGCCGGCCCGCAAGGGCGCACGCTGTGGGGCCGGTGCTGGGTCCCCACGCCCGCACCGACCGCACCCGGGACACACGGGTCGCGGAACCCCGGCTGCCCGCCCCAAGAGACGAACGGGCGGGGGAGGGACAGCGCCTGACACCAGACGCCCCTCGCAACGGTGGCAGGCCACCCCCCCCGGGGACGGCCCCCCACCACCCCCGCGGCACGCAGCCCCCACAGGGCATGCAGGCCAAGGGGACAGTGTTGGGCCCCCACACCCACACACCCGCGCCCACAGCACGTGGGTGGCGGACCCCAACAGCCCGCCCAGTGGGCGGGCAGTTGGGGGAGGGACAGCGCCTGATCTCAGACGCCCCTCACAAATGGTGGAAGGCACCCCCCCCGGGGACGCCCTTCCGCCACCCCCACAGCGAGCAACGCCGACCCGCAAGGGCGCACGCTGTGGGGCCGGTGCTAGGTTCCCACGCCCGCACCGACCGCAACCGGGACACACGGGTTGCGGAGCCCCGGCTGCCCGCTCCAGAGGACGGGCGGCCGGGGGAGCGACAGCGCCTGACACCAGACGCCCCTCACAACGGTGGCAGGCCAGCCCCCCCCGGGGACGGCCCCCCACCAACCTCGCGGCACGCAGCCCCCACAGGGCATGCAGGCCGAGGGGACAGTGTTGGGCCCCCACACCCACACACCCGCGCCCACAGCACGTGGGTGGCGGACCCCAACAGCCCGCCCAGTAACCGGGCAGTCGGGGGAGGGACAGCGCCTGACCTCAGACGCCTCTCACAATGGTGGAAGGCACCCCCCCCGGGGACGCCCTTCCGCCACCCCCACAGCGAGCAGCGCCGGCCCGCAAGGGCGCACGCTGTGGGGCCGGTGCTGCGTCCCCACGTCCGCACCAACCGCACCTGAAACACACGGGTCGCGGAACCCTGGCTGCCCGCTCCAGAGGACGGGCGGCCGGGGGAGGGACAGCGCCTGACACCAGACGCCCCTCACAACGGTGGCAGGCCACCCCCCCGGGGAACGGCCCCCCACCACACCACCCCCGCGGCAAGCAGTCCCCACAGGGCATGCAGGCCAAGGGGACAGTGTTGGGCCCCCCCACCCCCACACACGCGCCCGGAGCACGTGGGTGGTGGACCCCGACAGCCCGCCCAGTGGGCGGGCAGTCGGGGGAGGGACAGCGCCTGACCTCAGACGCCCCTCACAATGGTGGAAGGCACCCCCCCCGGGGATGCCCTTCGACGACCCCCACAGGAAGCTACGCTGGCCCGCAAGGGCGCACGCTGTGGGGCCGGTGCTGGGTCCCCACGCCCGCACCAACCGCACCCGGGACACACGGGTCGCGGAGCCCCGGCTGCCCGCTCCAGAAGACCGGGGGCCGGGGGAGGGACAGCGCCTGACACCAGACGTCCCTCACAATGGTGGAAGGCACCCCCCCCGGAGACGCCCTTCCGCCACCCCCACAGCGAGCAACGCCGGCCCGCAAGGGCGCACGCTGTGGGGCCGGTGCTGGGTCCCCACGCCCGCACGGACCGCACCCGGGACACACGGGTCGCAGAAACCCGGCTACCCGCCCCAAAGGACGGACGGCTGGGGGAGGGACAGCGCCTGACACCAGACGCCCCTCGCAACAGTGGCAGGCCACCCCCCCCGGGGACGGCCCCCCACCACCCCCGCGGCACGCAGCTCCGACAGGGCATGCAGGCCAAGGGGACAGTGTTGGGCCCCCACACCCACACGCCCGCGCCCACAGCACGTGGGTGGCGGACCCCAACAGCCCGCCCAGTTGGCGGGCAGTTGGGGGAGGGACAGCGCCTGACCTCAGACGCCCCTCACAAATGGTGGAAGGCACCCCCCCCGGGGACACCTCTCCGCCACCCCCACAGCGAGCAACGCCGGCCCGCAAGGGCGCACGCTGTGGGGCCGCCGCTGCGTCCCCACGCCCGCACCGACCGCACCCGGGACACACGGGTCGCGGAGCCCCGGCTGCCCGCTCCAGAGGATGGGCGGCAGGGGGAGGGACAGCGTCTGACACCAGACGCCCCTCACAACGGTGGCAGGCCACCCCCCCCGGGGACGGCCCCCCACCACCCCCGCGGCAAGCAGTCCCCACAGGGCATGCAGGCCGAGGGGACAGTGTCGGGCCCCCACACCCACACACCCGCGCCCACAGCACGTGGGTGGCGGACCCCAACAGCCCGCCCAGTGGGCGGGCAGTCGGGGGAGGGACAGCGCCTGACCTCAGACGCCCCTCACAATGGTGGAAGCTACCCCCCCCGGGGACGCCCTTCCGCCACCCCCACAGCGAGCAACGCCGGCCCGCAAGGGCGCACGCTGTGGGGCCCGTGCTGGGTTCCAACGCCCGCACCGACCGCAACCGGGACACACGGGTCGCGGAACCCTGGCTGCCCGCTCCAGAGGACCGGCGGCCGGGGGAGGGACAGTGCCTGACACCAGACGCCCCTCACAATGGTGGAAGGCACCCCCCCCAGGGACGGCCACCCACCACCCCCGCAGCACGCAGCCCCCACAGGGCATGCAGGCCAAGGGGACAGTGTTGGGCCCCCACACCCACACACCGGCGCCCACAGCATGTGGCTGGCGGACCTCAACAACCCCCCCAGTGGGCGGGCAGTTCAGGGAGGGGGAGCGCCTGACCACAGACGCCCCTCACAACGGTGGAAGGCGGTCCCCGGGAACGCCTTTCCGCCACCCCCACAGCGAGCAACGCCGGCCCGCAAGGGCGCACGCTGTGGGGCCGGTGCTGACTCCCCACGCCCGCACCGACCGCACCCGGGACACACGGGTCGCGGAACCCCGGCTACCTGCCGCAAAGGACGGACCGCCGGGGGAGGGACAGCGCCTGACACCAGACGCCCCTCACAATGGTGGCAGGCCACCCCACCCGGGGACGGCCCCCCACCACCCCCGCGGCACGAAGGCCCCCACAGGGCATGCAGGCCAAGGGAAAAGTGTTGGGCCCCCACACCCACACGCCCGCGCCCACAGCATGTGGCTGGCGGACCCCAACAGCCCGCCCAGTGGGCGGGCAGTCGGGGGAGGGGGAGCACCTGACCTCAGACGCCCCTCACAACGGTAGAAGGCACCCCCCCCGGGGAAGCCCTTCCGCCACCCCCACAGCGAGCAGCGCCGGCCCGCAAGGGCGCACGCTGTGGGGCCGGTGCTGGGTCCCCATGCCCGCACCAACCGCACCCGGAACACACAGGTCGCGGTACCCCGGCTGCCCGCCCCAGAGGACGGGCGGCCGGGGGAGGGACAGCGCCTGACACCAGACGCCCCTCACAACGGTGGCAGGCCACCCCCCCCCCGGGGACGGCCCCCCACCGGCCCCGCGGCACGCAGCCCCCACAGGGCATGCAGGCCAAGGGGACAGTGTTGGGCCCCCACACCCACACACCCGCGCCCACAGCACGTGGGTGGCGGACCCCAACAGCCCGCCCAGTGGGCGGGCAGTCGGGGGAGGGGGAGCGCCTGACCTCAGACGCCCCTCGCAACGGTGGAAGGCACCCCCCCCGGGGACGCCCTTCCGCCACCCCCACAGCGAGCAACGCCGGCCCGCAAGGGCGCACGCTGTGGGGCCGGTGCTGGGTCCTCACGCCCGCACCGACCGCACCCGGGACACACGGGTCGCGGAACACCGGCTGCCCGCTCCAGAGGATGGGCGGCAGGGGTAGGGACAGCGTCTGACACCAGACGCCCCTCACAACGGTGGCAGTCCACCCCCCCCCGGGGACGGCCCCCCACCACCCCCGCGACAAGCAGTCCCCACAGGGCATGCAGGCCGAGGGGACAGTGTCGGGCCCCCACACCCACACATCCGCGCCCACAGCACGTGGGTGGCGGACCCCAACAGCCCGCCCAGTGGGCGGGCAGTCCGGGGAGGGACAGCGCCTGACCTCAGACGCCCCTCACAATGGTGGAAGGCACCCCCCCCGGGGACGCCCTTCCGCCACCCCCACAGCGAGCAACGCCGGCCCGCAAGGGCGCACGCATTGGGGCCGGTGCTGGGTTCCCACGCCCGCACCGACCGCAACCGGGACACACGGGTCGCGAAACCCTGGCTGCCCGCTCCAGAGGACCGGCGGCCGGGGGAGGGACAGTGCCTGACACCAGACGCCCCTCACAATGGTGGAAGGCACCCCCCCCGGGGACGGCCCCCCACCACCCCCGCAGCACGCAGCCCCCACAGGGCATGCAGGCCAAGGGGACAGTGTTGGGCCCCCACACCCACACACCGGCGCCCACAGCATGTGGCTGGGGGACCCCAACAACCCCCCCAGTGGGCGGGCAGTTCAGGGAGGGGGAGCGCCTGACCACAGACGCCCCTCACAACGGTGGAAGGCACCCCCCGGGAACGCCCTTCCGCCACCCCCACAGCGAGCAACGCCGGCCCGCAAGGGCGCACGCTGTGGGGCTGGTGCTGATTCCCCACGCCCGCACCAACCGCACCCGGGACACACGGGTCGCGGAACCCCGGCTACCCGCCGCAAAGGACGGACGGCCGGGGGAGCGACAGCGCCTGACGCCAGACGCCCCTCACAATGGTGGCAGGCCACCCCCCCCGGGAACGGCCCCCCACCACCCCCGCGGCACCAAGGCCCCCACAGGGCATGCAGGCCAAGGGAATAGTGTTGGGCCCCCACACCCACACGCCCGCGCCAACAGCATGTGGCTGGCGGACCCCAACAACCCCCCCAGTGGGCGGGCAGTTCAGGGAGGGGGAGCGCCTGACCACAGACGCCCCTCGCAACAGTGGAAGGCAACCGCCCCGGGGATGCCCTTCCGCCACCCCGACAGCGAGCAACGCCGGCCCCCAAGGGCGCACGCTGTGGGGCCAGTGCTGATTCCCCACGCCCGCACCGACCGCACCCGGGACACACGGGTCGCGGAACCCCGGCTACCCGCCCCAAAGGACGGACGGCCGGGGGAGGGACAGCGCCTGACACCAGACGCCCCTCACAACGGTGGCAGGCCACCCCCCCCCCCCGGGGACGGCCCCCCACCACCCCCGCGGCACGCAGCCCCCACAGGGCATGCAGGCCAAGGGGATAGTGTTGGGCCCCCACACCCACACACCCGCGCCCACAGCACGTGGGTGGCAGACCCCAACAGCCCGCCCAGTGGGCGGGCAGTCGGGGGAGGGGGAGCGCCTGACCTCAGACGCCCCTCACAACGGTGGAAGTCACCGCCCGCGGGGAAGCCCTTCCGCCACCCCGACAGCGAGCAACGCCGGCCCCCAAGGGCGCACGCTGTGGGGCCAGTGCTGATTCCCCACGCCCGCACCGACCGCACCCGGGACACACGGGTCGCGGAACCCCGGCTACCCGCCCCAAAGGACGGACGGCCGGGGGAGGGACAGCGCCTGACACCAGACGCCCCTCACAACGGTGGCAGGCCACCCCCCCCCCCCGGGGACGGCCCCCCACCACCCCCGCGGCACGCAGCCCCCACAGGGCATGCAGGCCAAGGGGATAGTGTTGGGCCCCCACACCCACACACCCGCGCCCACAGCACGTGGGTGGCAGACCCCAACAGCCCGCCCAGTGGGCGGGCAGTCGGGGGAGGGGGAGCGCCTGACCTCAGACGCCCCTCACAACGGTGGAAGTCACCGCCCGCGGGGAAGCCCTTCCGCCACCCCCACAGCGAGCAGCGCCGGCCCGCAAGGGCGCACGCTGTGGGGCCGGTGCTGGATCCCGGTGCCCGCACCGACCGCACCCGGAACACACAGGTCGCGGTACCCCGGCTGCCCGCCCCAGAGGACGGGCGGCCGGGGGAGGGACAGCGCCTGACACCAGACGCTCCTCACAACGGTGGCAGGCCACCCCCCCCCCCCGGGGACGGCCCCCCACCACCCCCGCGGCACGCAGCCCCCACAGGGCATGCAAGCCAAGGGGACAGTGTTTGGCCCTCACACCCACACACCCGCGCCCACAGCACATGGTTGGCGGACCTCAACAGCCCGCCCAGTGGGCGGGCAGTCGGGGGAGGGACAGCGCCAGACCTCAGACGCCCCTCACAATGGTGGAAGGCACCCCCCACGGGGACGCCCTTCCGCCACCCCCACAGCGAGCAACGCTGGCCCGCAAGGGCGCACGCTGTGGGGCCGGTGCTGGGTCCCCACGCCGGCACCGACCGCACCAGGGACACACGGGTCGCGGAACCCTGGCTGCCCGCTCCAGAGGACGGGCGGCCAGGGGAAGGACAGCGCCTGACACCAGACGCCCCTCACAATGGTGGAGGGCACCCCCCCCGGGGACGCCCTTCCGCCACTTCCACAGCGAGCAACGCCGGTCCGCAAGGGCGCACGCTGTGGGGCCGGTGCTGGGTCCCCACGCCCGCACCAACCGCACCCGGGACACATGGGTCTCAGAACCCCGGCTGACCGCTCCAGAGGGCGGGCGGCTGGCGGAGAGACAGCGCCTGACACCAGACGCCCCTCGCAACGGTGGCAGGCCAGCCCCCCCGGGGACGGCTCCCCACCACCCCCGCGGCACGCAGCCCCGACAGGGCATGCAGGCCAAGGGAACAGTGTTGGGCCCCCACACCCACACGCCTGCAACCACAGCATGTGGGTGGCTGACCCCAACATCCCGCCCAGGGGGCGGGCAGTTCGGGAGGGGGAGCGCCTGACCACAGACGCCCCTCACAACGGTGGAAGGCACCCCCCCCGGGGATGCTCTTCCGCCACCCCCACAGCGAGCAACGCCGGCCCGCAAGGGCGCACGCTGTGGGGCTGATGCTTGGTCCCCACGCCCGCACCAACCGCACCCGGGACACACCGGTCGCGGAACCCCGGCTGCCCGCCCCAGAGGACGGGTGGCCCGGGGAGGGACAGCGCCTGACACCAGACACTCCTCACAACGGTGGCAGGCCACCCCCCCCCGGGGACGGCTTCCCACCAACCCCGCGGCACGCAGCCCCCACAGGGCATGCAGGCCAAGGGGACAGTGTTGGGCCCCCACACCCACACGCCCGCGCCCACAGCATGTGGCTGGCGGACCCCAACAACCCCCCCAGTGGGCGGGCAGTTCAGGGAGGGGGAGCGCTTGACCACAGATGCCCCTCACAACGGTGGAAGGCACCTCCCCGGGAACGCCCTTCCGCCAGCCCCACAGCGAGCAACGCCGGCCCGCAAGGGCGCACGCTGTGGGGCCGGTGCTGGGTCCCCACGCCCGCACCGACCGCACCCGGGACACACGGGTCGCAGAACCCCGGCTACCCGCCCCAAAGGACGGACGGCTGGGGGAGGGACAGCGCCTGACACCAGACGCCCCTCACAATGGTGGCAGGCCACCCCCCCCGGGGACGGCCCCCCACCACCCCCGCGGCACGCAGCCCCCACAGGGCATGCAGGCCAAGGGGACAGTGTTGGGCCCCCACACCCACACAGCCGCGCCCACAGCACGTGGGTGGCAGACCCCAACAGCCCGCCCAGTGGGCGGGCAGTCGGGGGAGGGGTGACGCGTTCCTGTGGGGGGCCTGGCCACGGGACGCTGCGGTGACACGCACAAGCAAGCAGGCAGGCAAAGCACTGCGCTCACAGGGGCATCATTACGCTCGTGTCATGTGACAAAGCATTTCAGGATCCTTGCCACTCTGAAACAAGGGAACAAAAGTATGTACAGCAACACATCAGGATATGTACACATGGGGTTAAGACTGGACTGGGGTAAGGGCATCACAGGACAATGGACACTCAGTCCCAACACATATCCAAATCCCAGGTCCCACCCTCTCAGTGGCTGGTGGGGGCGGGGGCTCAAACACAACCCATGCCCTGCTCAGTCCGGACCCTGAAACCCTGCCAATAGGGGGGGTGTCCCGCCCAGCCACAGGCGAGTTCCTGGAAGCCAAGTCGGTCCGAGGCCAACCGACATTAGCTCCTCATGCTCCCTTAACGGCAGGTCTCAACTCCTCTCTGAGCCAGAGGTATGGCCCCGCCATTATCCCCTTGGAGTTGGTAGCTGAAAATGGGCTGTTTCAGCCCAAACTGATATTGGCTCAAAATTCTCCAGAATTGACCCCTCGTCCGGACCCGCCAGAGGTAGGGACGAGGCAACTGACCCTATGCCCTTCCAGTATGAACCTCCTTGGAGCCCTCACCCAACCTGGTTCCCTCTGAGGTACCGGCATCAGGGCAGCACGGGTTTGTCAAGTGGGGTCATGATGCCAAAATCACCAAAATTGGCATCATTGTCACGCGTGGATCGCCCGGCCAGGGCAAGGCCAATGGCTCACAGGATAGGAGGCAGGACCTAGGACTTTCATCTGAGTGTACAACCTGAAAATGGGTCCGGGCTCCTCATGGGCAAAGAGATATGGGGCCGCCAATTGACCACACGGGGGGGTGAAATTGGGGTCCCAAAAGGGGGTCTATTTGGCTGCTCGAAATGAGCCAAAATTCGGGGGTGCTCCCAATAGTATATCTCCACGCCGGCTTGGAGATCGGGTCCGCCATTCCATAAGCGATCCACCGGGAGTCCATCAGAGACTCCCATGCACTTGGCTCTCAAAGATCTCCATGCCACTCGGCGTGGTGACAATCCCAATTGGGTCCACAAATGCCAAAATGGCAAAATTGCCCACACTCACTTTGGGCTAGCACCTTAACGAAGGTTGCTCCGCTTCGCCCACGTGGTGTGTGAACCATGGGGACCAATATGCATAACACCCATGTCATATATGGTCCATTGGTCCATGCGTCCGGCGTGCACGGGTGGGCTGAACATAGTGCACGGCGGGCAGGAAATGTGTAAAATTGCTCAAAATGGCCGAAAATGCGCACACTCATGTTTCGGGCAAATGAGGCACATACCCGACTTGGACCGGAGTGTGCCATAGGATTGGTATCCAGTCATATGCGTCCAACATATCTTTTGGGCGTCGCCCGAATCCTCCGGTTTTGGGAATGGCAGGGTCGCCAAGTGAGCCCAACGTTTCGGATAGTCCCAAATCGCGAACATGGCGGCCACGGTATGCCAAGCCCAAGAGGAGTTATTCGCCGGGTCCAAGATATGTTGGGCACCGAAGTATCTACCCCCAAAAACATACTTGGGTCATGATGTCAATTGAGCGCAACGTTGAGATACACGGTCGCCACTTGACATCATGACGGGCCAAAAACGGCAAAATTGGCGAAAAGACACGCAAAAGTCCCTTGACAAGTGCACAAATATATTATAATATCTTCGGCTCGGATTGAGTAGTCGGCCAATCCTTCTAAACACAATGACCTGACACCAATGACCTTCGATTCCACATATGTGCTCCACTTGGGGCGCTTTGAAAGGTTACGAGCGCTACTTCCCAAGTGGGCACATGAAAATATGGAAAATTGCAAAACACACACCTTGCTCCCAATGCATCGCTTTGGGATCGCCACACAAGCTTTCCTCCACGAAGGTTAGGCTTGCAATTGATTGTGGGGAGTATGGAGAGTGGGCCTCATGCAATATGAGGTCCATTGGCGGGTTTGGCTTGGAGCGATGGACCCGCCAAATGGGCACGCAACACAACACAAGGCACATACTCCATATTGCCCAAAAAGGTAGCTCCCCCCACGATATGTCATGCCCCTCCAAGGGCATAACTTTGTGCCAATCGCTCATAGGAACTCAAGGAAAGTTCCTATGCAACACCAACACTCGCGCGCTACACTCGAAAGTTATCTTAACGCACGCAATATCATGGCCAAAGAGTTATAACGCAAACTCTACCCTCTTGACCATGATCCATTACGCTAGCGCGCACATGTGGAGACCCAAGGCGTATAAAGCTTCCTAAATTACGTCGGGAGTATTGTGAATACATCCCACGTTTCCTTATTGTCATTCCTCGCAAGCGGCACGAGATATGACCCTCACAAGTGGCCTCACGAATCAACTTTGTTTTGCCCATATCTCTAAGACAAATGGAGGGCAAGACAAAAGGAAAGTTGATTCGTGCATAGAGAAGCACGTAGGTCCACTCGAAAGAGGTCAAATCAAGTGCGGAGATGTTGAAGTTGAAAATCCGATTTCGACATCCTGAAAAATTCGGATTAAGGTTGCGAGTGTAAGATGTGAAAATTGCGGATGCATCAATGCAATTCCTGAAGACTTTAGAGTCTTCGTCACGATTTGCGCTAAAATATCTGTATATAACAGTTAAACTGGCGGTTACGCTAAAGTCGCGAACTAACCGCCAGCTGTCAAAACAGTGAATATTAGAACGGAAGCGTAAAAATTGACAGAAACAATATGAAAATAAAACCCTGTTGATTCCTGATATTCTGATATACAAATCTCTGCTGGCGGCGCATCGGTTGCCGATGCGGGGCTTTACGGCACGGAACACGCCCCTGCCGGGCTCGCACCGGGCGTCAACGGGCGTCTTCCCTTCCGTACATGGGGTTAGTGGACCGGAGACCGGTTGTATGCCGTAACCTAGCCATGGGGTTCTGGGTACCGCTTCAGCCCCCTCCTTAGAGCAAACCCTGGAGGGGGCTCGATAACACCCACGCATGGCAGCGGGTACCCAGGACCATTTCCTGAAGGGGGGGGGGGGTGTCACATCCTCACTTCAGGCTGATTCGCAGGTTAGGTTGCCCAAATCCCACAGTAAGACAGGTACGGTGCGGTAGCTGTTAGTAACTGCAAGTATAGTATCAAGTATCAAGTCCCGGGTCCTAGCGGCGATCGTTCGGCATCCAAAGGACCCGTTAACCCATACCAGGCGCACCGGTTGCCGGCTGCTACGGTCACTACCACAGTGGCAGTGGCATACACGGCCAACAAAGGCGTCACACGACGACCGAGGTGGTCCCACAGGTCGAGAGCGAGCACAAGGATCCATCAGGCTACCCCAAGCTTCCCAAGGCCCGCCGGCTGGGGGAGAGTCCCCACGGGTCCTTCCTCGGGCGCACCATGTCCATATCCACGACGCGAGTCCAGAGTGGTACAGCCGAACGAGCTCCTCCTTAAAGGATCGGGCGTCAAGGCCGTCTTTTCCCTCGCCCTATTACCACAAAGGCCATACATGAGGGAGTCCTCATGCAGTGTGGGCGGAGGCGTCGACTCCTCAAACCACCAGTTTCCCAGGCAAACCTTCCCCATCCGACTGCAAGTGCGTCTGCGAGTCGGCAGGTTCACACTGGGACTGACAGTGGCGGACCGCTGGGAGTGTAGTCAGGCAACTGGGCTTCCCGCCTGGCGCCATCAGGATCTCCACATCACAGCGAATAGGGCACACGGTGTCACGGGCACTCAAACAGAAGAATCTGTACTTAGGTACTGGTCCAGGCTGGACCTTAAGTAAAAGCATGTAAATGGCGACTCAGGGCGCCTTCGTAGTCGATTTGCATCCCATCGGGGGGGAAACAGTCGGTACTTCGGTGATGGGCTGACATACAAATGCACATATCCTGGGGGCGCGGAAAAGCAAAACAAGCGGGGTAAATAGGCGTGTAAACACACTCTGAACAGAGCGCCAAACCACGCCACGGTCAGGATAAGGCATATGCAGGAGGGTGGACAGGAAAACGCCTGAGTTCAGGCCATATATAGTCTCGAGACACACGTCGACTGGTCTGGATCCCGCAAGTGCCATGGGACCAGACCACACACCAAAAATCGCAATGCCGATGACAGCGGCATCCGTTGCGCAACGTCGTATGGGCTTCAAGGTCCCAAGAGCTCAGAAAGGGTGAAGGTCAGTTGCCTTACCTGGTTTCCCAAGGATTCAGCAGGGGGGGGAGTGACGAATAGAGGTTGAAGAGAGGGGCCATCCTCCTCTGGAGTCAGCAGGGGGGGGTATATGGCCACTCCGATGGCAGGTCACCGGAAGATGTAAGAGAGCAAGCAAGTGAGGGACGATCCGTCGACCACACAAGCGCTCAAAACGCATCAGGGGAGAGCCCAGGGCGCTGATCAGGCCCCCTGGCTGCAATCGCCCGGGTGAGTGCTGCCAAGTCCGAGACATGGATCTTGGTCCTCTGCTTGCGGATGTACTCCATGAAGGGAGTATTGACCCGCGGCACGAACGAGGAGACAGGTTCCCAGGTGTCGTGGGACGGCCCATAGCCTCGCCAACGAACCTTGAACTCCAGGCCCCCGGGTGCCGAGGCGTTCGGGCGCTGGGCCAGGATCTTCTCGACTGTATAGCCGTCCTGCTCAGCATAATCGTCGTCCGAATCGGCCTCATGTGGGGCGTAGCTCAGGGACACATGCTGGCCACGGAGGTCGGGTTCCCGCACACAGAGTTGACTCTCCTGGCGCTCCCGGAACTGTCCGTGACCCACCTTGATGCGGTAGGTGTCCTCACCAATCCTGCGGACCACCTCTCCGGGTGTGAACCAGGTTTTGGTGCGGTGGGTGCCCATAGGGCGGGGTCTGATCACCCACACCGGGTCTCCCATCCTGAACTTCTGCGCTGTCGAGCTCGGGGCGGACTTCTGACGCTCAGCATGCTCCTTCTCGAGCTGCTGGCGGATGTCCCGCGCCGTCTGCTCTTGCCGCGCGAAGAATTCCTTGGCGTCCATAGCCATGCCATCACCAGACAAGGGACGTCCCCGACCCAGGGGGTCCCTGCCGAACAGAATCTGGTGAGGGGACAAACCACCCGGCGTGGGGGTGTCATGATGGGCCTTCAGAGCAGGCCACATCTCCTCAAACCAGTTCCGCCGTGGATTGGTGATGTGAATCTTGCGCAGCTTCTCGAACAGCTGCCGTCCAGCCACTTGAGCACGGCCGTTAGACCGGCTGAGATAGGCGACGCTCTTGGCATGATGTATTCCCATAAGGGAACACATAGCCTTGAACCAGCCGCCAGTAAACTGGGGCCCTCGGTCAATGCACATGGTGCGGGGGATGTCAAAGACGGTCAGCCAATGACGAATCATCATGACTGCCACTTCCTTGGCAAGCAACCCCTTTTTGCGTGCCGGAACGGCTACTACGTAGCCACTGTGGCGATCCACACAAGAAACCACACAGTCAAAGATCTCTTTGCCAATGTGCACTTCGGGCATGAAGAAGACCTCCATTGCCACGCTCTCCATGGGCTGGTCAGGAACCGGGGTCCATTGGGCTTCCCCCTTGACGTTCCGGTTATCGGGATTGCAGGCCTGACAGACCGAGCAACCCTTCCTGACCTTCTTGATGGCGGTGTAGAGAACGATGTGGTCGATCTCGAACCGGTGCTGCATGTCAAGGGCTTGCTTCTTGACCCCTGGGTGCAGCATGTGGTGGTGCCAAGCTTCACACAGCTCGAGCACTCGGGACTCCGGTACTAGCAGCTGACCATTCCGGTAGAGCTTGCCATCTTCCTCAGTCAGCCCCTTTGGCCACTTCTGCCCGTCATCGGGGTCGGCAACAGCCCTATACTCGGCCGCAAAGGCCTCAGACTTGGCGTAGTCGTCGGTCCAGTCATCCTGGAGGCAAGACTCAGGGAAGAGGTGCTTGTCGGACTCAGCTCCATCAGGGACGAGTACTCTGACCGCTCTGCCCATCCTCGTTCCGAGGGGGGCATCCGCAGCCATGACGACGAAGCATTTTACACCCTCCTCCTCCATCAGGCGCTCCATTTCAATGATCTTCTTGGCTTCAGCGGTTTCAGCCTCATCGCCATGGGCAGAGACATCCGTCATGCCCTTGCTGGCGGGATAGGCCCACCTACTGAGACAGTCCGCCACGGTGTTATCCTTTCCAGGAATATACACAACCGTGAGGTCGAACTTGGCCAAGGTCTCATGCCATCTTGCCCGTCGGGAGGCGGGACCAGAGGGGGTGTCCACGTGCTCCTTGTGCCACGACTGCAGACTCTGATGGTCGGTGCAGACGGTGACGGGATGGAGGGCTATGTACCCAGCCCATTTCCTGAGAGCCATGACGATGGCCTACGCCTCCTTTTTTCGGGGCGTCCACGTCCGTCTCTGGCCTTCCGCCAGGACTCGGCTCCAGAAGGCCACGGGCACGTGCCTCCCATCGTCAAGCACTTGTTCCAACACAGCGCCAACGGCGTAGTCGGAAGCGTCGGTGCGCAGGACGAACCCTCGGTCGGGATCCACGAGGTGCAGACCCACTGCGGATAGCAGCGCCTGCTTCATCCCCTCAAAGGCACGGTCGGACTCAGCTGTCCAGACCAGAGCCTTCTTGGACCCCTTTTTGGTCTCCTCTCGGTTGCCCTTGAGCATGGTCGTCATGGGGGCTGCATACTCGGCATACATCTTGATATACCCCGAGTAGTAATTGCAGAACCCCAGATACGCCCGTAGCTCAGACACCGTTTTGGGCTTTTCCCAGTGCTCAATCGCAGCCACCTTGCCAGGTATGGGCTTTCGCTGCCCGTTCCCGACTACGTGGCCAGCGAAGACCACCTCGCTTACCGCAATGGTGGCCTTGTCACTGCTGCCCCTGAGTTTGTGCCGAACCAGAAGGTCCAGCACTCGAGTGACGTCCCTCTCATGTGCCTCCAGGAGCTCCTCGTAGCTCATACTGGGGTCCCCGGACGCGATGATCACGTCGTCCACGAAGGGGTCCGCACAGTCACGCACCGGCTCAAGAAGGTTCTCCAGCATCCGCTGAAAAGCCACATTGCCGTTGGTAACGCCCATAGGCATCACCTTCCACTGGAGAGGTCCGAGTGGAGTGCTCATGGCTGTGCAGGCACGGGACTCCTCGGCGAGAGGCATCTGATGATAACCATGTTTCAGGTCTATCACCGTGAAGATCCTCCGCCGGTGTTGTTTTTGCAGCATGTCCTCAATGAGGGGCAGCGTATAGCTGTCATGCTGCGTTTGGGCGTTTAGGCCGCGGTAGTCGACCACGAGCCGCCACTCACCGGCCACCTTCTTGGGGACGACGAAGCATGGAGAGGCCCACTCGGAGTGGCACGGCTCGAGCCAGCCTCTCTCGCTGAAGTCACGGAGGATCTTCTCCATGGCTTCCTTCCTCTCGCCCCTCAGGGCAAACTCCCGGTGTCGATACACACGGGGGTCCTGCTTCAGTCGTACCTTGGCCTCGCCATACAGTCCACGCACCGGTGGGGGAAACACAGGCTTACCGCTGAAGAAGGTATCACCATACTTCTGCTTCAGCCTGGCCCTCAATGCCTGGATCCCCGGGCAATCGTCGGACTCCGCCTTGGCTTTTCCGGGCACTTGAACCACGGAGCTTACTTGAGGGGTAGCGACCCCGCTCGGTTTCGGCTCAGGCGGTCTTCCCAGGTGGCCCAAAGGGCCATCTCTGGTCTTGCCTCGGAATAGATCGCCGTAGGTGGGTGGGTTACCCCCGATTGGCTCGTCCTGGCTGGACAAGTGGTCCAGCACCCTCTGCACGAAGGTGTTCCCATCATAGGAACCAGAGACGATCGAGTCCACTTCCCACCAGGCTTTGTCCTGGCCTTTGCCCTCACGCTGGCCCCAGTCGTGAAAGGGCTGATCCATATACCCCTGAACCAGATCCAACTCCTCCTCAGTGAGGGGGTCTTCCGATTCTCCGATGTCAACAGGGGGAACCGCAAAGCATTGTCGCCATGGCTCTGCTATGATGTGGTTGACACACACAAAGTCCGTGGTGTCGGCCTGATCAAGGCCCCCATCCACATAGTGGAATTCCGTTGGCCATCTCTGGGGTGGCATGGGCTGTCCCTTAGCATCCTGATAGACACTCTCTCCAGCCGGTAGGAGGACCTTGTTTAACGTCATGTTGGTCAATGAGACTACCCAACGTCGGGTACTTTCCTCCTCGGTGCATCCCATAGGAACAACCAGCACTGCCTTGGAGCGGTCCTTGCGAATCTTCGCTATCGCTCTTGGAATGTCCGGACGGGGGCAATGGATCCACATCAATCCCTGATGCGGACCCCAGTGCTTCTTCCACGCGGAGTCCTGTGCGCTCCAGTACTTCTCACAAACCCGCAGATGGGCAGAGGTTCCTGAAGAGAACGCATCCAGGGCCAGATCCGAAGCTCCCAGGTCCGCAACCACTCGGCTCGCCACTTCCGGCATTACGCCGTACTCCTGGTTTGCTGGCCCAGTTGGCTCAGTGTCCAGCGCGGCTACTTCGAGCTGATTGCGTTCGGGGTGGATCCATTGGCATTCCACATGGTGCTCAGGTGAAGAAAGCCACGAGAGCTGGTCGTCCTGGTACAGGGTCATTGAGGCCGCGGCCGGGAGGACGCCGGAGTCCGTCTCCATCATGAAGTCGTACCCAACGATCATGTCCCAGTCCATCTCCGCCTCGTAAAAGCGACCTTGCAGGAGGATTTCCTTGCCGAGGTCTGGGCGGCTCAGCTCACGGTGGTTCACGAACTGCAGCCCAATGGCCGCTTCCTTCGTACCTCCAACCATGTACTGGCCGTTCGCCACCTTCAGCCTGACAGGTTTCCGACTGTCGGTCAGACACTCTGGCGGAAGTAGGCCAGCCTTGACCAAGCTGACCTGAGCGCCCGTGTCGACCAACACGTCGAAGACCTTCTCCACTTCCCCGCATAAGGCACGGACCTTAAGGTGCAACTGCCGCTCACGCCCCACTCGGCGCACGGCGTGCAAGCTCAGGATCTCCGGCCGTTCCAGAAGCTCGACAAGCGACTGGTGCAGGTCGTGGACAATGGGCTCAGGCTGCCCATCTGCAGCGTCCAGCTGCGGTCCGGGTGATCCTCCGATACTCTCGGATAGATCTTGAAGTACATCAAACACATTCTTGGTCGCGAAAGACGGACGGGTGCAAGGGTTCGTGCCTTCACTTGCCCTCACCCCGCCTCCGCGACTGGGTGCCGGACCGGGCCTTCCGCCCGCGGCAGTCCCTTAGTGCTTATCGACTCCCGACTGGGATGGTTCGGCGCTTCCCACGTCACCATCCTGCGACCGCCCTAGCTGGGGCCCTTGGCTGCAGGGGCTCCGCTAGGGGGCGTCGGTTGTGGAAGTAGGGGTGTTCTCCTCCGCATCAACCTCGTTGACGCCCTTCTTCCTTCCCCTTCTAGTCTTCTTGTCCTTGTCCTTGTTCTGGTCGTTCTGGTTGTTCTCCTTGTTCTTGTTGTCCGACCTGGGGACCCAGTTCCTCTTGATCTCCTGGATATTCTTGGCCAACTCGGTCCCCTGCGACGTCAGCTTGGAGAGCTCGTCCTTGTCCATCTCCACTTTGGCCTCCCGGATACCCGCGGGTGCACGCTTCTTCGACCCGTGCGCCTTCTTGTAGGCCTCCGTGTCGGCCTGGTGGATGGAGCATGTTCGGTGGTCATGGTTGAAGCCTTGCTTCCTCCCATAACATACGAAACAGCCGTGAGGGTGAGCTCGTATGAACTCCCCAAAGGACAGCGGAGGGCTGCCAATGCGACGAGGGTCCTTCTTCTCCTTCTTCTTCCAGCCCGGCTGCAGGGGATTCCAGCTTCCCCGGTTGCTCCCCGCGCTGTTGTGGGCCACGAAGGCACAAACGGCCACCTCGGCGGGCTCATCGTCGTCGTCATTGTCGACGAGAGCTTCATCGCCGTCGGCTCCCGCTGGGCTCATGGCAGCTTCCCCGCCAGATCCCTCGCCAACGTAGTTGACGTCGCGGTCGCCGGGCCTCAACCCGCGGGTGTGGTGGAGGTTCCGGTACTCCTTGAGTACTTCCTCTCCAACCCACTCCAGGATCTCGTCGCAGCTCATCCGCGCCGGGATGGCCTGCAGACGGATGGTCTGGCCGCTCACGTCACACTCGTCAAGGCGCCACATCGCGGTCTTCTCGCGATCGCCCGAGACGGTGATGAGGAGAGCGTTCCGCAGGGAGTGCTGTTTGACATCCCAGGCCACGTTCTTCCTCGTCCAAGCCACCACGTTCGTATGATATTCTTTGGGGAGCATCATCTTGACCGTGTGGTTGGACTTGGCCCTCTTGGCTTCCTCCTTGGTGACCCTCTTGATCCATGCTTCCGGCAGCATGGAGAGCAGGCGAGCCTGCTCGTCACCCTCGTTCCAGTCCTCCACGTTGCGGCAGAAGAGGGTGTATTGCCCTCGGAAGTCTCGCCAGTCCCGTAGGCGGATCTCCCGACGATCATGCTGAAGCTTGATGGACTTCCACTGCTTGGCAGCTACCTGCGGAGCGTCCACCCGCTCCTGCTCGTTGAGCCACTTCCTGGCTTCCTTGAGGGTCTTGATTTTCCCCTCCTTGGTCGCCACGAAGTATAGCTCTTGGAGCACTTCCGGCAGGCGGTACCTGAACCGTCTGAAGACATACTTCTCCGCATCAGCGGGATGCATGTCCTCAGTAACGGTTACCCCCCAATTGTCCAGCTTCTCCAAGAAGCGGTCGAGGTTGAGGGGGTTGCCGTCGTACATGGGGGGCTTGATGTCCTACAAGTCTTCCCACACGGCGGCATCCACGGCCTTAGAGACCATGAACGCCGGCCGCGAGGTCGACCGAGGTTCCCATCGGCCTCTCCCACGGAGTCCCACGGCTGCCACGTCCATCTCCTCCATGGAATCCCTGTGGCTACGCTGCGGTTCCTCCATGTACGCTGAACCTAGATGTTCACGCCGTACTCCTTCCATGTATGCCTCCTCATCACGGCGCCGGCGGCTGCGTTCAGCGGCCTCCCGTCGTACACCACGCGGCGGGCTAATATCGAACTCCTCCAGGTCCAGATCAAGGTCCTCACCGCCGACATCCCACTCCACGTCTCCTCTGGGGACCTCATCCCTGAGTCCACCATAACGTCCACCAGCCACTGGGATTGGCTCCGGGGCTGGTGCGGGGCGTCGGGGGCGTACCGGTGTGCGCGGTGGAGCACGGCGGTTGTGGTACTCCACGCTGAGCCACTCATCACGCCAATCCTCACTGCCACTGCCGGGCGGCACACGCCCGTTGCAGCGGCCCGCGCTGTGGTGAGAGGGGGCGCTGAGAGAGGGGGCACTGGCGCTGGGGCGACTCCTGGGGGCTCCGCCGGGGGCGTGGGGTCTGCCTGGACCTGGTCCGGGTCCCCAGCCGTCGTCCGACGAGCCAGACTCCAGGGGTGGGTGGTCGCTGCTGACGCTCCCACGGGCTTCCAGCGCGTCCAGCCTCTGCTGCAGGCCGCTGATGACCTTGTTCAGCGACCTGGTCTCGCCCCTGGCGATGTCCAGCAGCTTCTGGGTGGCGGTGGCGACGCCGGCGCTCTTGACCATCTCGATCTTGGCGATGTCCAGCTCTCTCTGTGCGCGCGCGGCGACCCTGGCGATGCGAGTCATCTCGCCCTTGCCCGTGTCTACCTCGCGCTCGAGGAACTGGACCCTCCTGCGGAGGTAGACAATCCACCGCCGGGTGGCATCCGAGTCGCCGTCCCCTGGTGGGTCATCGGGGTCCCCAGGGGGTCCTGCAGGAGGGCCTCTGCCGGGTCCGCCCGGTCCGGTGATTCCTCCCCCGCCCGGTGGTCCGCCTCCAGGGGGTCCACTTGGTGGGCGTCCTCCACGGGGTCCTGATGGTCCTCCGCCAGGGGGTCCCGGTGGGTCTCCGCCGGGTCGCCTTGGTGGGTCCGAGGATGGGGGCTTCTTCGTGATGTCGAAGTCCATGTCCAGGAGGCGAACCATGTCGTCATCCTCGTCCATGTCGCCCCACCTGGGCGTCTCGGTCCCGCACGCGGAAGACTCCTAGCTCCGGTAGGGAGAAGGGGGATCCTTATCCTCACCTTCCGGCTCCATGGGGACGTCTCCGCCTCCTCCGCCAGCCACTCCTTGGCGATGTCGGCGGCCTCGTTCATCCCCGTCGCTGGCGGTGAAGAAGGGGTCACTGTCGTGGGGGTGTCCACCCGCTGGCCTCCGCGGCCTCTCGGGGGTCTTCCCCTTGCCCTTTCTCCGTCGATGGGCAGTGGGACCACTGCTCCCACTGCTGCCAGTGTCCGCCTCATCCAGCGTCATCTTGGAGAAGGCGTCCCCTTCAAAAAGCTTTCGAAGGGTCTCCACTCGTGATCCTCCCGGGGGAGTCTCGCGGCGGAGTTTGGCCCTGCCTCCTCCATTGCGGCTGCGGTGGCTGCGGCAGCTCGCCCTTCGGCTTCCTCCCGAGCACGAGCCGCTTCGGCCTCCCGGGCCTGCTGCAGCCGAGCCTTCTCCGCTTCCAACGCCGCCAACTCCGCCTCCGTCTTGGCCCTCTCCTCAGCGACCTTCCGTCGCGCGGCCTCGATGGCGTCCTTCTTGGCGGCGTCCGCCTGGGCCTTCGCCGTCGCCTCGGCGTGGGCCCTTTCCTCCGCCTCCTTCTTTGCCCTCTCTTGGGCAAGCGCCTCTTCCAGCGCCTTCACCTCGGCCTCCTTGCAGGCAATGGCCTCCTGCGTCAGGCAGTCTTCCTCTTCGGCTGCCGCCACCTCACCGTTGACCTGGTCAGTCGCTGCCCCATGGGCGGCTACGGCCGTGAGTCCGCCCGCAATGGCCGCCGCGGTCGAGGCGTGGATGGCCATGCCATGCGCCCACTCCGCAGCCTCCTGCTGGGCGATGCCGGAGGCGCCCTCCATGGCAGCGTTCTGCTGCATGGCCCGTTGCCGGGCAACCCGAAGGTTGCAGGGCACCCCACAGGCGCGCTCACAGGCGCGCGCCACGTCCCTTTGGTCGGGAGCGACGCTGCCGCTGGAGCTGGCCTGGTCGGCCGGCATCCTCCCGCGGTGGGCCGACTCCACGTCGCTGCTGGGGCCTGACTTCCTCAGGAGCAGCGGACGGGGCTTGGCCTTGGTCTGCTTGGCGACTTGGAAGTAGTCGCCAAGGGTGGTGTGGCCGGGGTGGTGACCGCAACCAGTCCGTTGGGGGCTGGGGGCTGGGGTTCCGCCCCTGGCGCCTTGGGCGGTTTTGGCGGCCAGGGACTCCTGGTACTCCCGCCACTTCCGGTCCCGCTTCCTGTCCCCGGCGGACCGCTTCTCCTTCCCCGGAGACGCGCTGCTGCTGCTGCCCTGCAGCCTGCGCTCGCTCCCCGGTTCCGGGAAGTTCTTCTCGATCATGTCCCACATGGAGACATTGATCGAGGCGCCCGACGGGTACTCGTTGGAGTTCTTGCCCTCCTCAATCCCGTCGGGGCGCAGCCCTTCGCCGGGCCTGTCTGGCCGGGTCCAGGTCCTCCAGCGCTTGTGGCGGAAGCGGTACTCATACCCTTCCGCCCGCAGCTACTCCTCCACTGCCCGCAGGCGGTCCTCGCCCATGTCATCGCGGAGCTCGAAGCTCCTGGGCATGCCGCCTTCGCACTGGGGATTGCTGTGGCGGTACTGCTGCCCCCACAGCAACCCACGCAGTAGGCGCGCCGCATGGGGGTGGGGCTGCGGCCACGTCTTGCCCGCCTCGTCCCAGTTCACCATCGTTCCTCTCGATGGAGTGGTCCTGGGGTGGTTGTTGAGGTGGGTGATGTAGCACTGGACTGGGAGTGCGGCCGGTGCTGGTCGGCCGGTGGTTGTGGAAGTGGTTGACGCAACTGGGTGTGCGGCCTTGCTGGTCGGCCGGTAGGACTCGCTGATGAGGGAGTCCTGGTCAGTCCACGTCCTTCACGGTCGCGGCGCTTCCGTGGTCGCTCAGGGCGATGCTCTGGGCGGCGCTGCGGACCGCTGCGCTGCGCTGCGAGCTGCGAGCTGCGAGGTGCTGCGCCGCGCTGCTCGGGGGTGGTGGCCCTGAGTGGCACGCGAGGGATGCGTAACCCCGCGGCGGTGAAACCCTTTTGACGTGTTCCCGTGGGGGTCTGGCCACGGGACGCTGCGGTGACACGCACAAGCAAGCAGGCAGGCAAAGCACTGCGCTCACAGGGGCATCAATACGCTCGTGTCATGTGACAAAGCGTTTCAGGATCCTTGCCACTCTGAAACAAGGGAACAAAAGTATGTACAGCAACACATCAGGATATGTACACATGGGGTTGAGACTGGACTGGGGTAAGGGCATCACAGGACAATAGACACTCAGTCCCAACACATATCCCAATCCCAGGTCCGACCCTCTCAGTGGCTGGTGGGGGCGGGGGCTCAAACACAACCCATGCCCTGCTCAGTCCGGACCCTGAAACCCTGCCAATAGGGGGGGTGTCCCGCCCAGCCACAGGCGAGTTCCTGGAAGCCAAGTGGGTCCAAGGCCAACCGACATTAGCTCCTCATGCTCCCTTAACGGCAGGTCTCAACTCCTCTCTGAGTCAGAGGTATGGCCCCGCCATTATCCCCTAGGAGTTGGTAGCTGAAAATGGGCTGTTTCAGCCCAAACTGATATTGGCTCAAAATTCTCCAGAATTGACCCCTCGTCCGGACCCGCCAGAGGTAGGGACGAGGCAACTGACCCTATGCCCTTCCAGTATGAACTCCCTGGAGCCCTCACCCAACCTGGTTCCCTCTGAGGTACAGGCATCAGGGCAGCACGGGTTTGTCAAGTGGGGTCATGATGCCAAAATCACCAAAATTGGCATCATTGTCACGCGTGAACCGCCCGGCCAGGGCAAGGCCAATGGCTCACAGGATAGGAGGCAGGACCTAGGACTTTTATCTGAGTGTACAACCTGAAATTGGGTCCGGGCTCCTCATGGGCAAAGAGAGATATGGGGCCGCCAATTGACCACACGGGGGGGTGAAATTGGGGTCCCAAAAGGGGGTCATTTTGGCTGCTCGAAATGAGCCAAAATTCGGGGGTGCTCCCAATAGTATATCTCCACGCCGGCTTGGAAATCGGGTCGGCCATTCCATACCCGATCCACCAGGAGTTCAACAGAGACTCCCATGCCCTTGGCTCTCAAAGATCTCCATGCCACTCGGCGTGGTGACAATCCCAATTGGGTCCACAAATGCCAAAATGGCAAAATTGCCCACACTCACTTTGGGCTAGCACCTTAACGAAGGTTGCTCCGCTTGGCCCACGTGGTGTGTGAACCATGGGGACCAATATGCATAACACCCATGTCATATATGGTCCATTGGTCCATGCGTCCGGCGTGCACGGGTGGGCTGAACATAGTGCACGGCGGGCAGAAAATATGGAAAACTGCTCAAAATGGCCGAAAATGCGCACACTCATGGTTGGGGCAAATGAGGCACATGCCCGACTTGGACCGGAGTGTGCCATAGGATTGGTATCAAGTCATATGCGTCCAACATATCTTTTGGGCGTCGCCCAACTCCTCCGGTTTTGGGAATGGCAGGGTCGCCAAGTGAGCCCATGATTTGGGATAGTCCCAAATCGCCAACATGGCGGCCACGGTATGCCAAGCCCAAGAGGAGTTATTCGCCGGGTCCAAGATATGTTGGGCACCGAAGTATGTACCCTCAAAACATATCTGGGTCATGATGTCAATTGAGCGCAACGTTGAGATACACGGTCGCCACTTGACATCATGACGGGCCAAAAACGGCAAAATAGGCGAAAAGACACGCAACAGTGCCTTGAAAAGTGCACAAATATATTATAATATCTTCGGCTTGGATTGAGTAGTCGACAAATCCTTCTAAACACAATGACTTGACACCAATGACCTCCGATTCCACGTATGTGCTCCACTTGGGGCGCTTTGAAAGGTTACGAGCGCTACTTCCCAAGTGGGCACATGAAAATATGGAAAATTACAAAACACACACCTTGCTCCCAACGCATCGCTTTGGGATCGCCACACAAGCTTTCCTCCACGAAGGTTAGGCTTGCAATTGATCGTGGGGTAATGGAGAAGGGGCTTGCGCAATATGAGGACCATTGGCGGGTTTGGCTTGGAGCGATGGACCCGCCAAATGGGCACGCAACACAACACAAGGCACATACTCCATATTGCCCAAAAAGGTAGCTCCCCCCACGATATGTCATGCCCCTCCAAGGGCATAACTTTGTGCCAATCGCTCAGAGGAACTCAAGGAAAGTTCCTATGCAACACCAACACTCGCGCGCTATACCCGAAAGTTATCTTAACGCACGCAATATCATGGCCAAAGAGTTATAACGCAAACTCTACCCTCTTGACCATGATCCATTACGCTAGCGCGCACATGTGGAGACGCAAGGCGTATAAAGCTTCCTCAATTACGTCGGGAGTATTGTGAATACATCCCACGTTTCCTTATTGTCATTCCTCGCAAGCGGCACGAGATATGACCCTCACAAGTGGCCTCACGAATCAACTTTGTTTTGCCCATATCTCTAAGACAAATGGAGGGCAAGACAAAAGGAAAGTTGATTCGTGCGTAGGGAAGCACGTAGGTCCACTCGAAAGAGGTCAAATCAATTGCGGGGATGTCGAAGTCGAAAATCCGATTTCGACATCCTGAAAAATTCGGATTAAGGTTGCGAGTGTAAGATCTGAAAATTGCGCATGCATCAATGCAATTCCTGAAGACTTTAGAGTCTTCGTCACGATTTGCGCTAAAATATCTGTATATAACAGTTAAACTGGCGGTTACGCTAATGTGGCGAACTAACCGCCAGCTGTCAAAACAGTGAATATCAGAACAGAAGCGTAGAAATTGACGGAAACAATATGAAAATAAAACCCTGTTGATTCCTGATATTCTGATATATAAATCCCCGTCGGCGGCGCATCGGTTGCCGATGCGGGGCTTTACGGCACGGAACACGCCCCTGCCGGGCTCGCACCGGGCGTCAACGGGCGTCTTCCCTTCCGTACATGGGGTTAGTGGACCGGAGACCGGTTGTATGCCGTAACCTAGCCATGGGGTTCTGGGTACCGCTTCAGGGGGAGCGCCTGACCTCAGACGCCCCTCACAACGGTAGAAGGCACCCCCCCCGGGGACGCCCTTCCGCCACCCCCACAGCGAGCAACGCCGGCCCGCAGGGGCGCACGCTGTGGGGCCGGTGCTGGGTCCCCACGCCCGCACCGACCGCACCCGGAACACACGGGTCGCGGTATCCCGGCTGCCCGCCCCAGAGGATGGGCGGTCGGGGGAGGGACAGCGCCTGACACCAGACGCCCCTCACAACGGTGGCAGGCCACCCCCCCCCCCGGGGACGGCCCCCCACCTGTCCCCGCGGCACGCAGCCCCCACAGGGCATGCAGGCCAAGGGGACAGTGTTGGGCCCCCACACCCACACACCCGCGCCCACAGCACGTGGGTGGCGGACCCCAACAGCCCGCCCAGTAGGCGGGCAGTCGGGGGAGGGACAGCGCCTGACCTCAGACGCCCCTCGCAACAGTGGAAGGCACCCCCCCCGGGGACGCCTTTCCGCCACCCCCACAGCAAGCAACGCCAGCCCGCAAGGGCGCACGCTGTGGGGCCGGTGCTGGGTCCTCACGCCCGCACCGACCGCACCCGGGACACACCGGTCACGGGACCCCGGCCGCCCGCGCCAGAGGACGGGCGGCAGGGTGAGGGACAGCGCCTGACACCAGACGCCCCTCGCAACGGCGGCAGGCCACAACCCCGGGGACGGCCCCCTGCCGCCCCCGCGGCACGCAGCCCCCACAGGGCATGCAGGCCAAAGGGGCAGTGATGGGCCCCCACACCCACACGCCCGCGACCACAGCATGTGGGTGACGGATTCCAACAGCCCGCCCAGTGGGTGGGCAGTCGGGGGAGGGGGAGCGCCTGACCTCAGACGCCCCTCGCAACGGTGGAAGGCACCCCCCCCAGGGACGCCCTTCCGCCACCCCCACAGCGAGCAACGCCGGCTCACAAGGGCGCACGCTGTGGGGCCGGTGCTGGGTCCCCACGCCCGCACCGACCGCACCCGGGACACACTGGTCGCGGGACCCCGGCCGCCCGCCCGTGAGGACGGGCGGCAGGGGGAGGGACAGCGCCTGACACCAAACGCCCCTCGCAACGGTGGCAGGCCACCCCCCCCCCGGGGACGGCCCCCCGCCACCCCCGCGGCACGCAGCCCCCACAGGGCATGCAGGCCAAAGGGGACAGTGTTGGGCCCCCACACCCACACGCCCGCGACCACAGCATGTGGGTGACGGACTCCAACAGCCCGCCCAGTGGGTGGGCAGTGGGGGGAGGGGGAGCGCCCGACCTCAGACGCCCCTCACAACGGTGGAAGGCACCCCCGCCGGGGACGCCCTTCCGCCACCCCCACAGCGAGCAACGCCGGCCCACAAGGCCGCACGCTGTGGAACTGGTGCTGGGTCCCCACGCCCGCACCGACCGCACCCGGAACACACGGGTCGCGGTATCCTGGCTGCCCGCCCGAGAGGACGGGCGGTCGGGGGAGGGACAGCGCCTGACACCAGACGCCCCTCACAACGGTGGCAGGCCACCACCCCCGGAAACGGCCCCCCACCACCCCCGCGGCACGCAGCCCCCACAGGGCGTGCAGGCCAAGCCAGGTAGGAAGGAACCGGGACCGGACCGCCCCCCCCCGAGCACGCCAGACGTAGCAAGGGACCGGGGCAGGACACGCGGAGGGGCACAGACCACGTGGAACGGCCCTACCAGCGCCCAGTGCCGGGACCGCGCGAGGTGCGCACACCACACCACCCAGGGGGGGGGGGAGCGGACGCCGCGGGAGCGCGAGCGCACACACACGCAAGGGCACGCGGGGACTACCAGAAGGGCAACCGGACCGAGCTCGCGGAACGCACAGACCGCGTGGAATGGCGTACGAGCGAGCGAGGGTAAGGGACACCCGGACGAGACGGCCCGCCACACGCGGCGCAGGACACGCGGGGCAGGAAGGGGGAAACGGGAGAGACACAACACCAGGTACCGGCCCGAGCCCCCCGAACCGGCCGCGAGCGCCGCGCACGCACGGACGGGGCACTGCACCCGCCAAGGCAGTAGTGGCGCACTGCGCCACGCCCCAACCCCTAGGCAAGGCAGCCTCCGTGCCAGCCCAAGGAGGTCCCACTGGCGACAAGCCAGTAGCACGGGCCCGGCGGCGCCGGCGTCCCGGGCGACCACGCATTAGGGGGGCGAAGTGATGGGTAAGCGCCCGCAGCCACGGCTGCGAATTGATGCACTCACCGGGGAGTGGCGAAACAGGGAAGCCAAGGAGGGACGGGGCTCCCAGCCCTGTGAACCCGGGGGACTCCGCCACCAGGCAGGAGGTGCGTCTTGGAGGGCCCCCCACTAGGACCCGGTGGGGAGGATATCACCTGGCCCGACCAGGTGGCCCCCCGGGGCCGAAAGGCGTCTAGTACCCGCAAAATCAAACCTCAAACCTCAAACATTTACAGAAGCAATAGATGCAGCAAGCTCATTTATCTCTTTGTCCTGTCTGTCCTGAATGTGCTGAGAACTGTCATGGAAACACTGAAGAATGCAGGGGCAAGGTTGTACCCAAGCTTGATGAGCACTTAGAGACTGTACCGTGGCATATCCAAGCCATTGGAGAGTGAAGACAGCCCCCACGGCAGTGATGGCATTCAGCAGTCCTGTATCCGAATGGACTTGCGTGTCTCTAGCCCGCTGGGCCAAACATTTTTCTTCCCTTTCCTTGAGTTCACGCTCTTGCTTCATGACCCCCTTTTGATTGGCATCACTGCCGTGAAAATTGGTGTCATCCGCCAATCGGGCCTGATATGCCCACCGGGACAACCCTTCGGCGACGGTGTTATCCTTGCCGGGTTTGTACACCACTTCAATGTGGTACCGGCTTAAAAATTCGTGCCACCGGCCACGCCTCCCCAAAGGCCCTGAGAGGGTACAAAGATCTTCTTTGTACCAACTCTCCAAGGACTTGTGGTCCGTGTACACGGTGACCTTTCGTCCCCCAATTCAACTTTCCAATTTTGGCAAGCAAGAGACTAATGCATAAGTCTCTTGCTCATGGGTGCTCCAAGCTCTTTGTCCCTTCAAATCCTTGCCTTCAAGCTTGCGGCTAAAAAAAGCGCAAGGCTTCCACTCCCCTTCGGGGTTTTGTTGTTCCAGGACAGAACCAACTCCATGGTCGCATGCATCCACATGGATGCGATATTCACCGTCGGGTGATGGCATGTACAACTCACACTCAGCACTGAGTGCTTCCTTCAACTGAACAAACGCAAACTCCATCTCGGGCGTCCACTGGATACAATTACGCTCCCTTGGTACCCTACAACGTCCCTTACGACCATCTACCCCGGGGACACGCTGAGACTTACCTTGCAGCGACGTCATCAACGGGGCTGCAAGATTGGAAAATTTTCTTATGTAAATTGAATACCAATTTGCAACCCCCAAGAATCCCTTCATCTGCTTTGGGGTTTTAGGCTTGGGCCAATTGCGCACTGCATCCACCTTGGAAGGGGCGGGACGATGCATTCCCCCATGTAAAACATGCCCACAATACTTGATTCTCTCCATAAAAAGAAGACATTTCTCAAAGCGGACTTAGAGATGGCATTCCTCTAACTTCTCAAATGATTTAAAAATGTTATGAAAGTGGTCTTCGAGGTATGCCTTTGAATCAAGTATTTTGCCCTTACCACAAAGCTTGGGTCGTGTCCCCGTGAGCAAATCATCGATGTAAATGTGTGTGTGCGGCTGTAGCAACTTCAAACAATCACTCACCATTCTCTGGAAAGCTTAGGGTCCTACCTTCACCCCCATGGGTAGGACCCTCCACTCAAATACCCCAAAAGGAGTACAGAAGGCAGTGTATTGCCTACTGCACTCAGTTAGAGGCATTAGGTGGAACCCATTCTCAACGTCGAGGAGGGTCCAGAGCTGGTTTCCTGCCTGCTTGACAAACAAGTCCTCGATTACCGGCAACTGGAACTCGCAGTCGCGGAGTTGCGTGTTCACGTACCGATAATCAATGACAAGTCGCCATTTAGGTGTGCCAGGTTTTGGCACAAGAAACCCCCGACTGACCCAATGGGATTGGCTGGGAACAATCCAGCCCTTTTCTTGAAACTCTTTGATTTTTTCACGCTTGGCCTCTTCCCTAAGACCAACTGCACGAATGGGCTTGTCAGCCTTCGGCTTAGCATCCGGAATTGGCTCCAAGACACAAATCCCATTGGGACCCCGTTTGTCCATGTTTTTTTCAATCTCCGACCAATGATTACCTCCTTCCTTGAACACGGTATTTTTGAACCGGTTGTATCCCCTCGCAGACCTGTAGGGATGAGTCGGAAAGTGTGGAAAGTCCAGCGTGTTTCAGCTGCGGCTAGAGCGCTTATACCCTTGCCGCCCGATTCCATTCTAAACTCCATTCTCCATCGCTCAGCAGTCATGTCTTAAGAACATGATTCCATTCTTGATTCCATTCTCCCTTGCTCACCAGTCATGTCTCAAGAAAATGATTCCATGACCGAGTTAAGAGCTCAGGAATAAGAGCAATCTCTGGATCCACTGGGTGAAAGAGTATGCATTGAACAAAATTGTGGTAATCCTCTCCCTTCCTCTGATCTTCCTGAAGTGTGTAAGCCTCGAATTTCAAAGGTCTCGTTCGTGCATCCGAGAACAAAAAAGGTCTCACTTCAAGACAGGATCTCTGATTGGAGTAAAGGTTTACAGAATGCCTCTCCCAGCGAGTTGACTTCAGAGGAGTCTCAAACTCTGTCTCTCAGGGCGAATGATCGCCCTTTGCCTTTTTCAGGTATCTCAGGTGATCCAGTTACCATTTTCAGGACGAGGGATAGGTGTGTGTGTTCTGTGATTGAGGCAGATGCTGAACATCCACATTGCCAAGATTAGAGGAATTGGACTTACCTAATTTCCCAGGAGAACGAGGTGTACCTCCCTCATCACGGAAACACAATGCATCATGCGGCAAATGCCACCAATCAACCGTCACTTCACTGAGGCCCCAAAACCATTCTTTGTTTTTATGGCGGGGAACAATCATGATCCCTCGACTTCCTTCCCATATCGCTTTCTCTGCAACTTGTTGCAGAAATTTATGCGGGCACATAACAAATATGGTGTCATCATGCCAAGGCTTGTTCAAACCTTGCATGGCTGCAGCTCCACCCTTAGGAGTGTTGACCTATACCCCGGCGCGCTTTCCGGGGCGCTTGACTTTGGTAGTCGAGCGCGGATCTGCAAATGGGTAGCGCTGGGGTTGAAATTCATCTCCAGCCAAATCCAAAATGCGGTGAAACCATTGCGGATCCAAAGAGAATCGTCCTTCCTTATACACTTGTGGGTGTATGGACGTCCTCTCGGTTGGCGGCCTCGACGTTCCCGTGAGGGCTGCCACCTTACGCCAATAAAGTTGACGCCTTTCCTTGCGATCCTTTGGATTCTCCCTTGGGCGCAACTCCATGCATTTCCCAGAATCCTGGGAATCAAACCCTTGTCCTAATAAATTAGAACTCGAAATGGAAGACGATGTTTCAACTTGCTTAGCAAGCACCTGCAGAGTTTCCACTGTCTCCAAACCTTCCTCATCCCTAACAAAGCCATACCGACCCATAAACTCGTCGGGTGGCACGTCAGGGCCAACCGAGCCCTCATCGGATGAGGGGCTCGACTCACATTGTGAGTCCAGTTCAGCACAGTCCAGTTTGGGATCAGCAAGTTGCTGAACCCATCTCTCTATTACAGTCTCCGAGATCTCAAGATCCTTGGGACACTCATCGGGAGGCAATATTTCTGGAAGTGTCAATATCCGGTCTATTAGCGACTCAATGCTCGTTCCTTGAGTCGCCCTACAACTATGTGACGCACTTAAAGGACGCGTATCCTGTTCCCGTAATTTAGGCCACTCATCAGGGCCCAACTTCTGGAAATGCGCATGCAACACAATGGCTGACATTCCAGAAATGGCAAATAAGCAAATGGGAGAGAGCAAAGGACCATCCACATGTCCAATGACCTTAAGGGAAAGCGATCGAGAAGGGGCACCTCCACGTGAGTTCTTCACTGGGACGACAACACTGCTGTTCAATGCCGTCAGTGACCCAACCAACATTATTCCTATCAAACCCATAACTTGTGGTATTGAACACTCCACAACGCTTGGGCAAACCTCGGGAGGATTATTGTGTCCTCGCTCAAAAAAATTCATTTCGGCACCTTCACAAGTTGCACATTCATGAGAAGAGACACCCAAAAGTGGGTCATGACAAGAAGAGGATTGCTGCAACTCCCGTAGTTGCGCCAAACTCTGCGAAATGTCAACGGTCACAAGCTCGCGATGCACCTCATGGGCATTCAAGTCCTTGTCATCCACGCCAGACATTGTAGCCGAGCCTTGCATAGGGCGGCACAACTGCTTGTCATGCTCCATCCCATTGACATCCCCCGCAGGCTCCCGGCTGCCCGCCATGTCCAAAGGTGTCCGTGCCTCCGGAGGACATTTATAATCAAATTCATCCCATGGGCCGCCTTGACAAAGGTTCTCCACCAAAGCAAAGCATCCTGGATCCGGTAGGACAAGAAGTCCATACGGGGCAAAAAAAGGCAAACCAAGAATGGCTCGCGGGCCAACCCAGGCCAAATAAACCAAGCAATCGGCGCAGCGCGCCATCACGACCTGGGAACCGCTTTGCACGGGCACAATGATATGGCTCTCAACCACATATTTTCCGACTTCCAACTCCTTCTCACCAACTCCGAGTAGTCTGAAAGGTTGGGTGGCCACCTCCCGGAATCGTTCTGGGAATAATTCCCAACCAGCAACCACAATCACCTCATTGCCGGTGTCCCCAAGCGATAGTGCCTCTATTCGTTCCGAGGTCCCTTTGTGAGGGATATATATCCCCGGAACGATGACGCCCTTCGGAAGCTTCTCGGCGTGCCCAGGTCGAGGCACCCGCAAAATTTCCTCCTCGGCCCGAATGATTTGCAGAACCGGACGCGTACGATATCCGTCATCCCATGCCTTGGCTTGGTTTACCCACATAATGGGGCATACAGTCGCCGGTGAGGGGCCCATATCCCTACCAGCCTGGTCAATCTTCTTGGATTTCAAGCGTTGCCGGCGACTTTCTCAGTTGTGTCGCTTACCGAGCCGCCCCTCCGCCTTGGCTTTCTCCCGCAACTCGGGATGGAGCGTCCAACAATCCTCCGGCTGATGCAGCGTGCTCCCGCAGCCCTTGCAAGGCGGCAAATTCCCACCTCTGTGTGATCCTTTTCCTTTGCCACCTCCTTGCGCAGCGGGCTTTGCTTGGCCGCCCTTCCCAATTTTCTTGGACTTCAGTTTGTCCTGAAGCCACTCTAGTGCTTTGTGGGGATGCAAGACCCAGCAATCCTCACGGCTATGTCTTCCCTTGCCACATGCCGGGCATTTCGGGATGGAGCTCGCACCTGCGCCTGCTCGTCCTGACATAGCCAACACCTGGGCTTCGCATACTTCTCGAATCTCTGCAATGCTCAACTCCGGGTCCGCTTGTTCTTGATCTTGGTGACCTTCGGGATTCTCGGCTTTGTCCATGTCCTCGACTCCTTCCATGCGTCTCACCCGGCCCGATCCATTCTTGTTCCCCGTCCGTTGAGGGTTCACTTGGTTCGGCGGGGTCCATGGCTTGGGTTGCGGCAATTCTTGGATGGCATGCCCAAGTCGTCACATGATGTGCCCCTTCTTGATCGCCAATTCGTGGCGGGACATGAGGGGGTTCACCACCAACACGATCAACTCAAGGTAGTTGAATTCCAGCCCCACCTTGGTCTCCTCCTTGATGATTTCCTTGAGCAACCCATCCACCTTCATTGTCGCAATAACATCAAGTAGTCGATCTTTCGCCTGCCGTTGCGTGATTTCGTCGCGAACACGGCGGCCCAAGGCGAGGAATTGTTCCACAAAGTTGATGAACTCGCGTAACGTTGGAGTTAGTGAAGACGGTTTCACCGTGTGGAAGGCCTCCAAAATCACGTCGTCGTTCGCCTCCGTGAAAACTTCCTCCGTCACTTCCCTCAACAAATCTTGGTACCGGAATTGGTACCGATTCACCATTTCCTTCAATGGGTTGGATCGGGCGGCAGGAATAAGAGAAAGCAAGACAGCTCTTCTTATGGAATCCGTCAACCCGTACATCCGATCGCGCTCCCAAGCACCAAAATTCAAAAACCACTTAATGGCCGTGGTCCCACTTCCATCCCACCGTGGGGCGACGGACATTCCTTGAACGTCCCCCAAAGTTTGCGGGTCCATCACAGGGGTTGCAAGCCTCCCATGGACCCCGGGAGGAATTAACCGCGGATCCGTACCTTCAAGTTGGGGCTCTTCCCAGTCGAACGGAGCGTCTAAAAGTCGTTCAGGGCAAACTTCATCAAACGCCATTGCCCGTAGAATTCCCGAGGGCTTTTGTTTCAGAAGCCCAATCCCATCCTTGAGAGATTCTTGTCGGTTGAACAACTGAAACACCATCCGTGGCATAAACCAACCAACACCGTCCGCCTCAAAGTAGCGGAGGTCCAACCCGGCGCAATGCCGCCAATCACCCCCCATGCCGGGCGGGGTGTGTCCCTCATGGGTGCGGGTCCCACTCCTCGCTCCCCTTGGGGCTCTTCCCTGGAAACCCCGGTCATCCGACCGCATGGATGACCAGTCATCCTCGAGCGGGGGGAATCCAAACCCCGGTAGGTTTCCCGCATCAAGCTTCGGTGTCGGGATCCCAACTGGATTCACCGATGGCGTACCCGCATGCTTCAACAATTGATATTTGTTCTCCAAAGAATCCAATTTTCTTTGTAATTCGCCAATGACATGAGAATCCTACCGCATCCCTTCGGGTGGACCGCCATGGAGTCGGGTCCGGATCTCCTCCCTGAGCGCATGTACGTCATGCTCACTTTGTTCCAACCGGGTCATGAGCAATCGCACCTGTAACTCCAGGGCCTCAACCTTGGCCAATTCCGGCTTGGGCATAGTTTCCCAATGGTGCATTCGGCCGGTGAGCCTGGCCACTTGTGCACTGGTGCTCTCCAGGTTCGCCGCTATGCGTCTCAACTCCGTTGCGGGCACCGTCGCCTCTCAAACTTCCCCTGTGGATGTTGACGAAACAGCAGGGTGCTCCAAGTTGTGTACCCGATTGATAAGCTGGGAAAAAGAAGCCTTGTGGCTTTCCACCATTGCTTCCACACCATTCACCCGTTTTTCGGCATCCTGAAAGTTGAGACCTATCCGCCGGATTTCCTCGGCCATGTTGGTGGTTACCCGGTCACAATTCAACACCTTGCCTTCCAAACTCTTCAATTCCTCAACCGATTTGTCCGATCGGGCCCGGTGTGAACTCAACCCAGTTACTTCATTCAACACTCCCTTGAGTTGCCGTTTCAACTCATTGGTGGCTTGCTCCCACCCTTGGTGAAAATTGTCCACCTTCGCCTTAAGTGCTTCAGCAACTTGCCAATATTCCAAAGCGGCTGCAGTCGCTTGTTGTAAAGTCAATTGCATTTCCGCTCTCTTCGAGTCCAACCGGGACCTCTGGTCCTGCACCTCGTTGTTTACCTCGTTCAACAGTCGTCCCAAAGCCTCTACTCGCGCCGTCAAAGCTGACCCATCTACTTGTACTCCCCGTGCATGGAGTTCAAGCTCGCGAGAGAGGGCTTGGATGACCTGGCGAATTTCCAAAATCGCGGAAACCGCCTCGAAATTAAAGGTGTGGAGATAGTTTAACGCACCCGTTAGCTGCTCAACCTGCGCCAGAAAGGTTGCTAAATCATGAGTCTCCGGTGTCCACTCATGAATCAGAATCCTTTCGGCCGCCTCACCGAATTGATTCACCATCCGAATCCTCTCAAAGGATCGGTATCCCCATGGTGCGGATTCCATGTTGGTGTCTTCCTCAACTGGGTAGGCTGGCTGGCCCTGCCTAAGCCCAACTGCCAAGTCTGAAGGAGACCCAACCGTCGACTCATGCCCTGTCGCATAGTCGGAACCCCATTCCTCTGGCCATGCTGTGATCATGCCGATCATGGCCTCAACCTCTCTGAGAGTCATCCCGCTGCCTGTGTCAGAGCCGTAGGCTAAACCCCCGCCCGGGTAAGCCTCTGCTACCAACAATTCGCCCTCGAGGTGACTTGAACCGGGTGAATCCATTTTTCCCAATTTCCAACCAAATCCAATTTGCAACCAATAAAACCAGCAGAGATTAAGCTCACAACCCACGGCAATGACACAAACAATTCCAATTGAAAGCCCGATGACGAAATGATTCAAGAATCCAATGAGGTGCAACAATGATCCAACCAAGAGTTCACCAATGGTCCACAAAAACCCACAAATGATCCACAAATGAAGCACAAATGATCCACGAATGAGCCACAAATGAGCCACGGGTCCACAACGAGTCCACAAGTCCACACAAAAAGAGCACGGGCAAAGGTCCACGCTTGAGAAAAGAAAAAGAATTCACAAGCGCGAGTAAGACTCAACCTACTCTTCCGGTCGGACCACATGCAATGCAAGGACGAAGAGTTCATGGGCACGGGCATTATCCTATGGACTTGAGTCATGCATGCAAAAGTGTAAACCGAAATTCACATTACTTCTACCCGTCGACATGGATGGTCTCACCGGTGGTGCAGGAGAGGAAAGAAATGATTGACACCACCGTTGGGCCATCCCCAAAGAGCAAATGAGTCACACTTGAGTCTCCGGACGTCTTGACTACACCAACATGAGGGAGGGAAGTGCACATGCACATACATGGTCACATGGGGCATGTAAACGCACCAACAAAGGCACCAAACCATGACCCGGTTAGCTCTTACGATCAACAACTAATCTAACCCAAATGAGCAAATGAGCAATACACCATTGACAATGAGATCCATGAGATTGGGCAAAGAAGCACACGATAGGGCAATGGCCTCCCGGGCTACTCATGGGACCTAACCTCCACCCAAAGAGAGCACGTGCATGGAGAGATGATCCCACCCAAAGAGAGCACGTGCATGGAGAGTTGGTCCCATCCCGGAGAGTCGGAGAGAGTACATGCATCGCCTAACCATGCCCGAGAAGAAATATTCCCCAACCAAATCCTTTGTCACAGATTGACCTATCCACCATGAGAGAGGGCATGCATGGGGAGAGAGTTTCGCCTAGCCTTGACCAAAGAGAGCATGCATATGGAGAGAGTTTCGCCTAGCCTTGACACAACAGAGCATGCATACACTTGGAGAGAGAGTGGCGAAAGCTCGACCAATGCCTATCCTTGAGTCTAATCATAAGACGGCAAAATCACGGCATGTCTTAATTGGATAACTCCCAGGCCACGGGCACTTGAAAAAAAAAGTGAAAGAGCCCAAGAGTCTCAAAGGACCAAAGACAGCGGTCACATGGCATTAAATGCTCAATTTACCTCTTGAGGAGTATGATGAATTGGGAGAGAGCGGGAGAGTGAGGGAAAGCACCAAATCCACCTTGGGGAGAGGAGACACTATATATTCACCTTGACCATGAACGTGTGTGCACCACCAAGTTTGAGTCACACCATGAATGAACCATGCATGAATGACAAATGCAATGACAACTCTTAGAATGAATGCATGAGACCTCAAAACCAAAAATGGTGTGGCACCTCAATGGAATCCAATTGCAAGGCAACAACCAATGTATCCCACAACCAGCGGTGCGCCTACCTATGCTTCCCTTGGTCTCACCTCTCGTCCCCTTCGGAAGACACCCCATGTGACTGGTGGGTTTTGCCGTGACTACTAATACCACCATAGCAGAGATAAGGACGGTCTTGGTTTCCCCGGAGGTACTCCCTCAACACTGCCCACAGAAGCGATCAACGTACGTACTATGGCTGTCACATAGTCTTTCTCCGTTTGGATAAGTGATTCCAATTTCCACATGATAGATCTAACACTATTAGCACGAAACTGGAAAGGTATTCAATTGGCTGGTCTGCATTACGGCGCGACCAAAGACGGCGCGCGCGCACACACAGCAGCAGCCAATCGACGAATCGGAAATCCAAATAATGTTAGAAGAAATGCTGGCCGACCGCAGAATTGAAATAAAATCAATGCAACAACACAAATGCAAAAACAAAACTGAAATCTGCTGTCGGAATTACTTCTGGGATCCAAATCTGGGATTGGAATGGAATGCTGAGATCGCATAATAAATTACACCTGAAATGGCACACAAAAAGCAACATGAGTGTGCAAAAGAGAAATGGGCAACAATCATGGATTCTGACATGGCTATGCCCCAAGTTTTACACACCGCCCACATTGCTGGCGTCGGTCACCAGGATCATCTCCCCTTGTGCTCTAGGCACGCCCAAGCACTTAGCGTTAGCCACCTTGTTTTTGACCTCGTCAAATGCTTGTTGCTCTTGTGGGCCCCAGCGTACATGGTCTTGCTGCACGCGAGTGTGTTGGGTCGTGTATAATTTTATTTTATTTTCAAAAGCCAAAAAAAGAGGGAAAAAATATTTTACGAAATTTTGCAGCGGTTTTTCAAGTAGGTACAACCACAGCCACGCAAGAAACAAACCCAACAAGGCGGCAGGACAGGACACCACGGCACCACGCGGCAGCACAGCACCACGGGGCACAGCACAGGGGAGCAGGGCACCGAGGGAGAGCGGGCCACACAGCAACACCACACAGGGCAGAGACGACAGGAAACGCACAACACGACACCCCAGGGCGCACACGGCACAAAGCACAACGGCAGACAACACCACGCGGCGACACACCACAGCAAAACACACACAGCACGGGGGGACAAGACAAAATACGGCGCCAGAAGGCACAGGACCCCAAGACGACGGACAGCGCCCCAGGACACAACCCATCGCGCAGCAGCACCAAACGGAGCAACACGAAACAACACAGCGCACAACAACGCAACGCCAGGCGGCAAAACGCGCAGCAACACGGCGCAGCACAGCACCCAGGGACACACCACAGCACGCCACCGAGACACGACACCAGTAGCCACCAGGACCCACCGGGAGACAACAGAGGACAGCCAGGCCCAACAGCAAACACACAAACACAACAGGCAACAACACCAAACACCGGCCAAGAGAGCACTGAGCAGAGAGCAACGACGCAGGCACCTCAGCACAGCACCGCACAGGCGGAGCACAGAAACAGAAACGGCCCGGAACCGGCCCGGAGCCCAGAACCAACGGGGAACAACAGGAAACCAGCGCCACCAGCAGGGAGAAAAACAAAAAAAGAAGACAGGGCACCACAGCACAGCACCACACGGCAGCACAGCGCCACAGGACACAGCACAGGGGAACAGGACACCACAGGGAAGACGCCCAGCGACGGCCAGACCAGACACGGGCACCAGAGCCGACACACACCACCAAACTACAACGCCGGGCAACCAGAGCCACCAGCACACCCCCAACAAAAGGCAGCGACACCAGGAAGCAACAACACCAGCCACCAGAAACAGCACAGACGACGCGCACAGCACAACGAACGGGCAGGACAGGGAACACACAGCACGACACCCCAGAACACACACAGCAGACGCGCAGCGGCAAGAAACAAACAACAGGCACAGGCAGCGACGCAAACAAACGGCAGAGCACGACAGCACACCACCACACGACAGCACGGCGCAACAGAACGCAACACAGGGCAGCGGAACACCAAGACACACCACGCCGAACCACAGGGCGGCGAGCCACGCGGCCGGAGAAGGACAGCACCACCGAAGCATGACACCAAGACCCACCAAGAGACAGCAGAGGACAGCCCGGCCCAACAGCCAACACCACACAACACCAGCCAGCGCACATAGAGCAACGACATGGACAGCACCACCGAGGCACACCTGACGGCCCAAGACACACAAACCAGCCCCGCACCGGACAACCGGCAAAGAAGAAGGGAAAAAAAAAAAAAAGGAGAAAACAAAAAAAAACAGAAAAAGAAAAAGCAAGAAACCAAGGGAAAAAAAAAGGGGGGGGAGGGGGGGCGCAGGGGCCCAAGGCAACCGGAAAGCAGGAAACGCCAGAGACAACAGGCAGGGGGGGGGGAAAGAGGGGGGGGGGCAACAAGACGCCAAGGCCCACGGCACCCCAGGCCGGAAAACACGCAAAGCAGGAGACAACGGGGCACACAGTGGGGGGGGAGGCAAAAAAAAGGGGGGGGGGACAAGACGCCAAGGGCCAAGGCACCCGGGGCCGGAAAATACGCAAAGCAGGACACAACGGGGGCGCAACGAGGGGGAGAACGGGGACGGAAGCAAAAAAAAAAAACCAACAACAACCACAAACGGGGCAACCCCAGCCCGGAGGGGGCCGAACAAGCAAAGAGCGAACCAAGAACGGCCAGAGGGAAGGTGAGGCGCACCAAAACGCGCCCGGGAGGCCGGCCCGCCCGACCCGGCCAAGCATGGCACGCACACGCACACACGCACGGGACCCGGGCGTGGCGTCCTCCGACCCGAAGTGGGCGGTGCCGGCGTCCACACGAAACAGCCCTGGTGCACCGGCCGAGTCCCCCGTCGCAAGACGGACGGTACGGGAAACCGGACGCATCAGTGACCGGGTCCACACACGCCAAACCACCGCAGCGCACGCAGCCCAAGACCGAAGCCGGAGGGACCCGCCAGGGACAACCCCATCGCGGGGCCCCGAACGGGTACGACGCGGAGCGCGCCCAGCGCCCTTAATTCGGCAGGGGCCAGCGGCAGGCACAATGAGCCTGGTTCTCGGCCGGCCTCCACGTGCCCCGCGCAGCCACCCAGTAAAGCCGGGGGCGACAGCCCCCGGGGTGGGGGAAGGCACCACGGCGACGGAAAAGCCGACCGGAGCACCGAGAGCGACCGGACCAGACGAGGAGCGGCTCACAACGCGGGGCCACGAGGCACGCCAGAGAGGCACGCCGCCGGCCACAACCACGGCACGAGGAGGAACGTTTATAGTGATTTCAACACTGTGTTTTTGCCTCTCCTGCTGCTTGCTGCTGGTGTAGGGTTTCCTGCTGCTTGTTTTTGAAGATGAAAAGCTTTTGTTTGCTGAAATACAATCAATCCAGGATAACCCAAGCCAGAGATATGCAAGTAGAAGAGAATCAGGATCAAAGCATGAAGGGCTGCAGTGTAAACAGTGAAAGATGGCAGGATATTCACAGTAACTGCAACTCAGGTCAAATCGGATTGCATATTCACAAAGGTAGCTGAAATGTTTTGCAAAAGAGTTGGAAAACTGCCCCATGGTCACTCTATCTCCATAGTGCCATCTCAGGAGATGTGCACTCTTTGTTTTGGGTCCCATATGTGCTGAGGTGGCAGGGCATGTGGCGATGAGGTCACTGCCATGTCACATGGGATCTTCCTACTTAGCTAGGCTGACCGGGAATTGAACCCAGGACCTCTCAAAAAGAGATGCCCAGCCCCCTAGGGTGCATACCACTAGGATAGCTAAGAATTCATGAGAAAACATAGATAAATTCATAGGCTCTGCCCTGGATATGTCGGTTCTCAGTCAACTCAGGAAAAGATGATTTGCCTCACATTGAAAGGGGATTAAGGGGTCCACTCCATATCCTGATTGGGTGTTTGGTTCCATAGGTCAAAATGTGTTATCACCACTTTTCCTGGGGCCAATCCTAAGAAAGAAATGCCTGGATGCTCAGTGCATCTCTAATACAACTAGAGTATGCCTCAAAGCATTGGAAAAGCACTTCTTCTTACTCCCCCCTTGTGCTCTGGTGGCCACCACTGTCGCATTTTCAGGAAAAAGGGATTTTTTCTTGGCCTTTCCTTGGTTTCCACATCTACTTTAAAATACCTATAGTTTCCCTCACACAGAAAAATGGACGCTCTCCATGGCTGGCGTCTTTTTGCTGCTTTGTTCGTGACATTTCCTACAGAAAGCTCAGCGCCCATGGCGCTGCCGGGGTTCCTGTGGCTTGGCTGGGTTAGTTTGGGTGCATGCCATAAACATGTGCATGTACATCCCTCCCTCCAAGACGCAGCGCGACATAAACCCAACGCAAGAGTAAATATACACACTCGCATGGGTTCTCGTAAGCCTGCTGGCGACCTGTGACCTGTCTTAGGGCGAAGGGAGTTGTTAAAAAAATTAAATTGCCCCTTGGTGGGGTCTTGGGTTCTGCTCAGTCTCCTGGCGGCTGCTTTTCGGCCCGAACACGGCCTACTCAGCGACGCCTTCGCGAGGATATTGAAGCATTTTCGGCGGGGGTGATGTCCGTGCGTCCACAGAAAAATTGGAAAAATTGAAAATCCTTCAACCCATCACCCCAACCTCTCCAAGTACTACATGAAGTCTATTCCAAGCTTCGATTCCATTGGAGTTGCGTAAATGGTCTTGGAATCCTTGCTCAACCCACGGGGAGCGTCCGCGGACACAATCTGGCGTCTATGGACAAAGAGATGGTATATGTAAAATAAATATGCAAAATAAATGCGTTGACATGTACAATGTATGAGTAACAATTCTATACTATAAAATAGCATAAAAAAGAGGACGAAATGAAGGCGACGGCGTCGCCGCCATCAGAAAATCTGACGGCTACGAGGCGTCGCCATCAGGATCTCCACTGAGATCCTGCCCAAACTGGGCCAACCAGTGGTTTTTGGGCGAAAAACAATGAAATAAAACGATTTTTGAGCCAAAAATACTCATTTCACGCGTCTCCCCCCAACGCGTCGCGTAGTCGACACGACGCGTTTCTGTACCAATTCAACCTACATATGAAAAGGCCCACTGTTGGGCTACGCCATAGGCGTCTGGGCGATTCCTGGAATCGCCTCAGCATTTTTTGAAAAATGCGTGAACGCGCCACTTTTCGCAAAAATGGACCTTCGCGGAACGCCGCGAAAAAGGTCACGCTATAATCTTTTATTCCTAAAAACGATAAAACAATAATAAAATTGCCTAAAATCTTTAGAAATCGAGAGTTGAATTCTCGATCTGGAGCTGCGTCGCGCAGGCAACGACTGTCGTCGCCAGTCCAGAAAAGACGTAAAATGACGATTTCTGGGGTATTTTACAGAAGTCCCACAGAAATCAAGATGCCGTAGCATCAGCAGGAAAATTCCTGATCTGGCCTGGCGAAGAGCGCCACAGGCTGTGCAGCGGGTATGGGTGAAGCACCCCATACCGCTTCACCCCCCTCCTTAGAAGCCTTGCCTATATCCAAAGGAAGGCAAGGCCAAGGAGGCGCTCTGACCCCTGCAGTGCCCTGGTTTCAATCCTGATTCATCAGGACAGTGGGGGGGGGGGGGGGCTTCGTGAGTAATTTACATGGGGGGGAGCACCACACACATGTAAAAAAGAAATTAATTTTTTTTTTTTGATCTTGAAATATTCATAGGGCAATTGCCCCTCAGGCGACAACACTGGTCCCTGGCACTCCTCTTAGCCTCTGGTTACCAAACCAGGGGCGCTGCAGGGCCTTCCGCCCTGACTGATGGCGCTTAGGCGCACATATTGGCCCTTTTTCTCCATGGGCATGGAAATCAATAATTCAATAAATTCGGAAAATTCGGAAAAAATTATTTAGGGTCAAACCCAAGGCAAGGCCTTCCACCGCGCCTGAATTTAGGGCCATTTCCTGCCCAAGGCGACGAATACCTCGTGCCTTTTAGGGTCGATTCCCAACCCAAGGTGACGAATGAACGCACCTGATTTGGGGGATTTAGGATTATTTCCTACCCAAGGCGCCCCACGCCAATTCAGGAAGGGACCTCCTGCAAAAGTCAACCAACCCAAGGCGACGAATTAACGCGCTTGATTTGGTTACTGGTGGACGCGGGGCGCTTTCCGCGCGACCTGCTGTCGTTGCTCTTGGGATATGCCATCCACTCCACTTGTCAAGCTGCTGCAGGGTCCAGATTTCCTGAAGACCTCTGCTGGGATCGTCGTCGTCGTCGCAGGAGCTCCTGGAGCTGATCTCAGGGCTGTCGTCGTCGCTGCTGTTGCCTTGGGGGCCAGTCTTGGCCCAGGCGTCCCTTCTTGCACTGTATTTCCACCAGTGCAATACCTTTGGCTGCAGTCTGTTGCGCTGCGGGAGTTGTCGAAAACCAGGCAGCAGGTAAGGACCTCGACGTTGTGGGAGCTCATCGGCAGGTCCCCCAGTGAACCACGCGGACAGCGGCAAGACCATTTTGAAGCATTTTCGGCGGGGGTGATGTCCGTGCGTCCACAGAAAAATTGGAAAAATTGAAAATCCTTCAACCCATCACCCCAACCTCTCCAAGTACTACATGAAGTCTATTCCAAGCTTCGATTCCATTGGAGTTGCGTAAATGGTCTTGGAATCCTTGCTCACCCCACGGGGAGCGTCCGCGGACACAATCTGGCGTCTATGGACAAAGAGATGGTATATGTAAAATAAATATGCAAAATAAATGCGTTGACATGTACAATGTATGAGTAACAATTCTATACTATAAAATAGCATAAAAAAGAGGACGAAATGAAGGCGACGGCGTCGCCGCCATCAGAAAATCTGACGGCTACGAGGCGTCGCCATCAGGATCTCCACTGAGATCCTGCCCAAACTGGGCCAACCAGTGGTTTTTGGGCGAAAAACAATGAAATAAAACGATTTTTGAGCCAAAAATACTCATTTCACGCGTCGCCCCCCAACGCGTCGCGTAGTGGACACGACGCGTTTCTGTACCAATTCAACCTACATATGAAAAGGCCCACTGTTGGGCTACGCCATAGGCGTCTGGGCGATTCCTGGAATCGCCTCAGCATTTTTTGAAAAATGCGTGAACGCGCCACTTTTCGCAAAAATGGACCTTCGCGGAACGCCGCGAAAAAGGTCACGCTATAATCTTTTATTCCTAAAAACGATAAAACAATAATAAAATTGCCTAAAATCTTTAGAAATCGAGAGTTAAATTCTCGATCTGGAGCTGCGTCGCGCAGGCGACGACTGTCGTCGCCAGTCCAGAAAAGACGTAAAATGACGATTTCTGGGGTATTTTACAGAAGTCCCACAGAAATCAAGATGCCGTAGCATGAGCAGGAAAATTCCTGATCTGGCCTGGCGAAGAGCGCCACAGGCTGTGCAGCGTGTATGGGTGAAGCACCCCATACCGCTTCAATATCTGCAGAGGCAGAAATGGGAGAATTATGGACGAATCCACGCAAACGCGAAGCGACAACACCTAAATCCGTCAAATGACGTCCTAGAATGTTTCTAAGACAACACACCTGAGCAGAATCCAATTGTGCATCAGAAGCACATTTTTATAAAAATTGTAGTCATCTCTAGATTTTTTAAATCAAGAAATTCCTACGCATAAAAAGGCGGCGCGCAGGAGCGGCTCCTAGCGAAAATGCAGAAATAATGGAATTATAAACGTATGTCTCACGTAAATGGGAAAATGACGAGACACACATTAAAAAATAAACATACAGATTCCACCCACACTGACAGAAGGATCGAAAATCCAAGAATTCGAAAATCAACGAAAAGACTTCAATGAATCAGGTATAAACCACAGGTGTGCTTGTCTCGTATGCAGCATACACATTGCCCGTCTCGTGTCTCCGTGAACGAGTCTTGTAGCAGCGCTAAAAACAATCGAACGCGATGGAGGGATTGATTAGACAGATTGCAGATGATTAGAGGTCAGATCAGGGTGATTAGACATACACACAAGTGCATAGCGACGTCCCGCTTGCGCCTCGTTTTTTCTCCTCACCTTGCTTCACTCTCCAGCGGTAGGTAAGGTAGGTAAGCCCAGGTGGGGCCACCCCCTGGTGGAGTTCGTGATTGTGGTTCAGATGGGCAGGTTTGCCCGAGACACTCGTGCATGCTCGTGCATTCACACACGCATTAAAGGGTAGGCCACGCGAAATTCGCACGGTAAACCTTGTTTAGGTTACCCAGGGGCTCCTCGGTACGTTCTTTAAGAGAACCTGAGGAGTCTCTTAACGCTTGCTTGCTTGACAGGGCGTGTTTGCGGACAGTGTATTATAGGTCACACTGAGAAGCGTATAATACGTGGAGTGTGGCTTGGTTCCTCCGCCGCAAACACCCCTTCATTTGCCTTTGCTTTACAGGTGGGCAGGTAGGGTGATTGGTGCAGCAGCATACCATTTCTTTCTTGCCCTGCTAAACAAGGGCGCAGATCACACAAACAATTCACTGCACCTCAGCCAGGAGTGGCGAGGGCAGTTGGACTTCATCAACATCCACGCTGTGCACGCATCAAGAGCACCTCTTCCCTCCAAGCCCTGGCAGGGGAAACGCGTTGTGGCGTCCCCTGTTAGGCCACAGTTGCTTAGCAGCGCTGTGTTCTCTTGTCTTCTTCACAGGAGGGTCATTAGGACCGACGACGTGTTCTTCAACCACACCCAGTAGAGTGTGCGTGTAGGAGTGGTAGTCCTGAGTGGGGGCTTGAGCCAGTTGCGGAAGTGCTCGCCCACCAGGATGGTGCCCTGTAGGTAGGGTGTGTAGTGTAGTGGTGTCTCCTGTCCCGCGCGCTTTTCCTCGTGGGCAGGGGAGTGCGTTAGCTTTTGGCCTTTAGCAAAAATGGGCGTTTTGTATGCCCTTGGCACACTTGGCCACCCCTCCCCTGTAGTAGGTAGGGCTTTTGCCGTCTTCCCCAAGGATAGGCGCCAGCACAGAAATTGGGCGCCATAGGAGTGGTAACAGTACCTGACTAGGACCTTCGGTCCGACATCAGCGAAGCCCGGTCTCCGGGAGCCACGCCCGGGAGGGAAGTGAGACACACACAGACATACGTAGCACACTTAGGGGTAAGGTAAGGTTCAGTCCCTAGCTTTAGTCGTGGAGGCAAGCGTCTCAGCGAGCCTCAGCAACTCACCAAGGTTCTTCTGGGACAAGTCGTCAACCAGAACTGAGTTTAGGCGTCCCTCAGGTAGAACAAACGCAGAGGAGGGCTCCCAGGTGGCCTCTTCGACTCCAAACCCTTCCCAGAGGGTGAGGAAGCGCCAACTCTGGCAATAGCGGTGGCGTGGGACAGACCTCACCAGGTAGAAGCCCGCCTTAGCCATCTCCTCGGCGTTGATGTCGGGGAGTTCACCTTCAACTTCCATAGGGCTGGCAGCCCCTTGTAGGTCCAGAGCGGCGATTTCCTCGTCGTTCAGCTCCCACTCCTCCCCACAGAGGTCTTCAGGATCATAGTAGCGCTTCAGGTGTTGAGCAGCGCACACCAGGGTCCCCCCTAGACGGGGAGAACGCCGCACGGTAATACGGTGTCCATCCACTGATAGAATCCTGTACGGCCCGAAGTATGGGTCATCGCTTGTAGAGCGTGGCCAGGCGGCTAGTCGACTGTGGTGCACCAGCACCCAGTCCACCTCTGGGTAGGTGGCCGGTACTCGGTGCTTGTTCTTCTTGTTCCACTGACGCTCCCTCACTCTCTGGAGCATAGCCTTGGCCTTGTCCACCTTCGCTTGTTGCTCTTGGACCCATTCACCAACAGAAGAATGGGTGTCCTCTGGATAGGGGGCATGTAGGAACCATTACGGGCGCTCTAGGAATAGCTCATGGGGCGAGTAGCCAGTAGCTGAACTCTCTTGGAAGTTCATCATCAAGGATATGACGGGGAGTAGTCTCATCCAGTCTCTGGTGCGTTCTGTTTTGCACTTGCACCATATCCTTACATTCTCCTTGAGGACACGGATCTGTCGCTCACATAGGGGGTCGCTCGTGTGAGAGTAGGGAATCCCCGTAGACACCTGGACATTGAAGGATCTCAGGACCCTCTTGTACCAGCCAGTATCTGAGCGTACTCGTACGTCCTCATCGGAGTTGATCTCTTTGGGCGCCCCATAGACACAAAACCACTCCTCCAGGAGTATCTTGATAGTCTCCTCTCCGGTAATGTCCTTGGTACATGGGAACACCCTGGTAAACCTGGTCAACCCACAGGTTACCACGAGGGCGAAGTCATAGCCCCCGAACTTCGGCATCTCCGTGTAGTCCACGTATAGAACACTGTTAGCACAGTGAGGGATGGGCAGGGTCGAGTAGAGACCTCTGTCCCTGATATCCCCTGGTTTGCAGGACCTGCACGGGCACTTGTCCACGATAGGCTGGAGGGTTTTCCGCAGTTGGTCGTCAGTCCACGTAGTGTGGAACCACTGCTTGAACAGCCTCAGGGTACGGTCAGCACCCACATGACCGCTGGACTCATGGGTCCACTTCAGCAGCGCTGGGACTCTGTCACTAGGCACCACGATGCGGTCCTCGTGTCAGAGGTAGCTGTTGTCCCTCTTCCACTCATCTTGGTTGACCAGGAGGGGTTCAAGGCGTTTCTCCAGGCGCTTGTAGATATCCCCAAACTCCTTCAGGTACTCTAATTGTTGGAGTCCATCCAGGGGGCGTATCATCATCATGTTGAGGTCCAAGTGGACGTCCATACGGCTGAACGCCTCCTTAGCCAGCGCTTCAGACCGGGCACCAATCAGGGCGTCGAAGTTGTTGCAGCTGATGTAGTCTGCACTGTCGGTCTTCACTCCCTGGATATGGTGTACCGTCAGCCGTAGTTGACTGAGGTAGGTTCACCAGCGCCGTAGCTTGGCCTTCTCAGGTGGGGGGCCCTTCTGGAAACTGCGGACCGGTTCTTGGTCGCACAGCCAGACCACAGGGTTACTCCCCAACAGTCGTGCTTGTGAGGATGGCACCAGCATACCCGCGAGCAATACCTGCTCATAGGTGGAGTAGTTCCCCCTGGCCTGGTTCCACTTCCAGTTCCAGTGGCCCAGGGGTAATGAGACCCACTTGTCGTCAGGGTAGCTGTGCTTGAGGGTTCCATCTCGGTTGAGACCTTCCGTCCTCCATTGGGAAATGACCGAGTGGAACTCCTCCTTCTCTAGTGCTTGCCATTGGAACAACGTTCCACCACCGCCAACATTGCTGGCGTCGGTCACCAGGATAATCTCCCCTTGTGCCCTAGGCACGCCCAAGCACTTAGCGTTGGCCACCTTGTCTTTGAGCTCGTCAAACGCTTGTTGCTCCTGTGGGCCCCAGCGCCAAGTAGTACTCTTCTTGATCAAGTCCGTCAGAACGGCGCTGGTGTAGGTGAAGTTCTTGATGTGGCGGCGATAGAAGTTGCACGCCCCAATGAAACTGCGTACATCATGAAGTCCTTTCTTGGGGTCTTCGTGTCGTACCTTGGCGTCCATCAGGGATTTAGCCTTAGAGGCCGCTGGGGTCCACCACCCATAGCCAGCGTCAAACCCCAAGTACTGCATGGTCTCCTGCATGAACTCACACTTCTCCAGCTTGAGTCGTGTGTGGTTCTCCTGGCAGACCGCAAAGAACTCACCCAAGAGGATTAGGTGGTCCTCCTGGGTATTGGTCCCGAGGCATACATCGTCGATGTGAGCTTCCAGGTGGGCCCCACGGGATATGAGCTCCTGCACCTTAGGTCTCCTTCGTAGGATGAACAAGATCTTGTTCATCAGCTTATGGAAAAGAGCGGGTGCGTTAGCCACGCCAAACGGCATGACCTTCCACTTGAACACCCTCCCGTGAGGGGTGATGAAGGCCAGTAGCTCCTGAGCGTTGGGCGTCAGGTCCACTTGCCAGAATCCGCTCCTCTTGTCCATTTTGGTCTTGTACCGACAGGAGTCGGATTTACCCGAATAGGTGAGGAGGAAAGAAGAGATGGCGAAGCAATAGCACTACACAAGACACAAATATGGGCCAACTCCTTAAAACCGGTTTGTTTTCTCTGTTTTCTGCTCTTTTGGTGCCCTTTGTTACCTGTCATTGAAACGGGCACCCTCAAAATATACACAAAAATGGTATTATACATGAAAAATGAATTTTTGACCTCAAATACCCCCTCATGGGGTTTGAACCCACACTCTACAAACCTTAGAGTTGCGTTTTACCTCTAAGCTACGACCTGTCGTCCACGATCCCAGAGAAAACCGTAGTATAATAAAAAATTGGAAAATCAGTACTCCTTACATGCTCCAACCACTATTAACCTCCCATGCTCTTAAAACCGTGGCAACCGACGACCCAAGTGTCAACTGCTTTTCACGGTGAGCGAAGAACTTAAGGGAGGGACAGGGTGGGCATATATGTGTCTTGTGTAGTGCTATTGCTTCGCCATCTCTTCTTTCCTCCTCACCTATTCGGGTAAATCCGAGCTGGCTCAGCTAGCACTACACAATCCCCATATATGGGCAACAGAACGGAAGAACTGAGCTCCCGTGAACTGAACCCTTCATAAGGATTAATTAATCGCCAGGCGTGAAGCGCGCGCCGCTTCTCCAGTCGCCAGATCAGGAGGGACCAGAATTTGCGCGATGCGCAACAGAGCTCTGGTCCTGTCGTAAAACTTTCTGAATGTATCGTAACAGGACCAATCACCCAATGCTGCTACCACATGCGGATCCACGCCAAGATAGATTAGTGCAGTTGCTGCTGCTCCTCGTGTAGAATGCGCGGAAAACGAATCTGCCTCCAGTTCCCCCAATTCCAGTAGGTGTTTCCTTAACCAGCGAGTAGTGAGACCGTTGATGGTATCAGATGATAAAGGCTTCCGTGGCTTTCGTAGGGACACAAAAATCTCAGAACCCTCGTAATCACCAGTAGCCTCCAAATAACGCGCTAAGCAGCGCTGCGGATCAATTGACGGTGGCGTAACATTGTGAATAGGATAACGTGCATAGTATCTTCTCCCTTTGCGCTTAGCAGAAATGAACCAAGGCTGAGCAGCACGTTGGATATCCCTACGTGATCGCGCCAGATCAACGCCTCGGAACAAGGCAAAGAATCTCAAGGACAAAATGGCTTGCAAGCGCAGCTGAGCTTCCGTCTCCACAGGTTGCTGATGCATGACTTGTATAAGACGCCGTACATCATAGAAACGATGATAATGAGGAACACTGACGAACCAGTCACGTTTCAAGTTGCGTAGCATACCCTCGAAACGTAGTTGCGAAAAGCACGGGAATAAACACACTGCTGAATACGCCATACGCCCAGCACTTAAAGAATGCGTGCGTGAAAACTTTAAAAGTTGCACCGCCACCGTCATCAGTGGGATTTGACCAAAGCGCTCCACCTTCAACAGTGGAGCAAGTGCCGCGTCTTGTAACAAGAACGTACCAAACATGTGCCACGCAGAATTGTAACGTTTCAAGGTGTCCTTCCCGATTTCATTGATGATAAGCGTCGCCTCTTCGTTGGTAGCTCCTCGCAATTGATAGTATTCACGCAAACATACGCCAAGGTCAACACGAAACGTGGTTGTGTCTCCGTGCCGTCTGGCATTTGCAAACGGAACTCCGACGTGTTCACTGCGAACTTCACGTGTTTCATCAATAGGTTCCACCAAACCTCGCGCGGCCTGTACGGCAGAGCCATGAGAACCTTCACCCCTGGTGACTCCAACACTTTGTTGACCAACTGAGGTATGTGCTTGAACGGTGGGAAGACCCACCCCGGTGAAAGTAAAGTTAGATTCTGGGAGAAGACATCGATGGCGTAAGCCCCCGGCTGAGGACACGGACTGACGAACTTGCTGCACACCGCATTGGAACTCCTTGACATCCAATCGATTTCCGGCTGAATCCAACTTTTGAACTCCTCCAGGATCCAAGTCAACACGTCCGACGGGAAGGTAGCCTCCGACGGTGTCCAACGAAGCCGAGACCAAATGTCCGCCGGATTCACCGAGGTGTGCACGTAAAACGGTTGAATCTCGATGCGATTGGCTTGTGTAAAATTCCACAGTTGGAGAATCAATGCGTTGAACCGCGGCTTGCGACCTCCCCACTTGCGGAGATACCAGTAAAGGACCATTGAGTCGGTGAAAAATCGCAGCGTGGTGTCCCTCAGCGCATACGCTTGAATAGTCAGTAGGGCTCCCCTGAACTCTTTGACGTTTATGTGTTCCTCCCGATTCAGGAACCAACCGAACGCTGCTTGGGCATTCCCTTGAAGGACTCCGCCCCACGCCAGATCCGACGCGTCCGAGTACATGTCCCTGACGTGACCCATGGAAACTACGAAGGTGCGTCCCTTCCACTGGTGTAACTCGTCCGCCAGATCCATCAACTGACGTGACACGCGCTCCGGGAGCGCCACGTCTGCTTCCCAGCCAGTTTGGGCTGCCACCGCCACGTGCACCGCCAGGGCGTCGCTGAGGAGTCGGATATGGGGCATGGCGAACAACAAGGAACGGATTCTTCCAAGAACGGAGGCGCATCGCCTCACTGATGGTGTGTGACTGTGTGCCAGTCTGTTCACGTCCCGAAAAATTGCTTGTAGGCGCTTTGGAGGTACCGCGACGAATCCTTCCCTGAAGTTTAGCATAAAACCAAGCATTATAATTTCTTGAGACGGCTCCAAACATGATTTTGGGACATTGACCAATATACCCAACCGATGCAAAAGTTGTACCAAAAAACGTGTGTGTTCCAGACATTCACGGTAAGTATTGCCAATGATGAGCCAATCGTCCAAGTAGACCCAAACGAGTGCCCCGTGTTCGCGCACGGCATTTAAAATTGGTTGCATGAGGCGTTGCCATTCCCGTGGTGCAACGTTTAATCCAAACGGCAAAACGCACCACCTGTAAAATTCACCGTCGACGTAGACCCCCAAATAAGGTCGATCCCGCGGATGGATACCCATGTGAAAATAAGCGCTTTTCAGGTCAATTTTGCAAGCATACTGACCGGGTCTCAAGAACGGTAAAATGCCCCACAGAGTGACCAAACGAAAATAGGTGGTCTGTACAAACTGGTTCACGTTCTTCAAATTGGTGATAGGTCGACGGCCTCCCTCAGGATGTGCCTCGTCTGACGCTTTGTCCACTGCGAACATACTTGCACAACACTTAATGTCTTTTCGCTCGACGCGTTCCATGCAACCCTGTTGCACTGCATCCAACACGTGTTTTACCAATTCAGGGTCGGTTACCTCTGCGTGGGAAGAACGAGGACGGAAGTCGTCGGTTGGCCGATCCGGATCAAAACCGCCAACCCAATCCAGCTGCAGCCCATTGCGAATCACCGACGCTGCGTATGTGTCCTTCAACGTTCCCCATTCATGCAATTGTGCACGACAGCGCAAATAGAGTGGCATGTGGGGATGGATCGGCGGTGGCACGCACACGGCTGGTGCCAATAAATCCTCTACAGTCAAGCTACTGCTGTGGTCGTTCATCTAACTTGTCGTTACGTGGCACAAATCTTTGGGTGAAACCCTTACCTTTGCCTTTGCCTCCTTTGCCAGATCTCCGTGGATCAAAACGACCTCGTGTTGAAAACGAACGGAAAGAACTACGATGCGAGTAAGGGGAGAAACGCGTGCCTCTCAGGTCTTTTTGTAATTTGTTGCGCGACTGAAGTAGTGACATGTCATCCTTCGAGAGTAACTCTGGTGCAATCGCAGGTTGTTCAAACCGTTTATCTACTGCCACTCGCCGGGAGCTTTGGATGCTGTAGTCCAACGCACCCAACATTGCAAACAAATGTTCACATAGTATCAATGAAACAGGTGCTTCCGGAGCTACCGTTGTGTCTTCTTCGCGTGCTAAGACTACTCCCAGGACTCGCATGGCGTCTTTTACCTGTTGTTCCCAACGACGCTTCTCCGCGTCCGCTGGATGTTTGTGCGTTGGCGCGTTATTAACAGCTGCCCTATGGAACTCGTCGAACACTGGAAGGTGCTTCAACATCTTTTTTCTGCGAAACTCGTCTTGCAAAACCTTTCGCTCTTCCAGGAGTGCAGACAAGCGTGAAGGAAGCGACAGAACCTCATCGCGCCACACGAACGTGGACTCCTTGTCCGACGCGGGGCCAGCGTGGTCCTTGGGACCGCTCAAAGTTTCGCATGCCAAGAAGACGTCTTCTCGATGCGACGACGTTCCTGTTCTGCCAATGTCGTCGCCCTTTAAAGTGAGTAAGGCATCACGAACCAAGGCCATCGTGTCTTTGACAGTGGCCAGTGTTTTCTTTCCTGTAAGTTTGGAATACAGTGACGCTGCCTGCCAAGGACTGAGACCACTCATTGCGCCTTCCTTTGCCAACTGTGCTGCATGTTCCAACGACTCAGAACTCAGGTTCCACGCCGAATCCGGCAATTTCAGCACGAACTCGTGAAAATCCAGTGTCTCACTTCCTTCTGTCATTTTGTTAAAATTTTATATCCTTAAAACAATTTGGATTGCATCAGAAATCAAAGCTCTGGGTACAGCAAATCACTAGTTGAACAACTCAGTGAGCGCGTGACCGGTTTTAAGAGCATGGGAGGTTAATAGTGGTTGGAGCATGTAAGGAGTACTGATTTTCCAATTTTTTATTATACTACGGTTTTCTCTGGGATCGTGGACGACAGGTCGTAGCTTAGAGGTAAAACGCAACTCTAAGGTTTGTAGAGTGTGGGTTCAAACCCCATGAGGGGGTATTTGAGGTCAAAAATTCATTTTTCATGTATAATACCATTTTTGTGTATATTTTGAGGGTGCCCGTTTCAATGACAGGTAACAAAGGGCACCAAAAGAGCAGAAAACAGAGAAAACAAACCGGTTTTAAGGAGTTGGCCCATATATGGGGATTGTGTAGTGCTAGCTGAGCCAGCACTATCTTCTCCAGGGTAGACTCCATATTGGGAATGGACCCTGAGTGGTTCAGCGTTTTCTTGTTCAGCTCTCCGTAGTCCACTACCAGCCGTTTGGCTGTAGACCCAGGTTTAGCCACCAGGAAACAGGGGCTGCAGTGTAGGGGGTAGTCCCCGTCCTTGTACTCCAGGACTAGGCCAGCGTCGATACATTCTTGTATCTGTCGCTCAATCTCGTCGGGCTGCTCTTTAGGAGCTGGATAGGGTCTCCTCCGGATCCTGTGACCCACGAACTCGGGTTTCAGCTTGAGGTCCATCTGTACCAGCTTGTCACATGAGGCTCGAGGGGGTAGTTCTCCGAACACCTCCAGATAGGTCCTTATAAGCTTCTGTACCCGCGGGTCCAATACCTTGATCTTGTCCTCCATGTCCTCGTCAGAGTGTAAGTTGCTTGCCCCTTGAGTAATAGACGTCGGGAGGTGATCCTCCACCGACTCTTCGCCCTTGGTAGTGTCCTTCAGCCCTTGGTAGGCATATAGAAGGTCTTGTTCAACCATCTCCGGTGGACGATGGCAACATAGGCACGCTCGAGGGGGTTCACATACACATTCCTCCGAGAGGTCGTCCTCCTCTGGGGTCCTCACATGGGCGCCCCACACGCTCTTCATGAGCTTAAGATCTACCTCCCTTTGCCAGGTGGTGATCTTCTGTTCGAGGTCCTCCTTCAATTCGGAAAGGTCTCCCATCCGTCCTTGCTTCAGTGGCCATGAGCTGCGGGTAGGCTTCGTGTAGCATAGTTTTCTCGCCACAATCTTCCTCTTGGAATCCACATACTCCCTTAGCCTGGATCGAGGGTCCAGCTCTTCGTCCACGGGGTCTTCCACCCTCATGGAGAGTAGGCGTTTTAGTGGGGCGACGTACTCGGCGTTCTCCACTTCCTCCACACAGGTCTGCACGAAGAAGGCGTCGTGCTCAGTTTCGTCATCTGAGTGGATAGAGCCAGGTAGCTCAGATAGTCCACACTCAGAGACTCCATCAGGAACAGGTACATGGCAGGGAGAGTTGGCGGCGTTGGTGTCAGTCACGACGTACTCATCTCCTCCGGGTGTAGTCTCAATAGCATCTTGAGGTCGTAGGCGATCCTTCAAGTCACCCAAGGCGAGTCCATCGCTTTCTCGTTGTATAGCCTGGACCAGAGTCGGGTCCAGATCCTCCCGGGGGATGGAGGTAAGACCTCCGTCCACCACGCTCAGCATACTCCCCCATCCGGGTTTCCCAATAGGCGTCTTACGCCCCAGAGGCACGTAGATGGCCTCATCAGGTAACCAAACAGAGCTGATAGTCAGCCTGTCCAGGAGGTTTCGCCAGTACTCGTTGCCCCCATGGGCTCCCCAATCGGGGGAACACAGGACCATACGGGATTGTTCCAAGGCCACCTTGGTCAGCACCTTCCCCAGTTCACTGAACCTGGGGTTGCCGTAGGCCATCCCGAAAGAGGGCCAGTAAAATTTGTAGCTGCAGTTCTTCCCCTCGCTGCAGTAAAGGTCCAGTACATGCTGCTTGTCGCTGGCGAACAACTCCACACTCAGGTCTTCTCTAGAGTAACCCAACTCCTTCAGACCTTGGTCTAGGACTTCCCCTAATAGTTGATAGTCCTCAGCTTTGGAGGCCGCGGTCATGTTCGAGGGCTCCTCCTTCGATAGCCTCAGGTAACTCGAGGTATGTTCCAACTGCTCCAGTGGCACAGACTCTCTGCCACTGCCGTGGTCCACGTAGAGGAGGTAGGGCGCTTGCAGCGTCAGGGATTGTATCTGGGAGTGCTGTACGAAGAAGTCAGTCCCCAGTACAAAGTCGAAGGCCTCAGTGTCCATCACATAGAACCGATGGGCGATAGTCCGGGAACCCATAGGTACCTCCACTTCACAGTCCCCGCAGCTGTGCACCACATGTCCATCCCCCATACGTATAGCATCGGTGGTCATGGTGTTCTTCAGGCTCCCACAAGGTAAAGTTTTCTTGGCCACTATAGATATGGTGGCGCCAGTGTCCAATACCCCCAGGTATTCGCGTCCCCCTAGTCGGATACGTACCCAAAACACCAGGTCTTGGGTGCCACCGGAACGTCCCCGTCAGAACTCCGCGAGACAGGTCACCTCGAGCCCCTTGTTCCGCAATTTGCGGGCCATCCTCATGAAACGGCTCCTCTTCTTAGCGTTGCCGTCATCACCACCTTCATGCTCACGCTTGGCTCCTTGTTCTTGCTGGGCCTGCGTTTGTGAGCGTGTGGTAGGACCAGACTGCCCTCCAGAGGGCTCGGAGTTCCCCCCTGGATTAGGGTTGGGGTTGCCTCCGTTCTTGTCCTTGTTCTTGTTGTCCTTGTCTGGCTGGCGGTTAGCGCCTCTTCCTCGTCAACCTTGACCCTTGTCTTGCCCTTGTCGACGTCCTTTCGACTTGCCCTTGCCGGAGTCGTTGCCTTTGCCTTTGCCTCCACCTTTGCCTGAGCCTTTGCCAGGATCTTCACCCTTAAGCTTCGCCGATAGGCGTTGCTTATGGTAGCACTCATCCTCGTAGTGCTTCCGCTTCCCGCAGAAGGCACACGTGATGGTGCACCTGTAATGATCCGGCAGCTTTGCTTTGGCGCCAGTGTTCTTCTCCTGCTGCTTCCCCTGGACTACGAAGCAGTCTCGCTGCTTGCAGTCAGGGGCGTGCTGCAGGTGGCCCTGCTCGTCTCCGGCATCACACCAGAAAAGCTCCTTACTGTTCTCCATGATACGGGCGTGGGCGTGTTTGGGGCTAGTCCCCTGCCCAGGTCGGGACCCTTGGTACCCTTTGCCATGACCTCCAGAACCTCCTCCTCCAGGACGGTAGTTGTTCAGGTGCTGGTCGCTCTCCTTCTCCAGCGCCAGCTCCAGGAGTAGCTCGCATGGATCCTCGTAGCGGAGGGATCTAGCCTTGCGCTCGGCCGTCGAACGGCACTCGTCCCACAGCTCTTGAGGGAGCTTGGCCACCAACCAGAACAGCAGGTCATCGCTGCTGTAGGAACCGGGCGTCAATCGTCCAGCCCAGTGATCCAGGTCAGCCAACAGCTCAGAGACCCTGCCAGGTTTGGGGTTGTTGGGCAGCACGGGAAGGTTCTGGATCTCGGCCCTGATGGAGAAGTCGGTTTCGTAGGTCGGGTACTGACTCTCCAAGGCAACCAACACATCGGCAAATGTGGCGGAGTTAGTCACGATCTGCCTGACCTGCTTCTCCAGGTACTTGGTCTTATAGCACTGCAGTAGCAGATCGCACTTGACTCGTCCACTAGCGTGGGTTTGGCCGGTCAATCGGAGAAACCGGCCAAAATTCTCAGCGAATTCGCTGAGGTCCTTGCCTGTGAACTCAGGCAGGTTCACCACGATCTTGGAGGTGGCAATAGCCTTCGCCTCCTGAGACCTGCGTCCCTCAGGGCGTCGGGTCTTCTTCTTCTTCTTCTTCTTCTTTCCCCTTGGGTTCTCGGGGTCCTCCGGGTCATCGTCCTCCGAGGGCGAAGCAGAAGTCATAGACGGCGGCTCATCATCGGAGGAGTCTCCGCCTAGATCACTAGAGCCATAAGGCTCCACGTCCACCATTGCCCTCAAGGCTGTCAGCCCCAGCCGGTCCAGCTCGGCCCTCGTAGAGTTCGTCGCGTGGCTGTAGGGCGGCTGGGCCGTTCTCGGTACGAAAGGACTTCTCGGTATCGCTGCAGGGGTCGGCATCGGTCGGCTCCTCAGGCCCCGCAGGGTGTTTGTCAGCCCTGCCACCAGGTGGTTGGCCTGTACCCGATGGGGTGACACTCCCACCGTGGTAGGTGACGCTTGGGGCAGTATCATCAGGGGCTCCAGTTTCTCTCGGATCTCTTGAGTGAGGTCGCCCACGATTTTAGAAGTGGCTCCTCGGAGCACCTCGTTGATTTCCGACCGCGTCAGGGACCTGTTGGAGGATCTCCCCGATCCTCTACTCCTGCCTCCAAGAGACTCAGATCCTCTCCTCAACCCACTCAAGGTTGCATACCCAGGTGCATACCCAGGAACATCCACATAGGTTCCCGTAGCGGGTAGAGGATGGTGATAGTCAGCCGCATACCATCGCGGCGCAGAACTGGAGGCCACCGGCTCACTGGCAGTAGTTGCCTCAGGAAGTGCAGTGGTAGGTGGGCCCAAACCATAGGCAGGGTAGGCAGGCATGCCAGTAAAGCTTCTGCCCTCTGCCATAGGCGGGTTGGTTATGGGAGTGGATGTTGCAGCGGCTGGGTCTGGAATTGGGAGTGTGGTGGTTATAGGAGAGGGTGTCGCGTGGAGGCCAGAAGCGCTTGGTGCGCCTTCGAAGGTAGGGTCATTCGTCAGGTCTTGCCCTTGGTCCTCTCCTTCGTCTGCTTCGTCTCCAGCATCCTTCTCGCTCTCTCTCTTCCTCTTCACAGGCTGAGTGACCACCTCCTCGACTGAGAGGGCCCTGAAGGCCGACTGGAGTCCATCCAAAGAGTCCTCAGCCACGTCCACTGGCCCATGTAAGGGCTCCGAAGGTACAGCGCTAGGTCCAGGTCCAGGTTCACCAGGTGCTGGCCTTGCTGGTGCCTCAGGTGCTGACTTCACGTCGGTGTCCTCCTTCTTTGTGTCCATCTTCGTTCACCCTTCTGCTTATGGATGACTGTACTCGGCGCACTGGATGTACGGCACGGGGTTGCTGCCGGTACGCAGAGACAGTCTGCCTCTTGCTACCAGAAAGGTTTATAGTGATTTCAACACTGCATGTGTTTTTGCCTCTCCTGCTGCTTGCTGCTGGTGTAGGGTTTCCTGCTGCTTGTTTTTGAAGATGAAAAGCTTTTGTTTGCTGAAATACAATCAATCCAGGATAACCCAAGCCAGAGATATGCAAGTAGAAGAGAATCAGGATCAAAGCATGAAGGGCTGCAGTGTAAACAGTGAAAGATGGCAGGATATTCACAGTAACTGCAACTCAGGTCAAATCGGATTGCATATTCACAAAGGTAGCTGAAATGTTTTGGAAAAGAGTTGGAAAACTGCCCCATGGTCACTCTATCTCCATAGTGCCATCTCAGGAGACGTGCACCCTTTGTTTTGGGTCCCATATGTGCTGAGGTGGCAGGGCATGTGGCGATGAGGTCACTGCCATGTCACATGGGATCTTCCTACTTAGCTAGGCTGACCGGGAATTGAACCCAGGACCTCTTTAAAAGAGGTGCCCAGCCCCCTAGGGTGCATACCACTAGGACAGCTAAGAATTCATGAGAAAACATAGATAAATTCATAGGCTCTGCCCTGGATATGTCAGTTTTCAGTCAACTCAGGAAAAGATGATTTGCCTCACATTGAAAGGGGATTAAGGGGTCCACTCCATATCCTGATTGGGTGTTTGGTTCCATAGTTCAAAATGTGTTATCACCACTTTTGGTGGGGCCAATACTAAGATAGAAATGCCTGGATGCTCAGTGCATCTCTAATACAACTAGAGTATGCCTCAAAGCATTGGAAAAGCACTTTTTCTTACTCGAGGACAGGTGCCAAGCCACAACGGCCACAGGGTGCCGCGAACCCGGGAAGCGAGCACGACACACGACGAACCGCGGCACGGGACAAGGTGCCAAGGACAGCCGGGCCCCCACGCCCGCACACCGCACCCAGGGCCAGTGGGAAGCAGGCCCCGGCCGCACGCCCAAAAAGACGGGTGGTCGGGGGTGGGAGAGCGCCAGACCCCGGACGCCCCACACCCGGGCAAGAGGCGCCCCCCCCCGGGCACCCTCATGCCGCCCCCACAGCACGCAAGAGCGCGCGCTGTGGGGTTGGTGACGGGTCCCCACGCCCGCATCCCCCCGCACCCACAGCCAGTGGGTAGTGGGCCCCGGCAGCCCGCCCAGAGGGCCGGCAGTTGGGGGTGGGAGAGCGCCCAACCCCGGACGCCCCACACCCAGGCAGGAGGCGCCCCCCCGGGCGCCCTCGTGCCGCCCCGACAGCGCGCAAAGCCAGGTCGCAAGAGCGCGTGCTGTGGGATTGGTGACGGGTCCCCACGCCCGCACCCCCCCCGCACCCACAGCCAGTGGGTAGTGGGCCCCAGCAGCCCGCCCAGGGGGCGGGCAGTCGGGAGTGGGAGGGCGCCCGACCCCGGACGCCCCACACCCAGGCAAGAGGCGCCACCCCCGGGCACCCTCATGCCGCCCCCACAGCAAGCAGGTGCGCGCGCTGTGGGGTTGGTGACGGGTCCCTACGCCCGCAACCCCCCGCACCCACAGCCAGTGGGTAGTGGGCCCCGGCAGCCCGCCCAGAGGGCGGGCAGTTGGCAGTGGGAGAGCGCCCGACCCCGGACGCCCCACACCCAGGCAGGAGGCGCCCCCCAAGGGCGCCCTTATGCCGCCCCCACAGCACGCAGAGCCAGCTCGCAAGAGCGCGCGCTGTGGGGTTGGTGACGGGTCCCCACGCCCGCAACCCCCCGCACCCACAGCCAGTGGGTAGTGGGCCCCGGCAGCCCGCCCAGAGGGCGGGCAGTCGGGGGTGGGAGAGCGCCCGACCGCGGACGCCCCACACCCAGGCAGGAGGCGCCCCCCCCGGGCGCCCTCGTGCCGCCCCCACAGCGCACAAAGCCAGCTCGCAAGAGCGCGCGCTGTGGGATTGGTGACGGGTCCGCACGCCCGCACCCCCCCGCACCCACAGCCAGTGGGTAGTGGGCCCTGGCAGCCCAGCCAGAGGGCGGGCAGTCGGGGGTGGGAGAGCGCCCGACCCCGGGCGCCCAACACCCAGGCAAGAGGCGCCCCCCCCGGGCACTCTCATGCCGCCCCCACAGCGCCCAAAGCCAGATCGCAAGAGCGCGCGCTGTGGGGTTGGTGACGGGTCCCCACGACCGCACCCCCCCACACCCACAGCCAGTGGGTAGTGGGCCCCGGCAGCCCGCCCAGAGCCAGTCGGGGGTGGGAGAGCGCCCGACCCCGGACGCCCCACACCCAGGCAAGAGGCGCCCCCCCCAGGCACCCTCATGCCACCCCCACAGCACGCAAGAGTGCGCGCTGTGGGGTTGGTGACGGGTCCCCACGCCCGCACCCCCCCGCACCCACAGCCAGTGGGTAGTGGGCCCCGGCAGCCCGCCCAGAGGGCGGGCAGTCGGGGGTGGGAGAGGGCCCGACCCCGGACGCCCCACACCCAGGCAGGAGGCGCCCCCCCCGGGCGCCCTCGTGCCACCCCCACAGCGCGCAAAGCCAGCTCGCAAGAGCGCACGCTGTTGGGTTGGTGACGGGCCCCCACGCCCAAACCCCCCCAGACCCGCAGCCAGTGGGTAGTGGGCCCCGGCAGCCCGCCCAGAGGGCGGGCAGCCGGGGGAGGGGGAGCGCCTGACCCCAGACGCCCCTCACAACGGCGGACAGCACCCCCCCCGGGGACGCCCTTCCGCCACCCTCACAGCGCGCAACGCCGGCCCGCAAGGGCGCGCGCCGTGGGGCCGGTGCTGGGTCCCCACACCTGCACCGTCCGCAGCCGGGACACACGGGTCGTGGAACCCCGGCTGTCCGCCCCAGAGGACGGGCGGCCGGGAGAGGGACAGCGCCTGACACCAGACGCCCCTCACAACGGTGGCAGGCCACCACCCCCGGAAACGGCCCCCCACCACCCCCACGGCACGCAGCCCCCACGGGGCATGCAGGCCAGGGGGACAGTGTTCGTCCCCCACACCCACACACCCGCACCCACAGCACGTGGGTGGCAGACCCCAACGGCCCGCCCAGTGGGCGGGCAGTCGGGAGAGGGGGAGCGCCTGACCTCAGACGCCCCTCACAACGGTGGAAGGCACCCCATCCGGGGACGCCCTTCCGCCACCTCCACAGCGAGCAACGCTGGCCCGCAAGGGCGCACTCTGTGGGGCTGGTGCTGGGTCCCCGGGGCCGCACCGACCGGACCTGGGACACACGGGTCACGGAACCCTGGCTGCCCGCCCCAGAGAACGGGCGGCCGGGGGAGGGACAGCGCCTGACACCAGACGCCCCTCACAACAGTGGCAGGCCACCCCCCCCGGGGAACGGCCCCCCACCGGCCCCGCGGCACGCAGCCCCCACAGGGCATGCAGGCCAAGGGGACAGTGTAGGGCCCCCACATCCACACACCCGCACCCACAGCACGTGGGTGGCGGACCCCAACAGCCCGCCCAGTGGGCGGGCAGTTGGGGGAGGGGGAGCGCCTGACCTCAGACGCCCCTCACAACGGTGGAAGGCACCCCCCCCGGGGACGCCCTTCCGCCACCCCCACAGCGAGCAACGCCGGCCCTCAAGGGTGCACGCTGTAGAACCGGTGCTGGGTCCCCACGCCCGCACCAACCGCACCGGGAACACACGGGTCGCGGTGGCCCGGCTGCCCGCCCCAGAGGACGGGCGGTCGGGGGAGAGACAGCGCCTGACACCAGACGCCCCTCACAACAGTGGCAGGCCGCCCCCCCCCGGGGACGGCCCCCCACCACACCACCCCCGCGGCGCACAGCCCCCACAGGGCATGCAGGCCAAGGGGACAGTGTTGGGCCCCCACACCCACACACCCGCGCCCACAGCACGTGGGTGGCGGACCCCAACAGCCCGCCCAGTGGGCGGGCAGTCGGGGGAGGGGGAGCGCCTGACCTCAGACGCCCCTCGCAACAACAGCCCCAAGCCAGGTAGGGGGGAACCGGAACCGGACCGCCCCCCCCCAAGCACGCCAGACGGAGCAAGGGACCAGGGCAGGACATGCGGAGGGGCACGGACCACGTGGAACGGCCCTACCAGCGCCCAGTGCCGGGACCGCGCGAGCCGCGCACACCACACCACCCAGGGGGGGGGGGGGCGGACGCCGCGGGAGCGCGAGCGCACACAAATGCAAAGGGCACGCGGGGACTACCAGAAGGGCAACCGGACCAAGCTCGCGGAACGCACAGACCGCGAGGAATGGCGTACCAGCGAGCGAGGGTAAGGAACACCCGGACGGGACAGCCCGCCACACGCAGCGCAGGACACGCGGGGCGGGATGGGGGAAACGGGGGAGACACAACACCAGGGACCAGCCCGAGCCCCCCCAACCAGCCGCGAGCGCCGCGCACACACGGACGGAGCACTGCACCCGCCAAGGCAGTAGTGACGCACTGCGCCACGCCCCAGCCCCTAGGCTAGGCAGCCTCTGGGCCAGCCCAAGGGGGTCCCACTGGCGACAAGCCAGTAGCACGGGCCCGGCGGCGCCGGCGCCCCGGGCGACCACGCATTAGGGGGGCGACGCGGTGGGTAAGCGCCCTGCAGCCACGGCCGCGAATTGATGCACTGACCGGGGAGTGGCGAAACGGGGAAGCCGGTAAGGGACGGGGCTCCGAGCCCTGTGAACCCGGGGGACTCTATCACCAGGCAGGAGGTGCGTCTTGGAGGGCCCCCCACTAGGACCCGGTGGGGAGGATATCACCTGGCCCAACCAGGTGGCCCCCCGGGGCCGAAAGGCGTCTAGTACCGGCGAAATCAAACCTCAAACCTCAAACCTCTTGTGGGCCACAGCGCCAGGCGGTACTCTTCTTGATCAAGTCTGTTATAATGGCGCTGGTGTAGGTGAAGTTCTTGATATGGCGGCGGTAGAAGTTGCAGGCCCCAATGAAATTGCGTACATCGTGGAGTCCTTTCTTGGGGTCTTCATGCTGTACCTTAGCATCCATCAGGGGTTTGGCCTTAGAGGCCGCGGGGGTCCATCACCCATAGCCAATATCAAACCCCAGGTACTGCATGGTCTCCTGCATGAACTCACACTTCTCCAGCTTGAGTCTGGTGTGGTTCTCCTGGCAGACCGCAAAGAACTCACCTAAGAAGATTAGGTGATCCTCCTGGGTATAGGTCCCTAGGCAAACATCGTCGATGTGCGCCTCCATCTGGGCCCCACGGGATATGAGTTCTTGCACCTTGGGTCTTCGCCGTAGGATGGACAGGATCTTATTCATCAGCTCTTGGAATAGAGCGGGTGCATTGGCCACGCCAAAGGGCATGATCTTCCACTTGAACACCCTCCCCTGAGGGGTGATGTGTAAGTGCGGCTAGCCCCATCTGCTCAGATTTTCAGACATTCTGCCCAGATTGGCTACATTTTGGTCATTTTCTTTGCTTCGGCGGAATTGCCGCCTCGCAGCTCAGTCACAGGATATTTCCTATATATTTCTGATATGCCGGATTTGATTCCGCGGTCCATTTCCCGTAAATCCGCCGCGTTCCGCTATTTTAGCTGGAATCGCCATTTGCCGCTGACGCGCGCTCGCGGGCCAGATCGGCCAAACATTTTTACATAAATGGATTATTTAAATTCTTTCAGACAGTTTTGGACACTCAGATGTATTTAGAATAATTCCCCTCAATTTTCTTCATAGACTGGGATTTTCTGCCGGATAACAATCAGCATGGACCTTGCTTCTGTTGTCGCTGCTCTCGCCTCTGTTGGTGTCGGAGTATCCGGTTCTACCCCCAATAACAACATCCAGGGAGACTCCTCGCGTGCCTGCCCCACTGGTCTTGCCGGCCCCGAGCCCTCCGGCACCCACAACGACCCAGGGCAGCACTTTCATGGTAGCAGAGGCTACCTGAATGTTGTTCCTATGGTGTCCCAACCACAGCTAGCTCCCCAGTACGGCCCCGTAGACTCCGCCACCTCCGGAGACATAACGATCACGCTCCCGTGGTGCTGTGCGAACGAGGCCTTGAGAGGAATGCCTTGCGCAAGCCCAAATTGCCCAAGAAGGGCACAAATCAGCAGCTGTGGAGGCCCAGATTACAATCAAGATCCCAGTCGAAATTGGCCATCAAGCAGCTGGAATCTCCCAGCTTACGCTAATGGCAACGCTCCGGTGGAGCTTACGGACTTGGCAGGTACCAATACTCCCTACCAATGTCCACATTTTGAGACCATCGACGCCGACATTGACGACATTGAGATGGGTGGTCCAGGTGAGGTACCTACCTATAATCGACCAGCCTCATGGGCACAATGGGACAACCATTCGTCGTCAGAAGTGACCCGTAACCTTGAGGCGCTTGAGGCCCTTTGTCTATTAGCCACGTCTAAGCTGATAGGTCAAGAAAGAATCGCCTCTGTTTTTTTATTTGAATATTTTTTCCTTCTTCAAGAAGAAATTAATACCAGGATGTGGTGGTGTTCTCAAGAAGATGAATCTTTTGCCATTTTTGTGCAGATTTGGGAGGCAAGTCCCTTCCCGAAGGAGAAGACCAAGGCACCTGTTGCCGGGCCCTCCGCCCCTCATCCCTCTGTTTCCATCCGCGACGATCTAGCCGCCGCGGTTGAGGAAGGAATTTTAGAGGCAGCTAGGCAGGCAAGCCTGGAAATTAGGACTGAAGGAGCTCCCCAAGTGGACTCCTGGCTGCGAACCACTGAGATTAGCGGTCCGACAGCCTGCTCAGGCCCTTCAGGACACGGTATGTACTGTCCTGCCGACTGCTCTTGCAGATTACAGCGAGATACTGAGCTCCAATTGCTCAAAGATCAAATGCAACTCATCATTCAGACGCTGGAAATTAAAGATCTTTTCAAGACCCACATGAGGTCTGAGGGCGCATCATCGGTGGAACAAACAACAGAACCGTCGGAGGAGGCGACAGAAATTTTTTCGATTGCTCCTTCGGTGGACTCTAAGACCACCGACGCAAGGATCAGCAGGACTAAGCTAAAGGAAAGGGTTACAATCTCTCGATCTCAGAGTAGATCGGCGAAGGCTAGGACTGAGGTGCAGAATGCCAAACGAACTGCCTCCCGTACTACCCTTCCTGCTGTTGATTCCAATGCAATTGCCCAGATGTTGCTCGCCCAGACCCTCGCCGGAGCTGGTGTGGCTAATGATGCCGCCAAGGTGTCTGCCATTACGGCCGGTGTTGGGCTGGATTCACTCCTAAATCCTACTTCATTGCGACTTCGTCAGGTTGCCAAGCAACCGAAGTATAATGGAAACCCCAGACGTTGGCCTCAGTTCCAACGGGAATTTAAACTGTGGGTTAAGACTCAAAAGCTCCAGGATGATCAGTTCCTGATGGCCCTCCTGGACTGCCTTGAGGGAGCGCCGGCCAACACTTGGCTCGGGACCTGGAGTGATCGTGAAGATTCAAGTTCCCCTTACCTTTGATGAGGTGTGGGAACAGTTGGAGGTACGTGGATCCCGGCTGCCTGAGGACCATTACCACCAGATGTTGAAGAATTTTCCTTCATTCTCTCGATTAATCTTGCACGAAGTGCAGGACAAGAGACAGCGCTTCTGGAATCTCGTAGAAGAATCTGAACATTCAGGCGAAAAATTTTCTAGTGCCGAGCTGAAAAATCTGATTTTTGACAAGATCCCCTCAGAAACCGCCGCCACCCTTCGGAATAAACAGTCCGAAGAAAAGGTCAAGACCTGGTGGGGGGAAGTCGATGGCTTCGACGCCTCGGCAAACAGGTTTACCGTCAGGGAGGCACTTCAAAAGTGCTCCCCCACGTCGTTTACCAAGGTGAAATTCACTGAAAACACGTGGAAAATTAAGTTTAATGAACACGAGGATCGGGACTTGTTTGTCCAAGTCCTCAATAGGGGAGTAAGTTTCCATGGCAATCGCCTGAAGGCCAGGAACTGGGTGTTTTCGTTCACCCCGCAGGAACTGTGGGAAGAGGTTGAGCGGCTCGCTGACGCCGCCAATCAAAATTTCCATGAGGGTCTTGGGGGAAACAAGAATACCCAGCAAAACACCCAAAATGGGGCCCAAAAGGGCAACAAAAAGGTGAATGACACCCGGAATGTTCAGGATCATTGTAGCATCTGCCTGCTTTTAGGTTCTACGAACCGAGCTAAGACGCATTCTACTGCTAATCACCGATGGTCTGCATACGATCACAAGGTGATTGGTGAAAATGTCAGTAATTCGCAGAATTCAGACAGGAATGACAGACAGGTGCATGGTGCCAAGGGGGGAAAGGGTAATCCGACCCCCTCCGGTGGAAACAAAAACACTGGAGGCCCTGGCGGATCCCAAGGCAAAGGAAATCGGACTCCATCCGGTTCCGGTGGGCAGCCTAACGGTCAGACAAGTCCTAATGGCAACGCCGGAGGCGGAAATCGAAATCCAGGCCAAACCCCTCAATCCGGTACAAACAAAGGAAATGCTCCAGGATCACAGGGTAAGGGTAAAGGAAATCCTTCAGGAACCCCTTTCTCTGGTAAGGGCAGAGGGCGTGGCGACGGTGGTGGCCCATCATCCGGCGGCCGTGGCCGTGGACGCGGAAAGGGTAATCATCGTGTGGATCAGGTCTCAGGTGCAGACCAGGTGTCTGATGCGGATCGAGATTATGTCGAAAATGCCCTGAATCCAGCGGATGATCCGTTCCAAGATGAGTGGATCGACGAATCAGGCTGTGTTCACAATGTTAACGCAGCCGCTGGAGGTCAGAACGCCTAGGGGAGCCACGAAAATCGCCCCTCCCCAGGCGACTTCAGGCATGATCCCCAGATTCCTGATCGACCATTACTTGATGTAGGGTCGCTTGTCTCCTCTCCCCTGGATCCGGCAGCGGATCCTTCTGTTGTAGTGGACGAGGTTGGTGTACAGTCCAAGCACAGGGCTCGTCAGTTTGTCACAAAGCTGTGGGTCTCTGATTGCAAGGGAAATTTCCACCTCGCCACTTGTTTGTGTGACAATGGATCAGAGGTAAATCTCCAATCCAATGCATTCTTACCCGACGACTGCGTGTTTGAATCGCCTCATCCTGTTACCCTCGAGGGATTTTCTGGACATTCTCTCGCAGGTGGGCAACGCGGTTGTTATATATCAACTCATTTGGTCGCTCAAGACCTTTGGGAAGAGCAAAATGTGGAAGAAGTTGTCCTTAAGGATGACTACTTCTATCGTGCTGACATAAAGTATGACCTTTATTTGGGCCATCCTTGGCTTCGCAAGAACAGGGTAGCGCCCGTAGGTCATCGTCGTTGTTTTTTGCTGGAGTCAGGTCCCTTGGAGCGTCCTGAATTTCGTTTTTTGCACGCAGGGTTTAAAAGTGCAGAAGAATTTTTGAAGCAAAAGGTGACACCAAAATTTGGTGAAGATGTCACCATTGCAGAGGTGAATGGGAGTGCTGATTACTCCCAAGAGTTAGAATGTCTTCGTAGGGACTCCCAGCCACGACGCCCTTCGCGCTGGCACTCTTCATCCTACAGAGTTGTCGACAAATGGCGCGATGCAATTTGTGAATACTTCCATGAACATCATTCCTTTTGGCCCCAGTATGATGCCTTTGCTAACCGTATGAACAAGCGCTTTGACAAGCACTTCAGCGACGCCTGGACCCACAAATGGGACAAGAAGTTGTGGATTAATCCTCCGTTTCACTTAATCCAGCAGGTCATCCACAAAATCAAGCAAGATAAAACCCAGGCAATTTTAGTTGTGCCTTTGTGGGACGACAAGCCTTGGTTTCAGGAATTACAGGACATTTGTGTAGATTTCATCGAACTTCCCAGGAAGATTAAGCTGTATGCCAGGGACGACACAGGTCCCCTGCCACAGCGGTCCTGGAGTTCGCTTGCGTTCCTGGTGGATGGAAAGCTTTCTGACTCTAATTCTGCTGATTCTAGTACAGATTCCTGTGTTGGGTCTGAATCTGAGGTTGAGCGTGGTACTGATGATGAATCTATTTTTTCTGATTTTTGTCCGTCAGATACCCAAGGTGATTCAACGTCCAATGGATCCGCCTCGTCTCCCTCTTCCCCAATACGGTTGACATCGAAAAGAATCTTCAGTGCACGGGCGAGGAAAAATCTCCAATCGCGCCGCAAATTCAGAGTTTTTTATGAAAAACCCCCTGTGGAAGCTTTCATGGATCCTTTCGAGGAGCTGGATCGCGAAGAGAATCTCTGGGATTTCGACACACGACCCACCTATCTTCAAGAGGCAGTTGATACGGATCTGTTTAGGGACATCCGTAAGAAGATTCTTCCTGCCAAAGCCGAAGAAGTCGCCAAAGTTTTTTCCACAGTAATTCCTGGCGATCAGGTGGACACCGAATTGTGTTCAAAGTCAAGAGAAAAGATTTTTGAGGAACGGAAGGATACAACCGTTTCAGGAAAGTTGATCAAGGACCCCCCTGTCCGTGGGCAGTTCGGTGAAGCCTTCATCGAGCTTCGTGAAGGGTACAAGGCAAAAAAACAGCGCCCTTATGAAAATCATGGACACAGACATGAGATTCTCAGAAAAATCATTGAGAGAAATCTCAGGGAATTTGGTTGGCTTGAGGGTTGTATGACCAGCGAATGGTGCTGTTCACCCTTCACAGTCCCGAAGCCACCGCCTGCAGACCAGAACACCATTGATGGTTGGCGAATGGTTGTTGATTTTCGCAATCTCAACGCCGAAACCAAGGCGGATTCACACCCCCTGCCCCTCATTGAGGAGGAAATCGCCAAGAGGGCAAGAGGTCGTTTGTTCTCTGTGCTGGATCTCCGTCACGGCTTTCACCAAATGCCGTTGAGGAAGGACAGCAGACCTCTCACCTGTATGTGCACGCCATGTGGCCAAGTCCAATGGACGGTCATGCCCATGGGCCTGAAGAACGCCCCCTCATTTTTTCAAAGAATGATGGAGGATGTGCTGTTCACAACCCATCCTGAGCTTCGTGCCTTCGTGAGTGTGTACATAGATGACATAATCATCGCGACGGAAGGGGAGGGACTGACCGAAGCCGAGCTGGTGGCCCTACATGAGAAGCAGCTGAACCAAGTTTTAGACATTCTTGACGCCAATCAGCTGGTTTGTGGGCCAAAGAAGGGAAAATTATTTTTAAAATCAGTCGAATTTTGTGGTTCTCTCCTAGAGAATGGCACTCGATGACCCAGTCCAGGGAAGCTCGTCGCTATTCAGAAGTGGAAGCGCCCTGAGACGATCACGGAGTTGAGAGGATTCCTGGGTTGTTGCAATTTTTACCACACTTTTGTGCCGAATTATGCCAAATTTGCTGCCCCCCTGACTGAATTATTGAAGGTAGGGAGAGATGCGGGCAAGGCAGGTTCAAAGGTGCGTGTCAAGTGGACTGACGAGTGCGAGGAGGCCTTCCATCACTTGAAGGCAGCCCTCTGCGAAGTCGCCACGTTGCATGTGCCCCAATTTGACAGACCCTTCTACATTAGAACCGACGCATCTAGGTACGCGATCGGAGCTGTCCTTGAACAGGTTGATGAAGCCACCGGCGATCATTACCCTCTTGCATTTTGGTCCCGGAAGCTAGCCCCACGCCAAATGCAATGGTCGCCGCGTGAGCAAGAAACGTACGCCATCATCTGTGCTTTAAAGAAGTACCAATCGTGGGTTGGCACCAATCGAGTCGAGGTCCTGACGGATCATCGATCTCTGGAGTATTGGGCCACCGAACACATTGATACTGTCGCGAGCCCAGCTGGTCGACGGGCCAGATGGCACGAATTTCTCTCTCTGTTTGACCTCCATGTGTCGTACTTGCCTGGAAAACACAACACGGTAGCGGATGCTCTGAGCCGATGGGCTTACCCCGCCTCAGAGGGGCTGCAAAGTACCAACATCCATGGTACGGAGCAGGACCGCCATGTCATCATCGAATGGGATCAGGAAGAAAAGAAACTCATTCGACGAGCATGCATGCAGTGCGCTGTTAAGCAGCACGCATTGCCGTGTCACGACATCACGGCCATCTCAGATCCGGCGCATGCCCATGAGATCTGCACCAAAACACTGAAAGTCGTGGAAAAAGTCACCGATCCCTCCTCAGGGAGTGTGAAACGGTTTAACTATACCGGACAAGTAAGTCGATTTCGGTTGATCCAAGGCATTAAGCGTCGAGATCCGGCCAAAACTCCACCCCTGCCTAAGGATTCCCTGATCATCCGTGACTGGACGTCCGATTACCTGCAGGATCCCATGTTTAAAGAGGTCTTTGGAAATCTCAAATCCAAAGATGCTCACAGGGATGGGGTTTTTGCTGAGTACTCGTTGGATGGGGGGAAGCTGTGGATGGAGGGTAAATTGTGTGTGCCAGACGCCCTAGCCCCCCGAGTGTTAAACTGGTGGCACAAATGGGAGTCCCCCCACGCACATGGCCGTCGACTGTGGTCGATGATTAAGCATAGGTTGTTTGGATCGAGGCTCTACACTCACTGCATGAAAGTAGCCGCCGGATGCGCCCAATGTGCTGTCTCGACGCCTCCCAGCGCGAAGAAGCACGGCCATCTGAGGCCTCATCCTATTCCGGAGCGTCTCTTTAACAGAGTCACGAGTGATTTTTTCTATCTCGGTGAGCTCGATGACGAAGAGTGCCATTGGACTAATAAAAAAGTCAATGGTGTGCTCCTTATGCAGTGCCGTCATTCCGGCTACATTCAAGTGTTGCCTTGCAACATTGAGTCGATGACCCGCAAGGCTGCCGCCAAATGGTGCGCGCAGACCTGGATGGGAGGCTGGGACGTCCCATCCGAGGTGGTGACGGATTCAGGCAAAGAGTACACCTCCGAATGGTGGAGAGAAATGTGTGCTCGCCTTGGAATCCACCACCTCCGATGTGAGATCCACTCGCATCGAGCGCTGCCTGGCGAAAGAGCCGGCCGCTCAATTATTAATATGCTTCGTAAGGAGCTCGCGAGTGAAAAGGATTTCCATTGGATGGAAGTTCTCTTCGCATTGCTTCGCCGTTACCACAACACGCCTTTGTATCATGGCCTTTCTCCAAATGAAATTGTCTTTGGACGAAAGAAGTGTTGGTGGAACATGCCGTTGAATAATCCTCGCCCCTGTAAAGATGCTTCGCTGTTTTTGGACGAAGTCCAACGAGCAGATAAATCTGTGTCGAAATTAATCGAGAAGCATCAGGCTGACTGGCTTTGGGTTCAAAATCAAGGTCGAAAAAACCCCCACAATTTTGAAGTCGATGATCGAGTTTGGCTTCGAAAATCCGAAACCACCCTGGACGGAGATGACAAGCTTCTTCCCTTGTGGGAGGGGCCATTCGCTGTTACAGCGCATCTTGGGGAGAACAGGTGGAGGATTCGTGTGGATGTCAGCAGGGAAATTGACGTTTCGGGCGATCGCCTCAAGAGAGAGATCCCCTCCCCCAAGGATGGAGTTAAACCCCTTTTTTGGACTGCAAAACACTTGTCTGATCGGGTCATCGAAGGGGGAAAGTACGAACTCAAGAGGATTGTTGAAGCAAGACGTGACGCCAAGGGCGAATGGGAATTTCTGTGTGAGTGGAGGGGCTTTGATTCCAGTCACAACAACTGGGAACCAGCCCAATCTTTTGTCCATGGGTACACCAAGGGGTTCATCGACTTCCTCAAGAAACACCCCGAAATTGGGGTACTCCTGACAGATTGTTTGTCGAAACCAGACAGACAAGTGGAGAGCGACGGAAAACGACCTGTGGTGAATCGAGATCCAGCCTTTTACGGCCCTCAGCAGCCACATTCCAGGGCTGATCCGTCGATCCCCCCTCCTGCGGTCAGGCCAGCCCAGGAGCCAAATGAGGACCAAGCTTCGAGTTCGGCCGCTGATTTGCAGCGCCCAAGCCGTACCAGGGCCCGACCAGACAGGTTGGTGGTCACCTGTATTCGTGCTTGGCCGAATTGAGGAAGCCATCCTACCACATTCTGCTCAATCCACTGTTCATTCTTTCTGTTTATGTCATGATGTGGAGAACTGCGAATGTTTGATAATTTGACGTCAATCAACTTTTCTTTGGTCTCCGTTCGGCAGACAAGGCGTAGATACGCTGACGGAGTGTGCTGCCGTGTTCAGAAAAAACCAAACTCAGGCTTAATTCAGGCAGATTCGGGGTAATCTTGTCTCTGTTGGTCTGTGCATCTTTGGAATTTGGCTACTCGTGCAGATGGAAGCAAATGTACATAATCAAAACGCTGCGCAGCGACATTCACCCCTACAGGCACCCCCTGTAGTACTGGCTGCACCAGATGCGACGCCAGGAACTCAGATCTCACCGTCATTTGCTGTGATGCTGACGCCAAAGTCCAGATTCAGATCCAGGATCCTCAAATTTACCTTGAATTTCTCAGGTTTGTCCATCATTCTGCCACTGTTGTACGAAACCCAGACGTCAATTGTTCAGACAATCTTCATCTAGGAGCTCTAGGGACTTCTAACAGCAATCTCTGAAGTCCGTAAGCTTCGTTGTATTTTTGGCACATTCCAATGTGAGCTCAATCCGACCTGAAACTGTCGAAAATGGTGAATCCAAGTGTCTTGTGGGACGCATTCGAAAGATTGGCCTTGTCCAAGTCGATTGACACCGCCGCCACTGTAAATTCGGTGTCTTTCAGTTATATACTGTCAGTAAGGTGCCTTCAGCGAACCTTCGGCGCGTTACATGCCAAGGATCCAGGGCCAGCATGTCCCATCATGATGCATCATCACATGATCCACATTTTCATAGAATCTGTTAGATGCTCGCGAACCAACGTGCCGGAAAGCACAATTGAGCTGAATAAACGACAATATATATTAACTTTAGTCTAAACGAAGGTGTTGGTAGTTTCAGTTGTACACATTCCGCTTCATTTCACCTTCATCTTAGGGAAATTGCTGACATTAGGACAATTTAGATTGATTTCCTTGTCATCTCTTCTCATTCCTCGAAGATCGGTCGACGGCTTTGCCTAACTTCGTCGACGCTTAGGATCTTCTGTGCATTTAGAGTCTGTAGACTACATTTGTATTTGTTTTACCTCTTTGTGATTGTTTAATCTCCTTCATCTTTACTCCAAATGAATGCTGAATCTTGTGATCATCCACCAGATGCGCCAAATCTGATGCACATGCTGCACTTTTCAGAACGAGAAAAGCGGGAATAACACGATGTAGAGTTCGGCGAGGACACCGTAGCGTGCCCGCGACAGCAAAACTGTGCCAGAGCGCTGAGATGTCACTCCAATTCTTGACCCCCCCACTCAATCCACCAATAATCTACCTCATTCTCAACCAATGCATGGTTTGGTATCGATTCTCGATACGTTTACATGCTTTTTAGCCCTTGACCTAATGTTTTACTGCACGGAGGACTGTTCGTCACTTCTCATTCTGTCTCATTTCAGGTTCATCCAGCCTGATTCAGTGCCAATTCAGCCCAAATCAGGTCAGATCAAGCAGATTTCGCCTCATCGAGGCTACATTTCTATGTTTTTCTGGGACTTACCCGCACTACGTTCTTTGTTGACGTAGCGACACACCCCAGTGTGTTTTTGGAGGGGGAGTGTAAGTGCGGCTAGCCCCATCTGCTCAGATTTTCAGACATTCTGCCCAGATTGGCTACATTTTGGTCATTTTCTTTGCTTCGGCGGAATTGCCGCCTCGCAGCTCAGTCACAGGATATTTCCTATATATTTCTGATATGCCGGATTTGATTCCGCGGTCCATTTCCCGTAAATCCGCCGCGTTCCGCTATTTTAGCTGGAATCGCCATTTGCCGCTGACGCGCGCTCGCGGGCCAGATCGGCCAAACATTTTTACATAAATGGATTATTTAAATTCTTTCAGACAGTTTTGGACACTCAGATGTATTTAGAATAATTCCCCTCAATTTTCTTCATAGACTGGGATTTTCTGCCGGATAACAATCAGCATGGACCTTGCTTCTGTTGTCGCTGCTCTCGCCTCTGTTGGTGTCCGAGTATCCGGTTCTACCCCCAATAACAACATCCAGGGAGACTCCTCGCGTGCCTGCCCCACTGGTCTTGCCGGCCCCGAGCCCTCCGGCACCCACAACGACCCAGGGCAGCACTTTCATGATGAAGGCGAGTAGCTCCTGGGTTGGGCGTCAGGTCGACCTGCCAGAATCCGCTTCTTTTGTCCATCTCGGTCTTGTAGCGACAGGAGGCTTTCTTCTCAAGGGTAGACTCCATGTTAGGAATGGACCCTGAGTGGTTCAACGTCTTCTTAGCCCACGCAAACTGCACCCTGTTTTGCGCGCCAAACGCGCAGAAAAGGACCGGTTCGCAACAGGGCAAAAACAAATTGTTTTTTCGATGTTTGATGAACGTGATTTTAGGCGTAGTGAAATAAATTGCTTTTTTGGTGTTGTGCAACTCCGTGTTCCTCAATGTGACGTTTTTTACATTTCTCTGGCGTTCTGAGTGCACGAGGCCTCGCGCACTCAAGATATTCAAAGTAGAGTTTATCACGAAACCTAAAAACCCGTAAGGACTGGCGTTTGCGGAAATACGCAGCTCCGACACGTTATTAAAAGTAGGATTGTGTTGCCCAAGGAGCATTGGAAGTGTATGACTGTCGGACTTCCCATGTTAGGGGAAGCACATGTACTGTAAAGTGAAAAAAAAATACAAATTTAAGCATCCGGAGTGCGCGAGGCCTTGCACACTCAGGTCACGTTATATATTGAATTTGCAGAATGGATGTGACGCGTACAATTGCAGCTACAGTACCAGACGGACAAATACATTTGATTTTTCCGGTGTATGTGTGTGTAGCCACCATGTGGGTCAGATATAACACGGTATAGAACATTGTCCCACGGAAACACTCAGTGCGCGAGGCTGACGGAAGAAAACGACGGAAGAACGACGGAAGAAAATGAAAAAGCAGGCAGGTCAGGCTACGCTGGTATTTACATTCCCTTTCACGGCTACCACCTGTGACAGTCGATTATACATCGGTAACCTTCGTCATATTTTTGAGGGGATCAGGGGAATGATTTGCTTTTTTTCAACAGCCACTCAATGGCAGACGTGTCCAGTTCTAATAGCGGCCGTAGCCTTCGCTGCCCGATAGATAGGGTTTTTTTTTTCAACTGGGTTTAAAGACGGAAACAGAACAGGAAATTGTGGTTGCGAAAACGGTTTTCGGTTACTGGGAAGGGAGCGCATGCAGACACCAAATACAATTTGCGGCGGCAGCACGCGCACCAGAAATGACGACAGGAAAAGGCCAGATGTTTTCAAACACACTTTTTTTAAAGATCGCTGTGCGAAACGATAATTAAAATATGTGCGCAAATTGAATTCAACAGAGAAAGACGCAAAATGCCACTTCGAGCCAGAAAATCCGTAACGCATCGAATGATTGCAGAAGTGAGCAAAGGAGCAGCAGCACTACAAGAGGCATGCGCGGCAGAACCAGCATACCAAACAGCAGACGACCTGTGGAAACGACTGAAACGAAACGACCTGATGGCGCAACTGGTGTTAACATTTGCACAGCGACTCAGGTTCAACAAAAGAACACGCCACAGTTTACCAGCAGCTAAAAGGCAGGAGGACAAGCGCTAGGTGCGCACTTTGCGACAGGAGGGCTGGAACCTGTACCTGTTGATGCGTCAACGAGCAGTACCAAACAGGAAAAAACCGGGAAACACAACAGGGTACCTAACGCAAACGGAAAGACGAACAAAAGTACGACTTGGGCAAGCAGACGCTCCCGCAGATACAGTGGACGAACAGGCAGCAGCAGCGATTAAAGCAACGTGGTCATTGGTGCTTTAGTCGTGCTGCGTGTTCCGGATAGACAACTGGTACTGGGCACAATACACGACACACCCAGACGAAAGTGACCGGTCGCAAAACTGTACTGCGATGGCAGTACTTCAACTGAAACAGAGGCCCACGAATTTGGCAGGACATCCAGCCATTGAGGACCTGGCTCCGGAGCAAGTACTGGAGACCCAGAAGAAGCGCAAGCGGGCACCCGCCGCTCACTTCGAAGCAAGCCCCGAATCTGGTAGGGAACAGCCGAAGAAGAAAGCGAAGACTGCTGCCAGTGCTAGTGCAGAGTTTAAGCCGCCCTCGCGTTCTGGTGCCCAGCCGTCTCGTGGTACCGTTGCCTCCCCAAGTGGGACAAGTGCGGTGGCAAGTGGCCTGGGTTACAGGTTGGCTAAGGTTGCTGGACCGAAGAAGAAATAAGTCACCATTAACCCAAGTGTTTCGCCTCTTTTTGCAGTCATGTGTGCGCGAGGCCTCGCGCACTTGCCTTGGACGCGAATGCAATTATATGTCCTTAAGGGCTTGTACATTTTTGCCGAGCTTTTATCTCCGTGTTTGTACGTTGTGCACTTCCTGTCCTGTTTTTGTTGCCTTTTGTGCACAATTGTTTCCGTGACCTTGAGTGCGCCAGGCCTCGCGCACTCAGGTACACAAAAAAGCAATTTATTTCGCAGGACAAACATAGGTGCAAGTGGAGACCCGCATAATGTCATTTTTGAAAATGAGCTCCCCAACAGGCAAGCACGAGTTGGTTTTTGAAATACAAAAACGACAAGATTGGTAAAACAAAACCTTCAAATCAGAAAAAAACAGAGTTTATGTTAGTAAACAAAAAGTGGAAAAAAGCAGCAAATTGGGTAAAATTGTATTTTTTCGGTGGTATCTGGGTCATGTTGACGCGTTCCCGTGGGGGGCCTGGCCACGGGACGCTGCGGTGACACGCACAAGCGAGCAGGCAGGCAAAGCACTGCGCTCACAGGGGCATCATTACGCTCGTGTCATGTGACAAAGCGTTTCAGGATCCTTGCCACTCTGAAACAAGGGAACAAAAGTATGTACAGCAACACATCAGGATATGTACTTATGGGGTTAAGACTGGACTGGGGTAAGGGCATCACAGGACAATAGACACTCAGTCCCAACTCATATCCCAATCCCAGGTCCGACCCTCCCAGTGGCTGGTGGGGGCGGGGGCTCAAACACAACCCATGCCCTGCTCAGTCCGGACCCTGAAACCCTGCCAACAGGGGGGGTGTCCCGCCCAGCCACAGGCGAGTTCCTCGGAACCAAGACGCTCCAAGGCCAACCAACAGTAGCTCCCTATGGTCCCTTAACGGCGGGTCCCAAGTCCCTTCTGAGCCAGAGGGATGGCCCCGCCAATATCCCCCAGGAGTTGGTAGCTGAAAATGGGCTGTTTCAGCCCAAACTGACATTAGCTCAAAAATCTCCAAAGTTGACCCCTCGTCCGGACCCGCCAGAGGTAGGCACGAGGCAACTGACCCTATGCCCTTCGAGTACCAGCTCTCTGGAGCCCTCACCCAACCTGGTTCCCTCTGAGGTCCTGGCATCAGGGCACCACGGGTTCGTCAAGTGGGGTCATGATGCCAAAATCACCAAAATTGGCGTCATTCCCACGCGTGGCTTGCCCGGCCAGGGCAAGGCAAGTGGCTCACAGGATAGGAGGCAGAACCTAGGACTCATATCTGAGTGTACACCTTAAAATCAGGTCCGGGCTCCCTGTGGGCGCAGAGATATGCGGCCGCCAATTGACCACACGGGGGGCTGAAATTGGGGTCCCAAAAGGGGGTCATTTTGGCTGCTCGAAATGAGCCAAAATTCGGGGGTGCTCCCAATAGTATATCTCCACGCCGGCTTGGAGATCGGATCCGCCATTCCATACGCCATCCACCAGGAGTCTAACAGAGACTCACATGCCCTTGGCTCTCCAAGATCTCCATGCCACTCGGCGTGGTGACAATCCCAATTGGGTCCACAAATGCCAAAATGGCAAAATTGTCCACACTCACTTTGGACTAGCACCCTAACAAAGGTTGCTCCGCTTCGCCCACGTGGTGTTTGAACCATGGGAACCAATGTCCATAACACCCATGTCATATATGGTCCACTCGTCCATGAGGACGACGTGCACGTGGAGGCTGAACATGGTGCACGGCGGGCAGAAAATGTTGAAAATTGCTCAAAATGGCCGAAAATGCGCACACTCATGGTTGGGGCAAATGAGGCACATGCCCGACTTTGACCGGAGTGTGCCATAGGACTGGTATCAAGTCATATGCGTCTAACACATTTTTTGGGCGTCGCCCAACTCCCCCGGTTTTGGGAATGGCAGGGTTGCCAAGTGAGCCCATGATTTGGGATAGTCCCAAATCGCCAACATGGCGGCCACGGTATGCCAAGCCCAAGACGAGTTATTCGCCGGGTCCAAGATATGTTGGGCACCGAAGTATGTACCCCCATAACATACTTGGGTCATGATGTCAATTCGTCGCAACGTTGAGATGCACGGTCGCCACTTGACATCATGACGGGCAAAAAACAGCTCTATTGGCGAAAGAACACCCAAAAGTGCCTTGAAAGGCGCACAAATATATTATAATATCTTCGGCTTGGATTGAGTAATCGACCAATCCTTCTAAACACAATGACTTGACACCAATGACCTTCGATTCCATATATGTGCTCCACTTGGGGCGCTTTGAAAGGTCACGAGCGCTACTTCCCAAGTGGGCACATGAAAATATGGAAAATTGCAAAACACACACCTTGCTCCCAACGCATCGCTTTGGGATCGCCACACAAGCTTCCCTCCACGAAGGTTAGGCTTCAATTGATCGTGGGGAGTATAAGGAAGGGCTTCGTGCAAAATGAGGTCCATTGGTGGGTGTATCGCTCTTAGCCGAACCCGCCAAATGGGCACGCAATACAACACATGGCACATACCACATACTGCCCAAAAAGGTAGCTCCCCCCACGATATGTCATACCCCTCCAAGGGCATAACTTTGTGTCAATCGCTCATAGGAACTCAAGAAAAGTTCCTATGCAACACCAACACTCGCGCGCTACACTCGGAAGTTATCTTAACGCACGCAATATCATGGCCAAAGAGTTATAACGCAAACTCTACCCTCTCGACCATGATCCATTACGCTAGCGCGCACGTGTGGAGACGCAAGGCGTATAAAGCTTCCTAAATTACGTCGGGAGTATTGTGAATACATCCCATGCGTCCTTATTGTCATTCCTCGCAAGCAGCACCAGATATGACCCTCACAAGTGGCCTCACGAATCAACTTTGTTTTGCCCATATCTCTAAGACAAATGGAGGGCAAGACAAAAGGAAAGTTGATTCGTGCATAGGGAAGCACGTAGGTCCACTCGGAAGAGGTCAAATCAAGTGCGGGGATGTCGAAGTTGAAAATCCGATTTCGACATCCTGAAAAATTCGGATTAAGGTTGCGAGTGTACAATGTGAAAATTGCAGATGCATCAATGCAATTCCTGAAGACTTTAGAGTCTTCGTCACGGATTGCGCTAAAATGTCTGTAAATAACAGTTAAACTGGCGGTTACGCTAAAGTCGCGAGCCAACCGCCAGCAGTCAAAACATTGATTATCAGAACGGAAGCGTGAAAATTTACGGAAACAATATGAAAATAAAACCCTGTTGATTCCTGATATTCTGATGTGCAAATCTCAGCGGGCGACGCATCGGTTGCCGATCGGGCCGCTAATAGCTGAAATGCCCAGATCTCTCACACAAACACATCTTACCTACATCTGTTGTTAGGGTTAGGTTGCCGAATCTACGGCCGAAGGCGGTGCGGGGCAGATTGGCGTGAAATAGTAAGATACCGGCAAATGGCAGTTTGCCGGTACATGGTAACATGCCCCAAGTGGCCGGAATGCCGTCACAGGGGCTTTACCGCAAGGGACACGCTCCTGCCGGGCTCTCACCTCACCGGGCTTCACCGGGCGTCTTCCCCTCCGTACATGGGGTTGTATACCCCACCATGGTCATGGGGTTCTGGGTACCGCTTCACCCCCCTCCTTAGAGCAAACCCTGGGGGGGGGCTCGATAACACCCAAGCATGGCAGCGGGTACCCAGGACCATTCCCTGAAGGGGGGGGGTGTCACATCCTCACTTCAGGCTGATTTGCAGGTTAGGCCGCCCAAATCCCACAGTAAGACAGGTACGGTGCTGTAGCTGTTAGTAACTGCAAGTACAGTATCAAGTATCAAGTCCCGGGTCCTGGCAGCCAATTGTTCGGCATCCAAAGGACCCGTTAACCCATACCAGGCGCACCGGGTGCCGGCTGCGACGGTCACCACCACAGTGGCAGTGGCATACACGGCCAAGATAGGCGTCACACGACGACCGAGGTGGTCCCACAGGTCGAAAGCGACCAGAAAGATCCATCAGGCTACCCCAAGCTTCCCAAGGCCCGCCGGCTGGGGGAGAGTCCCCACGGGTCCTTCCTCGGGCGCACCATGTCCATATCCAGGACGCGAGTCCAGAGTGTCACAGCCGAACGAGCTCCTCCTTAAGGGATCGGGCATCAAGGCCGTCTTTTCCCTCGCCCTATTACCACGAAGGCCATACATGAGGGAGTCCCCATGCAGTGTGGGCGGAGGCGTCACCTCCTCAAACCACCAGTTTGCCAGGCAAACCTTCCCCACCCGACTGCAAGTGCATCTGCGAGTCGGCAGGCTCACACTGGGACTGACAGTGGCGGACCGCTGGGTGTGTAGTCAGGCAACTGGGCTTCCCGCCTGGCGCTATCAGGATCTCAGCACATCACAGCCACTAGGGCACACGGTATCACAGGCACGCAAACAGAAGAATCTGTACTTAGGTACTGGTCCAGGCAGGACCTTATGTAAAAGCATGTAAACGGCGACTCAGGGTGCCTCGTGTTCGATTCGTGGTGAAAAACAGTCCATTTCCAGTGATGGGCTGACAACACTTAACATACAGATGCACATATCCTGGGGGACAGAAAGATAAGCAAAAAGCGGGGTAATAGGCGTGTAAACACACTCTGGACAGAGCGCCAAACCACGCCCTGGTTAGGATAAGGCATATGCAGGAGGGTGGACAGGAAAACGCCTGAGTTCAGGCCATATATAGTCTGCAGACACACGTCAACTGGTCTGGATCCCGCAAGTGCCATGGGACCAGACCACACACCAAAAAATCGCAATGCCGATGACAGCGGCATCCGTTGCGCAACGTCGTATGGGCTTCAAGGCCCCAAGAGCTCAAAAAATGTGAAGGTCAGTCGCCCTACCTGGTTTCCCAAGGATTCAGCAGGGGGGGGAGTGACGAATAGAAGTTGAAGAGAGGGGCCATCCTCCTCTGGATTCAGCAGGGGGGGTATATGGCCACTCCGATGGCAGGTCACCGGAAGATGGAAGAGAGCAAGCAAGTAAGGGACGATCCGTCGGCCAAACAAGCGCTCAAAATGCATCAGGGGAGAGCTCAGGGCGATGATCAGGCGCCCCTGGCTGCAATCGCCTGGCTGAGTGCTGCCAAGTCCGAGACATGGATCATGGTCTTGTGCTTGCGGATGTACTCCATGAAGGGAGTATTGACCCGCGGCACGAACGAGGAGACGGGTTCCCAGGTGTCGTGGGACGGCCCATAGCCTCGCCAACGAACCTTGAACTCCAGGCCTCCGGGTGCCGAGGCGTTCGGACGCTGAGCCAGGATTCTCTCGACGGTATAGTCGTCCTGCTCAGCATAATCGTCGACCGAATCAGCCTCATGTGCGGCGTAGCTCAGGGACACATGTCGGCCACGGAGGGCGGGTTCCCGCACACGGAATTGACTCTCGTGGCGCTCCCGGAACTGTCCGTGACCCACCTTGATGCGGTAGGTGTCCTCACCAATCCTGCGGACCACCTCTCCAGGTGTGAACCAGGTTTTGGTGCAGTGGGTGCCCATAGGGCGGGATCTGATCACCCACACCGGGTCTCCCACATGAACTTCTGCGCTGTCGAGCTCGGGGCGGACTTCTGACGCTCAGCATGCTCCTTCTCGAGCTGCTGGCGGATGTCCCGCGCCGTCGCCTCTTGCCGCGCGAAGAATTCCTTGGCATCCATGGCCATACCATCACCAGACAAGGGAAGTCCCCGACCCAGGGGGTCCCTGCCGAACAGAATCTGGTGAGGGGACAAACCACCCGGAGTGGGGGTGTCATGATGGGCCTTCAGAGCAGGCCACATCTCCTCAAACCAGTTCCGCCGTGGATTGGTGATGTGACTCTTGCGCAGCTTCTCAAACAGCTGCTGTCCAGCCACTTCAGCACGGCCGTTAGACCGGCTGAGATAGGCGACGCTCTTGGCATGACGTATTCCCATGAGGGAACACATAGCCTTGAACCAGCCACCAGTAAACTGGGGCCCTCGGTCACTGCAAATGGTGCGGGGGATGTCAAAGACGGTCAGCCAATGACGAATCATCATGACTGCCACTTCCTTGGCAAGCAACCCCTTTTTGCGTGCCGGAACGGCTACTACGTAGCTACTGTGGCAATCCACACAAAGAACCACACAGTCAAAGGTCTCCTTGCGGATGTGCACTTCGGGCATGGAGAAGACGTCCATGGCCACGCTCTCCATGGGCTGGGCAGGAACCGGGGTCCATTGGGCTTCCCCCTTGACGTTCCGGTTGTCGGGATTGCAAGCCTGAAAGACCGAGCAACCCTTCCTGACCTTCTTGATGGCGGTGTAGAGATTGATCTGGTCGATCTCGAACCGGCGCTGCATGTCAAGGGCTTGCTTCTTGACCCCTGGGTGCATCATGTGGTGGTGCCAAGCCTCGCACAGCTCGAGCACCCGGGACTCCGGTACTAGCAGCTTACCATTCCGGTAGAGCTTGCCATCTTCCTCAGTCAGCCCCTTTGGCCACTTCTGCCCGTCATCAGGGTCGGTCACAGCCCTATACTCGGCCGCAAAGGCCTCAGACTTGGCGTAGTCGTCGGTCCAGTCGTCCTGGAGGCAGGATTCAGGGAAGAGGTGCTTGTCGGACTCAGCTCCATCAGGGGCGAGTACTCTGACCGCTCTGCCCATCCTCGTTCCGAGGGGGGCATCCGCAGCCATGACGACAAAGCATTGAACACCCTCCTCCTCCATCAGGCGCGCCATTTCAATGATCCTCTTGGCTTCAGCGGTCTCAGCCTCATCGCCATGGGCAGAGATATCCGTCATGCCCTTGCTGGCGGGATAGGCCCACCTACTGAGACAGTCCGCCACGGTGTTGTCCTTGCCAGGAACATACACAACCGTGAAGTCGAAATTGGCCAAGGTCTCATGCCATCTTGCCCGTCGGGAGGCGGGACCTGAGGGGGTGTCCACGTGCTCCTTGTGCCACGACTGCAGACTCTGATGGTCGGTGCAGACAGTGACGGGATGGAGGGCTATGTACCCAGCCCATTTCCTGAGAGCCATGACGATGGCATACACCTCCTTTTCTCGGGGCGTCCACGTCCGTCTCTGGCCTTCTGCAAGGACTCGGCTCCAGAAGGCCACGGGCACGTGCCTCCCATCGTCAAGCACTTGTTCCAACACAGCGCCAACGGCGTAGTCGGAAGCGTCGGTGCGCAGGACGAACCCTCGGTCAGGATCCACGAGGTGCAGACCCACTGCAGATAGCAGCGCCTGCTTCATCCCCTCAAAGGCACGGTCAGACTCATCATTCCAGACCAGAGCCTTCTTGGACCCCTTTTTGGTCTCCTCTCGGTTGCCCTTGAGCATGGTCGTCATGGGGGCTGCATACTCGGCATACATCTTGATATACCCCGAGTAGTAGTTGCAGAACCCCAGATACGCCCGTAGCTCAGAGACCGTTTTGGGCTTTTCCCAGTGCTCAATCGCAGCCACCTTGCCAGGTATGGGCTTTCGCTGACCGTTCCCGGCTACGTGGCCAGCGACGACCACCTCGCTTCCCGCAATGGTGGCCTTGTCACTGCTGCCCGTGAGTTTGTGCCGAACCAGAAGGTCCAGCACTCGAGTGACGTCCCTCTCGTGTGCCTCCAGGAGCTCCTCGTAGCTCATATAGGGGTCCCCGGACGCGATGATCACGTCGTCCACAAAGGGGTCCGCACAGTCGAGCACCGGCTCAAGCAGGTTCTCCAGCATCCGCTGAAAAGCCGCATTGCCGTTGGTAACGCCCATGGGCATCACCTTCCACTCGAGAGGTCCAAGTGGGGTGCTCATGGCTGTGCAGGCACGGGACTCCTCGGCGAGAGGCATCTGATGATAACCATGTTTCAGGTCAATCACCGTGAAGATCCTCCGCCGGTGTTGTTTTTGCAGCATGTCCTCCATGAGGGGCAGCGTATAGCTGTCATGCTGCGTTTGGGCGTTTAGGCCGCGGTAGTCGACCACGAGCCGCCACTCACCGGCCACCTTCTTGGGGACGACAAAGCACGGAGAGGCCCATTCGGAGTGGCACGGCTCAAGCCAGCCTCTCTCGATGAAGTCACGGAGGATCTTCTCCATGGCCTCTTTCCTCTCGCCCCTCAGGGCCCCTCAGGGCAAACTCCCGGTGCCGATACACACGGGGGTCCTGCTTCAGTCGTATCTTGGCCTCGCCATACGGTCCACGCACCGGCGGGGGAAACACAGGTTTTCCGCTGAAGAAGGTGTCCCCATACTTCTGCTTGAGCCTGGCCCTCAATGCCTGGATCTTGGGGCAATCGCCGGACTCCGCCTTGGCTTTTCCGGGCACCTGGACTACTGAGCCTACTTGAGGGGTAGCGACCCCGCTCGGTTTCGGCTCAGGTGGTCTTCCCAGGTGGCCCAAAGGGCCATCTCTGGTCTTGCCTCGGTATAGATCGCCGTAGGTGGGTGGGTTTCCGCCGATTGGCTCATCCTGGCTGGACAAGTGGTCCAGCACCCTCTGCACGAAGGTGTTCCCATCATAGGAACCAGAGACGATTGAGTCCACTTCCCACCAGGCTTTGTCCTGGCCTTTGCCCTCACGCTGGCTTCCCCAGTCGTGAAAGTGCTGATCCTTATACCCCTGAAGCAGATCCAACTCCTCTGCAGTGAGGGGGTCTTCCGATTCCCCGATGTCAACAGGGGAAACCGCGAAGCATTGCCGCCATGGCTCCGCTATGATGCGGTTGACACACCCGAGATCCGTGGTGTCGGCCTGATCAAGGCCCCCATCCACATAGTGGAATTCCGTTGGCCATCTCTGGGGTGGCATGGGCTGTCCCTTAGCATCCTGATAGACACTCTCTCCAGCCGGTTGGACGACCTTGTTTAACGTCATGTTGGTCAATGAGACTACCCAACGTCGGGTACTTTCCTCCTCGGTGCATCCCATAGGAAAAACCAGTACTGCCTTGGAGCGGTCCTTGCAAATCTTCGCTATCGCTCTTGGAATGTCCCATCTGGGGCAATGGATCCACATCAAGCCCTGATGCGGACCCCAGTGCTTCTTCCACGCGGAGTCCTGTGCGCTCCAGTACTTCTCGCAAAACCGCAGATGGGCGGAGGTTCCTGAAGAAAACGCATCCAGGGCCAGATCCGAAGCTCCCAGGTCCGCGACCACTCGGTTCGCCACTTCCGGCATCACGCCGTACTCCTGGTTTGCTGGCCCAGTTGGCTCAGTGCCCAGCGCGGCTACTGCGAGCTGATTGCGTTCGGGCCGGATCTATTGGCATTCCACATGGTGCTCAGGTGACGAAAGCCACGAGAGCTGGTCGTCCTCGTACAGGGTCATTGAGGCCTGGGCCGGGAGGACGCCGGAGTCCGTCTCCATCATGAAGTCGTACCCAGCGATCATGTCCCAGTCCATCTCGGCCTCGTAGAAGCGACCTTGCAGGAGGATTTCCTTGCCGAGGTCTGGGCGGCTCAGCTCACGGTGGTTCACGAACTGCAGCCCGATGGCCGCTTCCTTCGTGCCTCCCACCATGTACTGGCCGTTCGCCACCTTCAGCCTGACAGGTTTCCGACTGTCGGTCAAACACTTTGGTGGAAGAAGGCCAGCCTTGACCAAGCTGACCTGTGCTCCCGTGTCGACCAACACGTCGAAGACCTTTTCCACTTCCCCGCATAAGGCACGGACCTTAAGATGCAACTGCCGCTCACGCCCCACTCCGCGCACGGCGTGCAAGCTCAGGATCTCCGGCCATTCCAGAAGCTCAACAAGCGACTGGTGCAGGTCGTGGACAATGGGCTCAGGCTGCCCATCTGCAGCATCCAGCTGCGGTCCGGGTGATCCTCCGATACTCTCGGATAGAACTTGAAGTACATCAAACACATTCTTGGTCGCGAAGGATGGACGGGTGCAAGGGTTCGTGCCTTCGGTTGCCCTCACCCCGCCACCGCGACTGTCGGGTGCCGGACCGGGCCTTCCGCCCGCGGCATTCCCTTTGTGCTTACCGACTCCCGATTGGGATGGTGTGGCGCTTCCCACGACACCATCCTGCGACGGCCCTAGCTGGGGCCCTTGGCTGCAGGGGCTCCGCTAGGGGGCGTCGGTAGTGGTAGTACGGGTATTCTCCTCCGCGTCAACCTCGTTGACGCCCTTCTTCCTTCCCCTATTCCTAGGCATCTTGTCCTTGTCCTTGTTCTGGTTGTTCTCTTTGTTCTCCTTGTTCTTGTTGTCCGACCTGGGGACCCAGTTCGTCTTGATCTCCTGGATCTCCTTGGCTAACTCGGTCCCCACCGACATCAGCTTGGAGAGCTCGTCCTTGTCCACCTCCACTTTGGCTTCCCGGATACCCGCGGGCACACGCTTCTTCGACCCGTGCGCCTTCTTGTAGGCCTCCGTGTCAGCCTGGTGGATGGGGCATGTTCGGTGGTCATGGTTGAAGCCTTTCTTCCTCCCATAACACACGAAACAGCCCTGAGGGTGAGCTCGTATGAACTCCCCAAAGGACAGCGGAGGGTCGCCAATACGGCGGGGGTCCCTCTTCTCCTTCTTCTTCCAACCCGGCTGCAGGGGCTTCCAGCTTCCGCGGTTGCTCCCCGCGCCGTTGTGGGCCACGAAGGCACAAACGGCCATCTCGACGGGCTCATCGTCGTCGTCATCGTTGCCGAGAGCTTCATCGCCGTCGGCTCCCGCTGGGTCCATGGCAGCTTCCCCGCCAGGCCCCTCGCCAACGTAGTTGACGTCGCGGTCGCCGGGCCTGAACCCGCGGGTGTGGTGGAGGTTCCGGTACTCCTTGAGTACCTCCTCTCCAACCCACCTCAGGATCTCGTCGCAGCTCATCCGCGCCGGGAGGGCCTGCAGACGGATGGTCTGGCCGCTCACGTCACACTCGTCAAGGCGCCACATCGCGGTCTTCTCGCGATCGCCCGAGACGGTGATGAGGAGAGCGTTCCGCAGGGAGTGCCGTTTGACATCCCGGGCCACGTTCTTCCTCGTCCAAGCCACCACGTTCGTATGATACTCTTTGGGGAGCATCATCTTGACCGTGTGGTTGGACTTGGCCCTCTTGGCTTCCTCCTTGGTGACCCTCTTGATCCATGCTTCCGGCAGCATGGAGAGCAGGCGAGCCTGCTCGTCACCCTCGTTCCAATCCTCCACGTTGCGGCAGAAGAGGGTGTATTGCCCTCGGAAGTCCCGCCAGTCCCGTAGGCGGATCTCCCGTCCATCATGCTGAAGCTTGATGGACTTCCATCGCTTGGCGGCCACCTGCGGAGCGTCCACCAGCTCCTGCTCGTTGAGCCACTTCTTGGCTTCCTTGAGGGTCTTGATTTTCCCCTCCTTGGTCGCCACGAAGTATAGCTCTTGGAGCACTTCCGGCAGGCGGTACCTGAACCGTCTGAAGACATATTTCTCCGCATCTGCGGGATCCATGTCCTCAGTGACGGTGACCCCCCAATCGTCCAGCTTCTCCAAGAAGCGGTCGAGGTTGAGGGGGTTGCCATCGTACATGGGGGGCTTGATGTCCTTCAGGTCTTCCCACATGGCGGCATCCGCGGCCTTAGAGACCATGAACGCCGGGCGCGAGGTCGACCGAGGTTCCCATCGGCCTCTCCCACGGACTCCCACGGCCGCCACTTCCATCTCCTCCCCGGCATCCGTGTGACCACGCCGTGGTTCCTCCATGTACGCTGAACCTAGATGTTCACGCCGTACTCCTTCCATGTACGCCTCCTCATCACGGCGCCGGCGGCTGCGTTCAGCGGCCTCCCGTCGTACACCACGCGGCGGGCTAATATCGAACTCCTCCAGGTCCAGGTCCGGGTCCTCACCTCCGCCGACGTCCCACTCCACGTCTCCTCTGGGGACCTCATCCCTGAGTCCACCATAACGTCCGCCAGCCATTGGGATTGGCTCCGGGGCTGGTGCGGGGCATCGGGGGCGTACCGGTGTCCGCGGTGGAGCATGGCGGTTGTGGTACTCCACGCTGAGCCACTCATCACGCCAATCCTCACTGCCACTGCCGGGCGGCACACGCTCGTTGCAGCGGCCCGCGCTGTGGTGAGAGGGGGCGCTGAGAGAGGGGGCACTGGCGCTGGGGCGACTCCTGGGGGCTCCGCCGGGGGCGTGGGGTCTGCCTGGACCTGGTCCGGGTCCCCAGCCGTCGTCCGACGAGCCAGACTCCAGGGGTGGGTGGTCGCTGCCAACGCTACCACGGGCTTCCAGCGCGTCCAGACTCTGCTGCAGGCCGCTGATGACCTTGTTCAGCGACCTGGTCTCACCCCTGGCAATGTCCAGCAACTTCTCGGTGGCGGTGGCGACCTGGGCGCTCTTGACCATCTCGATCTTGGCGATGTCCAGCTCTCTCTGTGCGCGCGCAGCGACCCTGGCGATGCGATTTCTCTCGCCCTTGCCCGTGTCTACCTCGCGCTCGAGGGACTGGACCCTCCTGCGGAGGTAGACAATCCACCGCCGGGTGGCATCCGGGTCGTCGTCCCCTGGTGGGTCGTCGGGGTCCCCAGGGGGTCCTCCAGGAGGGCCTCCGCCGGGTCCGCCCGGTCCAGGGGGTTCTCTGCCGCCCGGTGGTCCGCCTCCAGGGGGTCCACTTGGTGGGCGTCATCCAGGGGGTCCTGATGGTCCTCCGCCAGGGGGGCATGGTGGGTCTCCGCCGGGTCGCCTTGGTGGGTCCGAGGATGGGGGCTTCTTCGTGTGGTCGAACTCCATGTCATCATCCTCGTCCATGTCGCCCCACCTGGGCGTCTCGGTCTCGGAAGACTCCGAGCTCGGGTAGGGAGGAGGGAGATCCTCATCTTCACCTTCCGGCTCCATGGGGACGTCTCCGCCTCCTCCGCCAGCCACTCCTCGGCGATGTCGGAGGCCTCGTTCATCCCCGTCGCTGGCGGTGAAGAAGGGGTCGCTGTCGTGGAGGTGTCCGCCCGCTGGCCTCCGTGGCCTCTCGGGGGTCTTCCCCTTACCCTTCCTCCGTCGGTGGGCGGTGGGGCTGCTGCTCCCACTGCTGCCCGTGTCGACCTCGTCCAGCGTCATCTTGGAGGAGGCCTCCCCTTCGAAGAGCCTTCGAAGGGTCTCCACTCGTGATCCTCCCGGGGGAGTCTCGCGGCAGAGCTTGGCCTCTGCCTCCTCCATTGCGGCGGCGGTGGCTGCGGCAGCTCGCCTTTCGGCCTCCTCCCTGGCACGAGCCGCCTCGGCATCCCGGGCCTGCTGCAGCCGCGCCTTCTCCGCTTCCAACGCCGCCAACTCCGCCTCCGTCTTGGCCCTCTCCTCAGCGCCCTTCCGTCGCGCGGCCTCCATGGCGTCCTTCTTGGCGGCGTCCGCCTGGGCCTTAGCCGTTGCCTCGGCATGGGCCCTTTCCTCCGCCTCCTTCTTTGCCCTCTCTTGGGCAAGCGCCTCTTCCAGCTCCTTCACGTCGGCCTCCTTGCAGGCAATGGCATCCTGCGTCAGGCGGGCTTCCTCGTCGGCTGCCGCCACCTCACCCTTGACCTGGGCAATCGCTGACTCATGGGCGGCTGCGGCCGTGAGTCCGCCCGCAATGGCCGCCGCGGTCGAGGCGTGGATGGCCATGCCTTGCGCCCACTCCGCAGCCTCCTGCTGGGCGATGCCGACGGCGCCCTCCATGGCAGCGTTCTGCTGCGTGGCCCGTTGCCGGGCAACCCGAAGGTTGCAGGGCACCCCACAGGCGCGCTCACAGGCGCGCGCCACGTCCCTTTGGTCGGGAGCGACGCTGCTGCTGGAGCTGGCCTGGTCGGCCGGCATCCTCCCGCGGTGGGCCGACTCCACGTCGCTGCTGGGGCCTGACTTCCTCAGGAGCAGCGGACGGGGCTTGGCCTTGGCATGCTTGGCGACTTGGAGGTAGTCGCCAAGGGTGGTGTGGCCGGGGTGGTGACCGCCACTGGCCCGTTGGGGGCTGGGGGCTGGGGTTCCGCCCCTGGCGCCTTGGTTGGCTTCGGCGGCCAGGGACTCCTGGTACTCCCGCCACTTCCGGTCCCGCTTCCTGTCCCCGGCGGACCGCTTCTCCTTCCCCGGAGACGCGCTGCTGCTGCTGCCCTGCAGCCTGCGCTCGCTCCCCGGTTCCGGGAAGTTCTTCTCGATCATGTCCCACATGGAGACATTGATCGTGGCGCCCGACGGGTGCTCGTTGGAGTTCTCGTCCTCATCAATCCCGTCGGGGCGCAGCCCTTCGCCGGGCCTGTCTGGCCAGGTCCAGACCCTCCACCGCCTCTGGCAGAAGCGGAAGGCAAACCCTTCCACCCGCAGCCAGTCCTCCACCGCCTGCAGGCGGTCGGGGCCCATGTCCGTGCGGAGCTCGAAGCTCCCGGGCATGCCGCCTTCGCACTGGGGGTGGCTGTGGCGATAGTGCTGGTCCCACACCAACCCACGCAGTAGGCGCACCGCATGGGGGTGGGGCCGCGGCCACGTCTTACCCGCTTCTTGCCAGTTTACCATGGCAGCGGGGGGCGTACTTGGTCTTGAGGTCCTTGGTGGGCACTCGTTCCGCTCAACGAACTGGTCCTGGAGGTGTTTGTTGAGGCGGGTGATGCAGCGCTGGACTGGGAGTGCGGCCGGTGCTGGTCGGCCGGTGGTTGTGGAGGTGGTGGCTGTAGCTGGGTGTGCGGCCTTGCTGGTCGGCCGATGAGACTCGCTGATGAGGGAGTCCTGGTCAGTCCACCTCCTTCACGGTCGCGGCGCTTCCGTAGTTGCTCAGGGCGATGCTCTGGGCGGCGCTGCGGACCGCTGCGCTGCGCTGCGAGCTGCGAGCTGCGAGCTGCTGCGCCGCGCTGCTCGGGGTTGGTGGCCCCGAGTGGCACGCGAGGGATGGGTAACCCCGCGGCGGTGAAACGCTTTTGACGTGTTCCCGTGGGGGGCCTGGCCACGGGACGCTGCGGTGACACGCACAAGCAAGCAGGCAGGCAAAGCACTGCGCTCACAGGGGCATCATTACGCTCGTGTCATGTGACAAAGCGTTTCAGGATCCTTGCCACTCTGAAACAAGGGAACAAAAGTATGTACAGCAACACATCAGGATATGTACATATGGGGTTAAGACTGGACTGGGGTAAGGGCATCACAGGACAATAGACACTCAGTCCCAACTCATATCCCAATCCCAGGTCCAACCCTCCCAGTGGCTGGTGGGGGCGGGGGCTCAAACACAACCCATGCCCTGCTCAGTCCGGACCCTGAAACCCTGCCAACAGGGGGGGTGTCCCGCCCAGCCACAGGCGAGTTCCTGGGAACCAAGACGCTCCAAGGCCAACCAACAGTAGCTCCCTATGGTCCCGCAACGGCAGGTCCCAACTCCACTCTGAGTGAGAGAAATGGCCCCGCCAATATCCCCCAGGAGTTGGTAGCTGAAAATGGGCTGTTTCAGCCCAAACTGACATTAGCTCAAAAATCTCCAAAGTTGACCCCTCGTCCGGACCCGCCAGAGGTAGGCACGAGGCAACTGACCCTATGCCCTTCGAGTACCAGCTCTCTGGAGCCCTCACCCAACCTGGTTCCCTCTGAGATCCTGGCATCAGGGCACCACGGGTTCGTCAAGTGGGGTCATGATGCCAAAATCACCAAAATTGGCGTCATTCCCACGCGTGGCTTGCCCGGCCAGGGCAAGGCAAGTGGCTCACAGGATAGGAGGCAGAACCTAGGACTCATATCTGAGTGTACAACTTGAAATCAGGTCCGGGCTCCCTGTGGGCACAGAGATATGGGGCCGCCAATTGACCACACGGGGGGCTGAAATTGGGGTCCCAAAAGGGGGTCATTTTGGCTGCTCGAAATGAGCCAAAATTCGGGGGTGCTCCCAATAGTATATCTCCACGCCGGCTTGGAGATCGGATCCGCCATTCCATACGCCATCCACCCGGAGTCTGACAGAGACTCACATGCCCTTGGCTCTCCAAGATCTCCATGCCACTCGGCGTGGTGACAATCCGAATTGGGTCCATAAATGCCAAAATGGCAAAATTGTCCACACTCACTTTTGGCTAGCACCCTAACAAAGGTTGCTCCGCTTCGCCCACATGGTGTGTGAACCATGGGGAACAATGTCCATAACACCCATGTCATATATGGTCCATTGGTCCATGAGGCCGGCGTGCACGTGGAGGCTGAACATGGTGCACGGCGGGAAGAAAATGTGGAAAATTGCTCAAAATGGCCGAAAATGCGCACACTCATGGTTGGGGCAAATGAGGCACATGCCCGACTTGGACCGGAGTGTGCCATAGGATTGGTATCAAGTCATATGCGTCCAACATATCTTTTGGGCGTCGCCCAACTCCTGCGGTTTTGGGAATGGCAGGGTTGCCAAGTGAGCCCATGATTTGGGATAGTCCCAAATCGCCAACATGGCGGCCACGGTATGCCAAGCCCAAGGTGAGTTATTCGCCGGGTCCAAGATATGTTGGGCACCGAAGTATGTACCCCCATAACATACTTGGGTCATGATGTCAATTCGTCGCAACGTTGAGATGCACGGTCGCCACTTGACATCATGACGGGCAAATAACAGCACTATTGGCGAGAGAACACCCAAAAGTGCCTTGAAAGGCGCAAAAATATATTATAATATCTTCGGCTTGGATTGAGTAATCGACCAATCCTTCTAAACACAATGAGTTGACACCAATGACCTTGGATTCCACATATGTGCTCCACTTGGGGCGCTTTGAAAGGTCACGAGCGCTACTTCCCAAGTGGGCACATGAAAATATGGAAAATTGCAAAACACACACCTTGCTCCCAACGCATCGCTTTGGGATCGCCACACAAGCTTCCCTCCACGAAGGTTAGGCTTGCAATTGATCGTGGGGAGTATAAGGAAGGGCCTCATGCAATATGAGGTCCATTGGTGGGTGTATCGCTCTTAGCCAAACCCGCCAAATGGGCACGCAATACAACACATGGCACATACCACATACTGCCCAAAAAGGTAGCTCCCCCCACGATATGTCATGCCCCTCCAAGGGCATAACTTTGTGTCAATCGCTCATAGGAACTCAAGAAAAAGTTCCTATGCAACACCAACACTCCCGCGCTACACTCGGAAGTTATCTTAACGCACGCAATATCATGGCCAAAGAGTTATAACGCAAACTCTACCCTCTTGACCATGATCCATTACGCTAGCGCGCACGTGTGGAGACGCAAGGCGTATAAAGCTTCCTAAATTACGTCAGGAAAATTGTGAATACATCCCATGCTTCCTTATTGTCATTCCTCGCAAGCAGCACGAGATATGGCCCTCACAAGTGGCCTCACGAATCAACTTTGTTTTGCCCATATCTCTAAGACAAATGGAGGGCAAGACAAAAGGAAAGTTGATTCGTGCATAGGGAAGCACGTAGGTCCACTCGAAAGAGGTCAAATCAAGTGCGGGGATGTCGAAGTCGAAAATCCGATTTCGACATCCTGAAAAATTCGGATTAAGGTTGCGAGTGTACAATGTGAAAATTGCAGATGCATCAATGCAATTCCTGAAGACTTTAGAGTCTTCGTCACGGATTGCGCTAAAATGTCTGTAAATAACAGTTAAACTGGCGGTTACGCTAAAGTCGCGAGCCAACCGCCAGCAGTCAAAACATTGATTATCAGAACGGAAGCGTGAAAATTTACGGAAACAATATGAAAATAAAACCCTGTTGATTCCTGATATTCTGATGTGCAAGTCTCAGCGGGCGACGCATCGGTTGCTGATGCGGCCGCTAATAGCTGAAATGCCCAGATCTCTCACACAAACACATCTTACCTACATCTGTTGTTAGGGTTAGGTTGCCGAATCGACGGCCGAAGGCGGTGCGGGGCAGATTGGCGTGAAATGGTAAGATACTGGAAAATGGCAGTTTGCCGGTACATGGTAACATGCCCCAAGTGGCCGGAATGCCGTCACGGGGGCTTTACGGCAAGGGACACGCTCCTGCCGGGCTCTCACCTCACCGGGCTTCACCGGGCGTCTTCCCCTCCGTACATGGGGTTGTATACCCCACCATGGTCATGGGGTTCTGGGTGTGCTGCAAATGTCCAAAAAGAATAGTTTTTCGGGCTGTCGTTTTTTGGGTCCTTCTCTTCCAAAAGGGGGTGCAGTTTGCGTGAACTAAGGTCTTCTTGTTCAGCTCTCCATAGTCCACCACCAGCCGTTTGGCTGTAGACCCAGGTTTCACCAACAGGAAGCAGGGGCTGCAGTGTTGGGGACAGTCCCTGTCCCTGTACTGCAGGACTAGGCCAGCGTCGATACACTCTTGTATCTGTCGCTCAATCTCATCGGCCTGCTCTTTAGGAGCTGGGTAGGGTCTCCTCCGGATCTCATGGCCCACGAACTCGGGTCTCAGCTTGAGGTCCACCTGTACCAGCTTGTCACATGAGGCTGCGGTTGGTAGTTCCCCGAACACCGCCAGATAGGTCCTTATGAGCTTCTGTACCTGCGGGTCCAGTAGTTTGATCTTGTCCTCCATGTCCTCGTTAGAGGGTGAGATTTTTGGGAACGGACGCCATGCAGCCCTTGGGGGCCCTCCCCATGAGTGTTGGGGATGGGGCCCCGTCTCCGAGCCCCCCCCCCCCAGCCCCACGAGGTGCAGGAGCGCCGTTTGACGCCTGGCGCACGCGTGGTACAGCCCACCCCCCTCCCCCCCCGACCGGGCTCAGCTGCTCCCGGGGGCCAAGGGGTCGTGCACGGACCCCACTGCACCCGCCACTGGCCGCACCGGAGGCCCTGGGGGTTGGGGGCGTGGACCGGGCACATGCAGTGCTGTGGGCCGCTGCTCTGGGGGAACGGCGGTGGACGGAGGCTTTGGGCGTGGACACAAGGGGGCAGCGCATCGCCCCTCCGGTCCCCCTGCCCCCCCCTCGGCGCCTGCTCCATTCCCCCCCCCCCTGGCCCCCATAGAAATGTCCAGGGGTACCCCGCCTCTCCCACTTCTTGCCCCCCCCCCCCCCCCCCGTCCACAAGTGGACGATCCCCCCCTCAAACCGTGAACAGGTACGTACCACCGGCAGTACACATTGGCATAGCCCCCCCCCCCCCCCCCCCCCCCCCCAATGCATCTGCTCCTGGACCCCCCCCCCCTCCCCCGGGCGTGAGGTGACTCAATGTCTCTTGGGCTGGGTTGGTTGGGCGTCAGCAGAGGGCTGCCTCCTCAAGGCACTGCGGGTTGTAGCGATGACCGTATGCCTGTGTCACGGGGGCGTTCGGTACCTCATGGTCCGTTGCATCCCCCCCCCCCCCCAAGAGTGTTGCTGAACAACAACTCACCATCTCCTGCGGGGGTGGGGGGGGGCTAACACCCCCCCCCTCGGACCCCCGGATTTCCTAGTGGGAAACCATGAAATCACCTCGAAGAGAGGTTGTTAGATCAAGCGCAGGCGCGGGCGTCGTATACCCCAGGGATGGATCTAATTTGTGCGCCACTCAGGGGGTGGGGGTGGGGGGGGGGGTAGTGAATTGTGACATGTCACAAAAAATACGATAAGCCATAGTTGGAAAACAGCTTTTCTGAAAATATTGTGACACCCAAAAGGCTCTGTGGTACTTCCTGAGGGCAGTGGTATTTTCTGAGGGCATGTGGGCAGGTTGCTGAATGGTCATGTCTGTGCTTCTGACCTTGCTTCTGACCTTGCCGTTTTCTGTGACATTCTGATTGCATGCGCAGCATAGAGATGAGACGCGGTGTCAACTGACACTGTGTTCTCTGTAGGCTCCGAAGACTGACGATTCATCTGCTGCATCCTTCCGACAGCCTTTGTCGGGGTTCTGTCATGGGTCGCAAGAAGGTGGAATGTCAGTGTGATGCGCCGTGTGTTTCTGCCGCGGCATGTCGACAAAAAAGGAGCCGTGCAGCCCGTCGCGCCGCAGCAATTGCTCTGGCTGTGGGCGCTGTGGGTGCAGCTCTGGTGGGTGCTGGTGCTGTTGTTGCGGCTGCAGCTGCTCTGGCCGCCGGGTCCAGACTGCAGACGCCTGTCAAGCGGCCTGCACCACCGACACAAATGGCACCTCCTCGGAAAGCAACAAAACAGAGGAGCCTGTTTGAAACACTGCAGCTGGCCCATGGTTCGGTTGCATTTAATTGGGGCCGAGGATGTAGATCCTGATGGGTACCCATACGAGTTAGTGGCTCAGTCATGGGGTACCACAGCGCATCGGCGGCGGCGCTCTTCTCAAAATGTGAGGAAGCCTCGAAAGGACAAAGGAAAAGGAGAGGCCAGGGAACGCGTTCTGCCAGAAACTGCAGAGTATGTTGATAACCTGGGACAGGTGTCAGATTCAGGCAGCTCCCTGTCCTCTTTTGGAAGCATCTCCACAGATGCCTCCAGCTCAAGCGCCCTCACTGTCAGTGACGAGGAAAGTGGTACGGACAGTGACAGTGACAGTGAATAAGAACCCTGCTGCACAGTGACAGTGAATAAGAACCCTGGTGGACTACCAAGAAACGAAAAAAAAACTGTTTGTTGGCATATGCAATGGTTTGCATTGAATGCCTCTCTGGAAGGGTTGTCCTGCTTGCCTCCTGGTACCCTGCGTGGCTCAATCTGTGACCGGGGTTTTTTGTGACGCGTATCGTGACGCCTCGTCACAACAGGGGGGGGGGGAGGGAGGGACACCCACCCCCCCCAACTAGATCCATCCCTGGTATACCCCCCTTTTTTGGGGTCATTCACGTAGCATACCCCAAGGCATGATATTGGATGTCCAACCCCTTGTAAAATCATTATTTTGCCCAATAAGACCATCCCCCAATGGACTTTTTGATTCTGAGGCCTCTACCCCCTAAAACCAGATATCACTTTTTTGAGGGGGGGTGGGTGGGGTGGGGGGGGGGGGTCAAAAGTTTTTGCTCAGAAGCCTCCAAGCAGTGGGGACGCATGTCGCTAACACACAACTGCCGGTCGAATGGTAACGCAGCAGACGTAAAGTTTTCGGTCGGCGGTTCGAACCCTGGTCGGCTGACTTTTGGCGCCGGCGCCGGCGGCGTAAAATCCACCCTGCCGGGGCTCGAACCGCCGACCAAAGAGGCTCCGGTCGGCTGCACTACCATTCGGCCACTGCTTGGTCTGAGCTGTGGGGTCTCCGCACTCCTTGGGGCCGCATCTGCCACTGACAAAAAACCAATGTTTTGCCAAAAACATATATTTTGCATTCCGCTTCAGGACTGGTTCTATTTATTTGTGTGTTTCTGTCTGACTGACTGCTGGCCTGGCTCAGGGACTGATTGGCTGACTGTCAACCTCCCTTCGAGGTGCACTGCCGAAGGCAATAGAATTTACGAAAGGGAATGGTGATTTGGGCTATTTTTGGTACACATACTTTTGGACTTTTTGGTTCCAGGCCCCCCGCTCTCCGTCTCTGTCTCCTTCTCTGTCTGCTTCTCCGTCTCCGTCTCTGTCTCCTTCGCCGTCTCCTTCTCCGTCTCCTTCTCTGTCTCCGTCTCCTTCTCCGTCTCCTTCTCCGTCTCCGTCTCCTTCTCCGTCTCCGTCTCCATCTGTGTCTCCTTCTCCGTCTCCTTCTCTGTCTCCGTCTCCTTCTCCGTCTCCGGAGGGACACCCACTCCCCCAATTAGATCCATCCCTGCCCCCTCCCCCCCCCCCCCGCCCAGGATTGTGCTGGTCCGTTGAAAACCTGACGCCATGGCCCCCCTCCCCCACGGCGTCTCCCGCTCACCTGCGGAACGGTGTAGTCCATGGGGGCTGCCCCAGTCCACTCTGCCGTGGACCCGGACAGTGCAGGATTCGGGACCCGTGCTGCGCAGGGACAGCCGCACAGGCCTGCAACCCCCCGCCGTGTGTGAGACCCTGTCCCAACCCCCCCCCATCTCCCCCCCCCCCACCCCCTGTCAGCGTGCCCAACATGTTGGACGGGGGGCGGGAGGCAGGTCGAGCCTACCTTATTCCCACTGGGCCCCAGCAGCAGGGCCCCAGTGCTATGTTTGCTTCGTGGTCGTGGAGATTGTAATAGGGTCACGGCCACTTCCTCAGGGGATGCAGCACGTCTACTTGGTGGGGTAGCCCATAGGCACTGCCCCCTCAATGTGCCAGCGCCTCCTACCCCGAGCATGGCTTTTGGTTGGGGGGGCGGAGGGGGAGGCGATGGAGGGCCCGGGGTCTAGGGGCACTCTCCACCCCAAGGGATCCCCTCAGACCCTCCCCCCCGCCCCACCCCCCCCGCCAAAACCGTCACCCATCGCTCGCAGGGCATTCAGGTGCCCACGCCATCCCCCCCCCCCCCACCCCCACAGCCCCACACCCAATCCGCACCACCCCGAAGGCGCGGGGCCTCCCGCTGCCGCCGTCCCGTGTTCGGTCCGTGACTGCCTCGTGAGGGCGCAGCCCCATGTGACTGCCACGGCTCTGCCCGGCCCCTTTTTTTTGGGTGGGGGCGGCTGCATGTGCCGGGGGGTCTCCCCGGGCTGAAGATCTCCTTGGGCCTTTGGTGGCCCAGTTTCGCCAGGGCCGCGTGTGACCGCATTGTGTTGTGGCTGTGGGTGGGTGACTGCATGACCTGGTTTCAGACTCAGCTCATCCTCAGCACGTGTCAGGTCCGCTACCTCAGTCATTTGTGGCATCATCGTAGCAGCTCTGAGCCTGGATTCCGAGACGTTGTCTCGAGTACCATGTGATGAGCCGGGTATGCCAGCCCCAAAACAAAAAATTGTGTTGTGGTTGTGGGCAGATGGTGGTGTCGTCGCCGTGCATGGCATCCTCCCACACGCCTGTGGCAAACAGGGCCGGCAGAGGGTGAGGGCTTGGACGCCCTGCGGTTGGCGCCACAACCCCCAGAAGCACGACAACACCCGACAAGAGGGCCAAAGCATGGTACACGCAGACGTGTGTAAACAATGTGGCACCAACGATTCCCGAACATCCCATCGTTATCCACATACAACCATCTGCACTGGCCGCCGTGGCGGTGAGTGTCGGTGAGCTCAAAAATCCCCCCTTTTTCGTTGATGAGTGCGGTGATGTGATTTTTATAAAGGGAACCGTGGATGGGGAAAATGGGACTGTGAAAACCAGGTATTCTGCCCCATTTTTTCCCCTCTCAATTCCCCCCATTTTCCGCCTTTTGTCTCCAATTTCCCCCCATTTGTCTCCCACTCTGGAAATTGTTCCTACATCTTTTCTCTTCACTTGTTCATGATTCCCCATTTTCCCCCATTTCCCCCCATTCCCCCCCATTTCCCTCCATTTTCCTCCATTTTCCCCCATTTCCTCCATTTTCCCCACTTCCCCCATTTTTCCAGGCTCCAAAACCTGGTTCGGTGAGTTGGTGAGCTCGGTGGCGGTGAGTGCGGGTGCTTGCCATAGGCTGCCGTTTTGGTGGGAGGGTGAGCCCCCTCTGACTCCCGTGAGGGCAGCTCTGCCCCCCCGCCGCGTGCTGCACCGCTGCAGGGGATCTCTCTCAGTACCTGCGGGCGTTCAGCCACCTCAACCCGATGCCCGCGGCACAGCTCTCTGGGCTGGCGGCGGACGTGGCCGATGCTCTGGCCTTCCTGCACTCCAAACATGTGATGCACCGCGACCTGAAGCCCAGCAACATCCTGATCCCACAGCAGGGCCACCGGGCGTGCCTCTGCGACTTCGGCATCGCCCGGTACATGGAGAAGGAGGACCGCTCCACCATCACAGGTCCGCAACGCAGAAGGGGCGGGCCTGCGGGAGGGGGCGGAGGCGCAGTCCCCCCCCCCCTGGATCCATTCCTAAACCTTCCCCCATGGTGATGGTCTGACACTCCTCCCTTGACCAAGGAGTGCCAGCGCAAGCAGGGTGAACAGGGCAAGGATAAGAGCCCGCGGGCGCCCAACCCGTGCTCAGGTGTTGACAAGATACAGGCCAATATACGTGGAAAGCATTTGTATGGTACCCTGCCCCCCCCCCTTTGCAACCCGTCACTTGGCCCAAAAAGCATAGAAAATACTGGGCGCCAAAGAAAATTTTTACAGGGCGCCAAAGGTGCCGAAGCTGATTTACACTGTGATACTATGGTACAGATTTGTAGTGCAATCCCCCCCCCCTCCCAGGGGGGGGGGGTCTTTTCATGACTTTCACGACACGTAGTCCCAACGCTCCCCACAGCCCCTGGCCCCAGCCTACCTGACCCCAACAACTCCAACCCACTGGCCGATTCAGAGGGCGAAGATCATGCCACCAACCCCAATGGCTGCCAAACAGCATGTGCTTCTGGTGAAAGCTGAAATTTACTGATTGCCTGGGCATTAACTGGCCTGACAAAACGGGGGAGATTGCAAGGGGGGGGGGGTTTGCACACGTGATTGTATCATTGTGATGATCTTTGTGGAACTGCCGGACATTGCTGCATATGCATTCCAGGACGTGCATGTGTGGGGCGCTTTGTGACCTGCTTGAGGCCCCCCATGGATACTGATCGCTGATGTCTGACTGACAGCTACTGACTGTGATGGTCTGACTAACTGTAGTCAGACACGATGTTCTGTGTTCTGTTTCAGACACCGTGTGTGTCTTGAGGTTTAGGGGGAGTACCTGCCGTGGCGCGCGCGCGGTGCGTCCGCGGTGCGGGTACTGGGGTTGTTCCGTGGACCCTTTCATCCAGAGCCAATCAGGGGGAATGGCCTCAGAGCCCACCAGGTACCATCTACAACTCCTCTCCCGGTAGACCATCTTCTGGAGAAGTTGTTCAAATACCTGACGCGGTGCGCGCATGGTGCGCGCGCGGTGCGGATACTCCCCCTTAACCGGGTTTGGCATGGAGAACACGGATGCACGTATGCCTTCCTTTGGAGTGCATTGCCTCTGGTTTGCATTGGTCTGTTTTTTCATTTAGGTCTCGCCCCCCCTCGGCCCAGTCCCGGGGGCTGCCTTAGCACAACGAAGCGAGGGGAAGGGAAGGGGTGGCCGGGGGGGTCAGGGTGTGCCGGACCGGGAGGTCGAGGGCACGGGGGGCTGAGAGGCCGATGGGCACCACCGCCTGCGGAGGGAGAGGGCTCAGGGGAACGACAGAGGGACGTGGCGAGGGGGCCCGCAGGCGCCGCTGGCTTCGGACAGCGCTGCACGCCGCACGCCCCATGTGTCATGCCCCCCCTTCCCCCGCGGCCAAGGCGACGGCATCGGGGGGGGGGGGGGGGGGGGCAGCGCTTGTGAGCAGAAAGACCACCGTCCCACTCCCCTGTACCACAAATACCATTCCCCCAGCGGCTCGGCACGCGCCATGGCACATGATCTCCTCCTGAAACCCCAAACCACCGCGTACCTGCGGAGGTACCGACCGGCACACTGCCTCAGCCTTGATGCCCCCCGCTGACCCGGACTGTGTTGGTTATTTCGAAACCTGACATCATGGCCCCCGCTGACCCGGATAGCGCTCGTGAGCAGTGGCACAGGCATTCCCCTCAGCACAGCCCTACCGCAGCAGCAGCCCAGACCCCCATCCACAAGCAGCAGTGCATACACGCCACACTACTGGGCACCGGTTGTACTACGCGGTACCCCCCCCGCCTTCACACGACCCCCCCCCCCGCACACGCACCAGCCCAGAGGCCCGCCCCTCAAAGCACACCCAAAAAAGGTGCGATGATCCGGCAGTACCCCCCGGCACATCTCCTCCCTCTTATCATACCCCCCCCGCCCTTGCGGCCGTCGGGACCGTAACTTTTTGGCGGGTGGGACTCCTCCCCCCCCCGTGGGTGGGTGGGTCAGAGACCCCCAAAAAGTCTGTGTAAATCGGCCTCAAATTTCCGGCCCCTTTAGTAAATTTCGTTTTTCGCCGGAGGAAAAATTTTCCTGATGCGGGTGGGGGGGGGGGTCGACCGGGGGCTGGCCAGCCCCCCCCCCCCAGGGGGGGGTCCTTAAGCAATAGCCCGCTCTGAAGTGTTGGGGACCCCCCAGACAGCAGGGGTTAGGTCGTCAATGTGCCCACTTGTGGGCCACTGCTGGTTTTGTCGACTGCTTTGAAGTGTTGGGGACCCCACAGACGACCCTCCATTTGAATGGCGGGGCAGGGGGGGGGGGGGGCACAGCCCCACGCAGGGCCGTACCTCCGGCCAGGGCACGCCTCACGAGTGGCGGTGCCGTGTGTGCCCACAGGTCCTCGCTGCAGTGGTGCCTTTTATTGGGGGGGGGTCCCACTCCATCGCACTGGAGGCTCTGGCGTGGGGGGTAGCCCCCCCCCCCTCCCTCTTGGCCCTGAGCACAGCCCCCCCCCCCTTTAACCTCCCGCACAGCACCGTCCCGCACCGAGGCCCTCTACAAGGGGCCCACGTACTCCACAAGGCTCCGAGCTGCACCCTGCGCGCCGGTAGGTGCCTGCCACGGGGGTAGCAACAGGGCAGTGACCAGCCAACCGCGCATGGGACAGTCCACGTCATACGGAGATGTGAAATCCTAGTACGGGGGGGGCAGGCGGGTGGGACAGGAGGGGGTGCGCGACAGGGGCACCCAGGAGCGCCAACAGACAGGGGGAGGAGCAGCACAGACACACAGAACGCGGGAGCCACACCAGGAGGGACAAGGGCGAGCACACCAGACAAGGAGGAGGGGCACAGCAAGGAAGGAGAGGCAACCAGAACAGCGGGAACAGGGAACCAGAATGGAGTGGATGGGAGAGCGTGCGCATGGGAGGCAGCGACCGTAAAGGGGATGGCTTGGCCAGCCAGCCCCGTCGCTACCGGGTGCCAGGGCAACCCCTGCTCAACCGGCATCAGGTGGGGGGTGTCTCCCGCAGCCCAGATGGGCTGTTTGCGCAACAGGAGCGGGAGCCCATCAGGGGCAGACCAGCCGTGAGGGGGAAAAGGACATATGGTGGACGCCTCACGCACACGGAAACACAGCGAGGCAGGTTATGGATGGCCTGTGGACAGAGGCGCATGGACAGCAAAAACAGTCAAACGACCCCGGCAACAACCAGCACATCCTCAATACGCCAATTATTGGGCGCCCCTGACGCGCAAACGGCACATCCCGCCACATTCAGCACAGCCCCAACACACCAACTACTGGGCTCCGCGAACGCGGGAACGACACCAGCAGGAGCATCGGCCGCAGCAGCCGACAGAACGCAGCAACCCGACGCAACATGCAAAGGGAAGAACGGGTGACTGTCCAGGGCCCCGTAAAGGAGCAACAACCAGACGCAATGTCACACAGGGGGGGGGGAGGCTCACTGCGTCGCTCAATCTGCGCAGGAACGCCCGGCTTCATGTCCCCGGAGCAGGCGCGGGGGAAGTACGCGGAGCCCGCGGACCTGTGGGCGTTGGGGGTAGTGCTGTTCCACAGGATGGTCCGGGACTACGTCAAGGACCGCCCCATTCTGTAGATGGAGTGCCTCATGATGGGTATGCCCCCATGCCGCCCCGGGGGGCCCCTGCTTGTGGGGGCACTCCGTTCGCTGTGGCCAGTGAGTGCGCCCCCGTCCGCTCGGAGGCTGTGCTCTTCGGTGTGCGTCAGGGCGTAGGAGCCCGCTGTCCGGAGAGTTGTCCAGCGCGATCCCCCCCCCCCCCCCGCGGAGGGTGCATTGGGATGCACCTGGTCAACGGCACGGGCAACAGCCCGTCTCCGGGACGGCTGACCCCCGGAGTAGTCAAACAGGACAAGTCATCCGGGGGCGCAGAGGGTCAGAATGAGCAGCGGTGAGAGGCCAACAGGCGCCGCCAAAGGCGACCAAACCAACACTGTGGCCTCGTGCCACACCCCCCCCCCCCCGCGGACTCTGCCAGCCCCCCCCCCCCCCCCCCCCCCCCGTCTGTGTGCCCCTGCCCTCTTTTCCTCTCAGTCGCATGCATCCCCTGCCTCTGCCTGTCGGCCCCCCTGGCGTTACGCCTCATGCCTCACCGTCATCACGGTGCCCTCGCCGTCCACCACAGAAGGCGCCGTCCCCCGTGCCTCACCACCTGCGGTCGCTTCTCGAACAGATCTCTTTGCGGCCCCTCTGCAAGTGTGCCCCTCGCGCTGTGCTGGGGGGGGGGGGGGGGCGCGGTGGTGGTTTGGGGGGGGTGTGCGATGGCACGCGAGGCCCTCCCGACGTGCACTGGGGCCTGAGACCCGCCCGGTGAGTGTGGGCCGGCAGGGGACGCGTGCGCTCGCCTGTACACGCCCGCGTCCATTGGCAGTGCCCGGGGCCCTGGGGCGACGCCCTTCACGTCTGTGCCCGTGCGGTCGTGCCACAGGGGGACAGAGGGATAGCACGAGGGGGGGGTTTGGCAAGAAGCCATGGTATTGTGTTCTCGTCTGCAGCTGGCGGCGCCCACTGGCAGATCGCCATTCGCTGGCCTTCCCTTCCCTTTCCTTCAGTGAAGGTCCACCAAGCCGCTGTTTTGGTCCGCCGTTTCCGTTCCGGGGGGTAGGAGCAGGCCCCCAGGTCAGGGCATCCTCCCCCTGCCCGACCACGAGGCTGACCACCCTGACTGTCCGGTTCTAAGTGCAAGTGGACTATCCGCGGCCTCCAGACCTTTGCCCGGAGCGCTGATGAGCGCAAGACACCGCCGTCCTGCGTGTGGGCGCGTGCGCATGAAAGGGGGGGGGGGCCTGTGCAGGGGACCATCGGGCCCTGCCCCCCCCCCCCCCCCCCGGCAGGGGGTGCCATAAGGACGCTCACCCCCCCCCCCTTTTTTTTTACTATGGCATCCACTCTCTGATGTTTGGTGGCTACCCACCAACCGCCATCAGTTACCCACCAACCGCCATCGGTTACACACCAACCGCCATCGGTTACCCATCAACCGCCATCGGTTATCCACCGGCCGCCATCGTAGGGCATATTGGACACTCCGAGTTTTTTTTTTCTTCATTATGGCACCCCCTGGCCCCCGGGGGAGGGGCGGGCGGTGTCGTTTCATGACGGGGCACACGGTCAGGCCGTGCCTGGCCCACACGCCCCTGGACCGTCGGCCCTCGCTCATACGGTGCACATGTGTCCTGCCGCTCGCCCCTGGGGCCAAGCCTCGCCGCCACCGAGACTGAGCCCGCGGTTCATTGGCGTGCGCATGTGTGGGCAGTGTGGGGGAGGGAAGCGCCGGACCTGCCACCAGCGTCTGCCAGGTCAGACATGATCAAAATGGAGCAGGGTCCAAATGAGCCGCGCTGGACGCAGCGCGTTCCTACTGAGTTCTGGTGGTGCAGGGGGCGGGTATTACTGAGTGGCCTGTGGTACGGGGCCGATTCCTACTGAGAACCGGTTTCCCTGCGAGACGATAGTGGCATGTCTGGGATGGACCTTGTGTGTGGGGGGGCAAGTATGGCCTGGTGCTCCAGGCCAAGTGGGAGGCTTGGGGGGGGCGGGGGGGGGGCTGGAACTGGGCCCCGCAGCACAGAGTCTGCGGGGCCGCCGGTGGGTCACCGATCGCAATCTGCGCGAAACAGCCGTGCCCCCATGGCCCCGGCCCCGGCGCATGCCCCGCGGTGTGGCCGGCGGCCCTCCCCTGCCCCCTCCCCTTCTCCCGCCCCCGGGCCCTGGGGTGGGGCACAGCGGGGGGGCGGCACGGCCCCTCCCCGGCCCCCCGTCTGCGGCCCATGTGCACATCGGATCGGAATGTGGGCGGACCGTGTGGGGGGGGGTGGGGATGGGGGGTCCCAATGGGGCGTCACGGGCCGCACAGGGGAAGTGCAGCGCGGTGCATCGCCGGCCATCGTCCATCGCCGTGCTGCTGATCGCAGGGGATGTGCCGTGCCCCACCACCTCCGCGGCATTCAACGCCGGGGACAGTCGAGGGTGAGTCTGCGCGGCGCGGCCGAAAGGAAGCGGTCGCCCCCGGGACCCCAGGCCCCCGCCCCCCCCCGGGAGGCGGCGCGCGTGCACACACACACACGCACCCACAGAGACGCAGCCCCCCCCCCCCCCCCCTGACCACGACATCTCCGGTTCCCCCGAGGGCGCGCACTGGGGGCATCTGCCGGGCGCACGGTTGGGGGGCCTGGGGCGGGGGGCGGGCACCCGTGCCGCACCCGTCCTCCCGCTGTCGCGCAGGCGAGGCCTTCCCGGAGTACGTCGCGGAGACCACCCGCAACTCCGGGTCGTGGCCCGAGGGCCTCATGCAGATGGTCGTCTCTCTGCTGCGGATGGACCCGGCCGCCAGGTAGCCCCTGCGGTCTTCTGCCCAGACCGTCTGTCGAGCGGAGCTTCAAGAGCCTCCGTCGGCCGCGTGGGCCTGTGTGACGGGGCTGACCCTGTCGATGTGCGCGGCGGGCGCACGCCGGGCGCATGGCACCGCACGTCCGCCGTGCGCCGCGTGCGCCTTCCCCCCCCCGCGCGCGCACAAGGCAGCGCAGGGCCTCACAGCAGTACAAATGGCGACGCCGCACGTTCAGATTCGTGCCATGTTCCGCCGTGCGACGCAGTGCGTTTCGCGTGCAGAGGCCTGCGCCATGTCCGTCGAACGGATGGAACCGCCGCGTGCTCATGGGCGACGGGGTGGCTGGTGCTGGCCCCGGCTCCGTCCGTTTGGGCGCTGTGCCATTGCCCGGGGGCCGTGCCTCGATGGGGGGAGGGGGGGAGTTGGCAGGGATGCATTGGAAGGGGGGGGGGTACCCCTCCCCCCTCCAGGGCGCCCAGACTTTGCCCAGCCACTGTCTCCCTGACGCCAAGTGCCAGCTTCAACGGCATCTGTAACCGACAGTAACCGCCCCCAATCGCTTTGGCAACCTCCTCCAACCGCCTGCCCTAACCGCCTCTGGGGCCGCCTCTTAGGTCCCTTCGTTTCTAATGCATCCCGGGGGGTGGGGGGGTGCGTGAATCAGTGGGAGAGGCCGGTTGGGCGCGCGCCGTCGTGGAGGGGGCTCCGCACGCGGGGGATGCCCAGCGCATCCCCTGCGCGGCCGCTGCGGACTGCAGTGCGTTTGTGTGAGGCCCCGAGTGGTCACCGCCGTGGCCCCCTCACGCCCCCAGAGTCCAGGGCACATGCGGTGCGTTGAGGACGGTGTCGCGGTCTCACTGCGTCCGCCCCCGCGGCCGGGGCGCCCCCGCGGACTCGGGGCCCAGAAGACACGCGGCGGGGGGGGGTCAGGGCGACTGGGGGGACGGGGGGGGGGTGTGGGACAAGGGCTCCACTGGACGTGGTCCATCGTGGGCCGTGGCAGAGGGCACGGCCCCGGCGCAGTGGTATCGGGGGGGGGGGTATCCACCTCCGATCTGCTTTGGGGGTCCGGAGACTGGGGGGTCTGTACCGGTTTTTTGGAAATCCTTTGGAATTTTTTGTGATTTTTCTTTGGGAGCTTTTTTTTGCAAATCTTTTGAATTTTTTTGAAAAAAAAATTTTGAAACTTTTTTATGGGAATTTTTTTTGCAAATCTTTTTGCATGTTTTTGAATTTTTTGGGAAAATTTCTCGGATTTTATTCAGGGTAAATTGCTTGCCCCCTGGGTAATAGACGCCGGGAGGTGATCCTCCACTTGCTCTTCGTCCTTGGTAGTATCCTTCAACCCTTCCTAGGCATATAGAAGGTCTTGTTCAACCATCTCTGGCGGACGATGGCAACATAGGCACGCTCGAGGGGATTCACATACACGTTCCCCTGAGAGTTCATCCTCCTCTGGCATCCTCACGTGGGCACCCCATACGCTCTTCATGAGCTTGAGATCCACCTCCCTTTGCCAGGTGGTCATCTTTTGTTCGAGGTCCTCCTTCAGTTGGGAGACATCTCCCTTACACCCTTGCTTCAGTGGCCATGAGCTGCGGGTCAGCTTAGCGTAGCATAGCTTTTTCGCCACCAATCTCCTCTTGAGATCCACGTACTCCCTCAGCCTGGATCGGGGGTCCAACTCCTCGTCCAAGGGCTCTTCACCCATCATGAAGAGTAGGGGTTTCAGTGGGGCGACGTACTTGGCGTTCTCCACTTCTTCCACACAGGTCTGCACGAAGAAGGCACCATACTCAGTTTCGTCATCAGACTGAATAGAGCTGGGGAGCTCGGATAATCCACACTCTGAGACTCCATCAGGAATAGGTACATGGCAGGGAGAGTTGGGGGCAGTGTTGTTAGTCACGACGTACTCGTCTCCCCTTGGTATAGTCCCAATAGCATCTTGAGGTCGTAGTCGGTCCTTCATGTCATCCACGGCGAGTCCATCGGTCTCTCGTTGGATAGTCTCGACCAGGGTTGAGTCGAGGTCCTCCCAAGGGATAGAGGTCAGACCACCGTCCACCACGCTGAGCGTACTTCCCCATCCAGGTTTCCCGATGGGTGTCTTGCGCCCCAGAGGCACGTAGATAGCCTCATCAGGTAACTGGACAGAGGTGATAGTCAGCCTGTCCAGTAGGGTCTGCCAGTACTCATTGCCCCCATGGGCTCCCCAATCGGGGGAACACAGGACCATACGGGAACGCTCCAGGGACACCTTGGTCAGGACCTTCCCCAGTTCACTGAACCTGGGGTTCCCGTAGGCCATCCCGAACGAGGGCCAGTAAAATTTGTAGCAGCAGTTTTTCCCCTTTGCTGCAGTAGAGGTCCAAGACATGTTGCTTATCGCTGGCGAACAACTCCACGCTCAGGTCTTCTCTGGAGTAACCCAAATCCTTCAGACCTTGGTCCAAAACTTCCCTCAGTAGTTGATAGTCCTCAGTTTTGGAGGCCGCCATCATGTTTGAGGGCTCGTCCTTCGATACCCTCAGGTAGCTCGAGGTGTGTTCAGACTGCTCCAGTGGCACGGGCTCCCTGCCATCACCATGGTCCACGTAGAGGAGGTAGGGGGCTTGCAGCGTTAGGGATTGTATCTGGGTGTGCTGTACGAAGAAGTCGGTACCCAGTACAAAGTCGAAGGCCTCGATGTCCATCACATAGAACCGATGGGCTATCGTTCGGGAGCCCATAGGCACCTCCCCTTCACAGTCCCCGCAGCTGTGCACCACATGTCCATCCCCCATTCGGATAGCCGCGGTAGGCATGGTGTTCGTCAAGCTCCCACGAGGTAAAATTTTCTTATCCACTATAGATATAGTGGCTCTGGTATCCAGTACCCCCAGGTATTCACGTCTCCCAAGTCGGATAGGTACCCAGAACACCAAGTCCAGGGCCCCACCAGAGCGTCCCCGTCAGAATCCGCGGGACATGTCACCTCGAACCCCTTGTTCCGCAATTTGCGGGCCATCCGCATGAAGCGGGTTCTCTTCTTAGCTTGGCCATCGTCACCACCTTCATGTCCTCGCTTGGCCCCTTGCTCTTGTTGGGCATGTGTCTCTGAGCGTGTGGTCGGCCCAGAACCAGACTGCCCTCCAGAGGGCTCGGAGTTCCCCCCTGGATTAGGGTTGGAGTTGCCTCCGGACTTGTCTTGGTTCTTGTTATCCTTATCTTGCTGGCGGTTAGCGCCTGCTCGTCGTCCACCTTGGCTCTTGTCTTGGCCTTTCGCACGGCCTTTCGACTTGCCTTTGCCAGAGTCGTTCTTGTCCTTGCCACCGCCCTTGCCAGAGCCCTTGCCAGAGCCCTTGCCAGGATCCTCGCCCTTCAGCTTCGCCGACAGGCATTGCTTGTGGTAGCACTCATCCTCATAGTGCCTCCGCTTCCCACAAAAGGCACAGCTGATAGTACACCTGTAATGATCCGGCATCTTAGGCTTGCTGCCGGTGTTGGTCTCCTGCTTTTTCCCCTGGACGGCGAAGCAATCGCGCTAATCGCAGTCGGGGGCGTGCTGCAGGTGACCATGCTCGTCTCTGGCGTCACACCAGAAGAGCCCCTGGACATTGCCCATGATACGGTCGTGCTTGGGGGTAGTCCCCTGTCCAGGTCTGGGTCCCTGGTACCCTTTGCGATGGCTCCCTGAGCCTCCTCCTCCAGGTCGGTAGGCATCCAGATGCTGGTCGCTCTCCTTCTCCAGCGCTAGCTCTAGGAGCAGGACAGACAAGTCCTCGTAGGTGAGGGTCCTTGCCTTCCTCTTAGCCGTGGCTCGGCATTCATCCCACACGGAGGTAGGGATCTCGGCCACGAGCCAGAACAGTAGCTCATCGCTGCCGTAAGACCCCTGGGGTCAGCCGCCCCACCCAGTGATCCAGGTCCGCGAGCAACTCTGTGATGCGGGCCGCCTTGGGGTTGTTGGGTAGCATTCCTAGGTTCTGTATCTCCGTCCTGATGGAGAGGTTGGTCTCGTAGGAGGGGCACTGCCTCTCCGGGGCCACCAGAACCTCGGCGAAGGTGGCGGACTTCGTCACTATCTGCTTTACCTGGTTTTCCAGATACTTTGTCTTGCAACATTGCAAGAGCAAATCGCATTTCACCGTGCCACTGGCATGGGTCTGGCCGGTCATCCCTAGGAAGCGACCAAAATTCTCCGCGAACCGGGATAGGTCCTTCTTGGTGAATTCCGGTAGGTTGACCACGATCTTCGAAGTGGCAACCGCTTTGGCATCCTGAGAACGATGACGTCGGCTCTTTTTCTTCTTCTTCTTCTTCTTTTCCCCCGGATAGTCGGGATCCTCAGGGTCATCATCGTCTGAAGGGGAAGCTGACGTAAGGGATGGCAGCTCATCGTCGGAGGGGTCGCCGCCTAGGTCACTGGAGGCGTAAGGCTCAACGTCAACCATAGCCCTCAAGGCTGTGAGTCGAAGCTGGTCCAGCTCTGCTCTGGTGGAGTTGGCCACGTGGCTGTATGGCGGCTGGGCAGTCCTCGGCACAAAGGGGCTCCTGGGCACCACTGCAGGCGTAGGCATAGGCCGGCTCCTCACTCCTCCAAGAGTGTGGTCCAGCCCAGCCACCAGGTGGTTAGCCTGCAGGCGATGGGGAGAGGCTCCCAGGGCCGTAGGTGACCCTTCGTGCGGAATCAGCAGCTCTAGCTTTTCTCTGATCTCTTGGGTAATGTCCCCAACGGGGTCTTTAGTTGCTCCACGTAGGGCTTCTCTCAGTTCAGACCTTGTCAGGGAACTGTTGGACGATCCCCTCGATCCCCTACACTTGCTCCCGCATGACTCAGGGCCTCTCCTTAGCCCACTCAAGGTTGCAACCCACGCATTGGGATAGGAGAGCCAGGCTCACACGCTGCATACCCAGGAACATCAGCCACATAGGCTCCTGTAGCGGGTAGAGGACGGTGATAATCCGCCGCATACCAGCGCGGCGCAGAACTGGAGGCCACTGGCTCACTGGCAGTAGTTGCCTCTGGAAACGCAGTGGTGGATGGGTCCACACCATGGGCAGGGTAGGTATGGCATGCCAGTAAAGCCTGTGCCCTCATCCATTGGCGGGGTGGTTATGGGTGTGGATGTTGCAGCAGCTGGGTCTGGAGTTGGGAGTGTAGTGGTTGTAAGAGAGGGTGATGCGTGGAGGCCAGAGGCGCTTGGTGCGCCCACAAAGGTTGACTCGCTCGTTGGGTCGTGCCCATGGTCCACTCCTTCTTGTGCCATGCCTTCTCCTGCATCCTTCTCTCTCTCCCTCTTTCTCTTCACAGGGTTGGTGTCCACCTCCTCGACTGAGGGGGCCCCGAAGGCCGGTTGCAGTCCCTCCTGCGAATTGTCAGCCACGTCCACTGGCCCATGTAAGGGCACCGAAGGTACAGCGCCAGGTTCTCCAGGTCCAGGCACTACAAGCGCTGGCATTGCTGGTGCCTCAGGCGCCGTCTTTACGTCGGTGTCCTCCTTCGTGTCCATACTTCTCTTCACCCTTCTTGCTCAAAACAGTCCCAGGCGCGCTGGGCATACGGCACGGGGTTGCTGCTGGCACGCAGAGGCTGTCTGCCTCTTGCTACCAGAAGGTTTTTATGAGTCTTTCAGCTCTTTGTTGTGCTTCTCCTGCTGCTTGCTGCTGGTGTACGGGTCCTGCTGCTTGTTTTTGATGGAGAAAATATTTTATTGTGGAAATGCAACCAACACAGGATAACCCAAGCCAGAGATGAGCAAGTAGAAGTCAAACAGGATCAAGGCATGAAGGGCTGCAGTCACAAAAGAGTTAGATGAAGAAAGATATCAACAATAGACCACAGCAATAGACAATCAATGCAACTCGGGTTGAACTATTCTATATGATTGAGAAAAAGTGATTGGAAAACTGCCCCAAGGGCTCACACTCTCCATAGTGCCATCTTGAGATGTGCACCCTTTGTTTTCGTGGCCCAGAAGTGCTGAGGTGGCATGGCTTGTGGCGCTGAGGTCACTGCCATGTCACATGGGAACTTCCTACTTAGCTAGGCTAACTGGGTATTGAACCCAGGACCTCTCCAAAAGAGGTACCCCAGCCCCCTAGGGTGCATACCACTAGGATAGCTAAGAATTCATGAGAAAACATAGATAAATCCATGGGCTCTGGATCAATGTTAGTGCCTCAGTCAGTCCGGGATAAGATGTTTTAGTTCACATTGCTTGGGGATTAAGGGGTCCACACAATATCCTGATTTAGTGTTTGGTTCTATAGGTCAAAATGTGTTATCACCCATTTTGGTTAGGCCAATACTAAGATAAAAATGCAAGATAGCTTAGAGCATCTCTAATACAGCTAAAGTCTACTCTAAAGCAATGGAAAAGCACTTTTTCTTACTTAGCCTTCTGTGCACAATTCCATAGCCGTTGCGCAATTGTGGTGCTGTCGGCATCATGTTGTTCCACATCCGCACAAGAGCTGTGTTTGCAACCCGGTGATGTCAACTGTAATTGGTATGTTTCAAGTGACAGCGTACTAGTGTGTTGTGCTTAGTGTCGTGTAGGTACTCTGGCTCCTTAAGCCACTACAGCGTTGCTACTTCAAATGTGTGCATGGGAAGGTTAGCATTACCGGGAGACAATGAAAGAAATTGACAAACACAAAACTTGGGCATTGTAAGAGAAAGTTTAATAGTGATTTCAACACTGTGTGTTTGTCGTGCCTCTCCTGCTGCTTGCTGCTGGTGTAGGGTTTCCTGCTGCTTGTTTTTGAAGATGAAAAGCTTTTGTTTGCTGAAATACAACCGATCGAGGATAGCCCAAGCCAGAGATAAGCAAGTGGAAGAGAATCAGGATCACACCATGCAGGGCTGCAGTGTAAACAGTGAAAGATGTTAGAATATTCACAGAAACTGCAACTCAGGGCAAATCGGATTGCATATTCACAAAGATAGTTGAACCGTTTTGGATAAAGAGGTGGAAAACTGCCCCATAGTCACTCAATCTCCATAGTGCCATCTCAGGAGATGTGCACTCTTTGTTTTGGGTACCATATGTGCTGAGGTGGCAGGGCATGTGGCGATGAGGTCACCGCCATGTCACATGCGATCTTCCTACTTAGCTAGGCTGACTGGGAATTGAACCCAGGACCTCTCAAAAAGAGGTGCCCAGCCCCCTAGGGTGCATACCACTAGGACAGCTAAGAATTCATGAGAAAACATAGATAAATTCATAGGCTCTGCCCTGGATATGTCAGTTCTCAGTCGACTCAGGAAAAGATGCATTGCCTCACATTGATAGGGGATTAAGGGGTCCACTCCATATCCTGATTGGGTGTTTGGTTCCATAGGTCAAAATGTGTTATCACCACTTTTGGTGGGGCCAATACTAAGATGGAAATGCCTGTGTGCTTAGAGCACCTCTAATACAACTAAAGTATACCCCAAAATATTGGAAAAGCACTTTTTCTTACTCCCCCCTTGTGCTGTGGTGGCCACCACTGTCGCAGGTTCTGGAAAAAGGGATTTTTTCTTGGCCTTTCCTTGGTTTCCACATCTACTTTAAAATGCCTATAGCTTCCCTCACACAGAAAAATGGGCGCTCACCATGGCTGGCGCCTTTTTGCTGCTGTGTTCGTGACATTTCCTACAGAAAGCTCAGCGCTCATGGCGCTGCCGGGGTTCCTGTGGCTTGGTTGGGTTAGGTTGGGAGCATGCCAAAACATGTGCATGTGCATCCCTCCCTCCAAGACGCAGCGCGACACTAACCCAACGCCAGACTCTGTATGGACATTCGCTCTGGTTGTTAAAGCCTGCTGGCAACCTGCTGTCCTGATCTTAGGGCAAAGGGAGTCGTCAGGAAATTAAATTGCCCCTTGGTGGGGTCTTGGGTTCTGCTCAGTCTTCTGGCTGCTGCTCTTCGGCCCAGAAAGCGGCCTACTCAGCGACGCTTTCGTGAGGATATCTGCAAAGGCAGGAATGGGAGAATTATGGACGAATCCACGCAAGCGCGAAGCGACAACACCAAAATTCGTCAAATGACGGCCTAGAATTTTTCTAAGACAACACACCTGAGCAGAATCCAATTGTGCATCAGAAGCACATTTTTATAAAAATTGTAGTCATCTCTCGATTTTTTAAATCAAGAAATTCCTACGCATAAAAAGGCGGCGCGCAGGAGCGGCTCCTAGCAAAGAGCCGGAAAATACAGAAATAATGAGATTATAAATGTATGTCTCACGTAGACAGGAAAATGACGAGACACACATTAATAAATAAACATACAGATTCCACCCACACTGACAGTAAGAATCAAAAATCCAAGAATTCCAAAATCAACGAAAAGACTTCAACGACTCAGGTATAAACCACAGGTGTGCTCGTCTCGTACGCAGCATGCACATTGCTCGTCTCTTGTCTCCGTGAACGAGTCTTGTAGCTGCGCTAACAAACGATAGAGGGCTAGATTAGAAAGATTGCAGATGATTAGAGGTGACATTAGGTAAAAAACAGATGGCCTTCCGCCAGGGAGTGGTTGTCACGGGGGGCTACCGGTCCTGCCCTGCGGTGCAATGCGGGCAACCGTGACAACTGCTCTTACAGCACCAACCTCCCTTTGTGTTGCACTGATTAGAACATACACACCGATGCATACCGACGATTTCGCTTGCGCTTCGTTTTTCTCCTCACCTTGCTTCACTCTCCAGCGGTAGGTAAGGTAGGTAAGCCGGGGTGGGGCCACCCCCTGGTGGAGTTCGTGATTGTGGATAAGATGGGTAGGTTTGCCAAAGACAGCTCGTCCACTCGTGCATGCTCGGGCATTCACACACGCAGTAAAGGGTAGGCCACGCGAAATGCGCACGGTAAACCTTGTTTAGGTTACCGAGGGGCTCCTCGGTACGTTCTTTAAGAGAACCTGAGGAGTCTCTTAACGCTTGCTTGCCTGACAGGGGAGCTGATCACAAATCAGCGTGTTTGCGGACAGCGTATTATAGGTCACACTGAGAAGCGTATAATACGTGGAGTGTGGCTTGGTTCCTCAGCCGCAAACACCCCTTCATTGGCCTTTGCTTTACAGGTGGGCAGGTAGGGTGATTGGTGCAGCAGCGTCCCATTTTTTTCTTGACCTGCTAAACAAGGGCGCGGATCACACAAACAATTGACTGCACCTCAGCCAGGAGTGGCGAGGGCAGTTCGACTCCATCGACATCCACGCTGTGCACGCAACAAGAGCACCCCTTCCCTCCGAGCCCTAGCAGGGAAACGCGTTGTGGCGTCCCTGTTAGGCCACAGTTGCTTAGCAGCGCTGTGTTCTCTTGTCTTCTTCGCAGGAGGGTCATTAGGACTCACGACTTGACCTCCAACAACACCCAGTAGAGTGTGAGTGTAGGAGTGGTAATTCTGAGTGGGGGCTTGAGCCAGTTGCAGAAGTGTTCGCCCACCAGGATGGTGCCACTGTAGGTAGGGTGTGTAGGGTAGTGGTGTCTCCTGTCCCGCGCGCTTTTCCTCGTGGGCAGGTGAGTGCGTTAGCTTTTGGGCCTTTAGCAAAAATGGGCGTTTTGTATGCCCTTATCACACTTGGCCACCCCTCCCCTCTAGTAGGTAGGGCTTTTGCCGTCTTCCCCCAAGGATAGGCGTCAGCACAGAAATTGGGCGCCATAGGACTGGTACCAGTACCTGACTAGGACCTTCGGTCCGACATCAGCGAAGCCCGGTGATTCGGGAGCCACGCCCGGGAGAGAAGTGAGACACACACAGACATACGTAGCACACTTAGGGGTAAGGTTCAGTCCCTAGCTTTAGTCTTGGAGGCAAGCGTCTCAGGGAGCCTCAGCAACTCACCAAGGTTGTTCTGGGACAAGTAGTCAACCAGAACTGAGTTTAGGCGTCTCTCAGGTAGAACAAACGCAGAGAAGGGCTCCCAGGTGGCCTCTTCGACTCCAAACCCTTCCCAGAGGGTGAGGAAGCGCCGACCCTGGTGATAGCGGTGGCGTAGGACAGACTTCACCAGGTAGAAGTCCTCCTGAGCCATCTCCTCGGCGTTCATGTCGGGGAGTTCACCTTCAACTTCCATAGGGCTGGCAGCCCCTTGTAGGTCTAGGGCGGCGATTTCCTCGTCGTTCAGCTCCCACTCCTCCCCACAGAGGTCTTCAGGATCATAGTAGCGCTTCAGGTGTTGAGCAGCGCACACCAGGGTCCCCCCTAGACAGGCAGAACACCGCACGGTGATACGGTGTCCATCCACTGATAGAATCTTGTACAGCCCGAGGTATGGGTCATCGCTGGTAGAGCGTGGTCAGGCGGGTAGTCGACTGTGGTGCACCAGCACCCAGTCCCCCTCTGGGTAGGTGGCCGGTACTCGGTGCTTGTTCTTCTTGTTCCACTGACGCTCCCTCACTCTCTGGAGCATAGCCTTGGCCTTGTCCACCGTCGCTTGTTGCTCTTGGACCCATTCACCCACAGAAGAATGGGTGTCCTCTGGATAGGGGGCATGTAGGAACCACGCCGGGCGCCCTAGGAATAGCTCATGGGGCGAGTAGCCAGTAGCTGAACTCTCTTGGGAGTTCATCATCAAGGATATGACGGGGAGTAGTCTCACCCAGTCTCTGGTGCGTTCAGTTTTGCACCATATCCTTACATTCTCCTTGAGGACACGGATCTGTCGCTCACATAGGGGGTTGCTCGTGTGCGAGTAGGGGATCCCCGTAGACACCTGGACATTGAGGGATCTCAGGACCCTCTTGTACCAACCGGTATCTGAGCGTACTCGTACGTCCTCATCGGAGTTGATCTCCTTGGGCGCCCCATAGAAACCAAACCACTCCTCCAGGAGTATCTTGATAGTCTCCTCCCCGGTAAAGTGCTTGGTACATGGGAACACCATGGTAAACCTGGTCAACACACAGGTTACCACGAGGGGGAAGTTATAGCCCCCGAACTTCGGCATCTCCGTGTAGTCCACGTATAGAACACTGTTAGCACAGTGAGGGATGGGCAGGGTCGAGTAGAAACCTCTGTCCTTGATATCCCCTGGTTTGCAGGACCTGCACGGGCACTTGTCCACGATAGGCCGGAGGGTTTTCCGCAGTTGGTCGTCAGTCCACGTAGTGTGGAACCACTGCTTGAACAGCCTCAGGGTACGGTCAGCACCCACATGACCGCTGGACTCATGGGTCCACTTCAGCAGCGCTGGGACTCTGTCACTAGGCACCACGATGCGGTCCTCGTGCCAGAGTTAGCTCTTGTCCCTCTTCCACTGATCTTGGTTGACCAGGAGGGGTTCAAGGCGTTTCTCCAGGCGCTTGTAGATATCCCAAAACTCCTTCAGGTACTCTGATTGTTGGAGTCCATCCAGGGAGCGTATCATAGTCATGTTCAGGTCCAAGTGGACGTCCATACGGCTGAACGCCTCCTTAGCCAGCGCTTCAGACCGGGCACCAATCAGGGCGTCGAAGTTGTTGCGGCTGATGTAGTCTGCACACTCGTTCTTCACTCCCTGGATATGGTGTACCGTCAGCCGTAGTTGACTGAGGTAGGTCCACCAGCGCCGTAGCTTGGCCTTCTCAGGTGGGGGGCCCTTCTGGAAACTGCGGACCGGTTCTTGGTCGCACAGCCAGACCACAGGGTTACTCCCCAACAGTCGTGCTTTTGAGGATAGCACTAGCATGCCCGCGAGCAATTCCTGCTCATAAGTGGAGTAGTTCCCCTTGGCCTGGTTCCATTTCCAGTTCCAGTGGCCCAGAGGTACTAGGACCCACTTGTCGTCAGGGTAGCTGTGCTTGAGAGTTCCATCTCGGTTGAGAGCTTCCGTCCCCCATTGGGAAATGGCCGAGTCGAACTCCTCCTTCTCTAGTGCTTGCCATTGGAACAACGTTCCACCACCGCCCACATTGCTGGCGTCGGTCACCAGGAGGGTCTCCCCTTGTGCTCCAGGCACGCCCAAGCACTTAGCGTTGGCCACCTTGTCTTTGAGCTCGTCAAACGCTTGTTGCTCTTGTGGGCCCCGGCGCCAAGTAGTACTCTTCTTGATCAAGTCCGTCAGAATGGCGCTGGTGTAGGTGAAGTTCTTGATGTGGCGGCGATAGAAGTTGCACGCCTCAATGAAACTGCGTACATCATGAAGTCCTTTCTTGGGCTCTTCATGCCGTACCTTAGCATCCATCAGGGGGTTTGGCCCTAGAGGCCGCTGGGGTCCACCACCCATAGCCAACGTCAAACCCCAGGTACTGCATGGTCTCCTGCATGAACTCACACTTCTCCAGCTTGAGTCGTGTGTGGTTCTCCTGGCAGACCGCAAAGAACTCACCCAAGAGGATTAGGTGGTCCTCCTGGGTATGGGTCCCGAGGCATACATCGTCGATGTGTGCTTCCATCTGGGCCCCACGGGATATAAGTTCCTGCACCTTAGGTCTCCTTCATAGGATGGAGAAGATCTTGTTCATCAGCTCTTGGAATAGAGCGGGTGCGTTGGCCACGCCAAATGGCATGACCTTCCACTTGAACACCCTCCCCTGAGGGGTGATGAAGGCCAGTAGTTCCTGAGCGTTGGGCGTCAGATCCACTTGCCAGAATCCGCTCCTCTTGTCCATCTTGGTCTTGTAGCGACAGGAGGCTATCTTCTCAAGGGTAGACTCCATATTAGGAATGGACCCTGAGTGGTTCAGCGTTTTCTTGTTCAGCTCTCCGTAGTCCACTACCAGCCGTTCGGCTGTAGACCCAGGTTTAGCCACCAGGAAACAGGGGCTGCAGTGTAGGGGGTAGTCCCCGTCCTTGTACTCCAGGACTAGGCCAGCGTCGATACATTCTTGTATCTGTCGCTCAATCTCGCCGGCCTGCTCTTTAGGAGCTGGATAGGGTCTCCTCCGGATCTTGTGACCCACGAACTCGGGTTTCAGCTTGAGGTCCATCTGTACCAGCTTGTCACATGAGGCTCGAGGGGGTAGATCTCTGAACACCTCCAGATAGGTCCTTATAAGCTTCTGCACCCGCGGGTCCAATAGCTTGATCTTGTCCTCCATGTCCTCGTCAGAGTGTAAGTTGCTTGCCCCCTGGGTAATAGACGTCAGGAGGTGATCCTCCACCGACTCTTTGCCCTTGGTAGTGTCCTTCAGCCCTTGGTAGGCATAGGGAAGGTCTTATTCAACCATCTCCGGTGGACGATGGCAACATGGGCACGCTTGAGGGGGTTCACATACATATTCCTCCGAGAGGTCGTCCTCCTCTGGGGTCCTCACATGGGCGCCCCACACGCTCTTCGTGAGCTTAAGATCTACCTCCCTTTGCCAGGTGGTGATCTTCTGTTCGAGGTCCTCCTTCAATTGGGATAGATCTCCCATACGTCCTTGCTTCAGTGGCCATGAGCTGCGGGTAGGCTTCGCGTAGCATAGTTTTCTCGCCACAATCTTCCTCTTGGAATCCACATACTCCCTTAGCCTGGATCGAGGGTCCAGCTCTTCGTCCACGGGGTCTTTCACCCTCATGGAGAGTAGGCATGTCAGTGGGGCGACGTACTCGGCGTTCTCCACTTCCTCCACACAGGTCTGCACGAAGAAGGCGTCGTGCTCAGTTTCGTCATCTGAGTGGATAGAGCTAGGTAGCTCGAATAGTCCACACTCAGAGACTCCATCAGGAACAGGTACATGGCAGGGAGAGTTGGGGGCGTTGGTGTCAGTCACGACGTACTCATCTCCTCCGGGTATAGTCTCAATAGCATCTTGAGGTCGTAGTCGATCCTTCAAGTCACCCAAGGCAAGTCCATCGCTTTCTCGTTGTATAGCCTGGACCACAGTCGGGTCCAGATCCTCCCAGGGGATGGAGGTAAGACCTCCGTCCACCACGCTGGGCATACTCCCCCATCCGGGTTTCCCAATAGGCATCTTACGCCCCAGAGGCACGTAGATGGCCTCATCAGGTAACCGAACAGAGCTGATGGTCAGCCTGTCCAGGAGGTTTCGCCAGTACTCGTTGCCCCCATGGGCTCCCCAATCGGGGGAACAAAGGACCATACGGGAACGTTCCAAGGCCACCTTGGTCAGGACCTTCCCCAGTTCACTGAACCTGGGATTCCCGTAAGCCATCCCGAAAATGGGCCAGTGAAATTTGTAGCTGCAGTTCTTCCCCTTGCTGCAGTAAAGGTCCAGTACATGCTGCTTGTCGCTGGCGAACGAATCCACATTCAGGTCTTCTCTAGAGTAACCCAACTCCTTCAGACCTCGGTCTAGGACTTCCCCTAATAGTTGATAGTCCTCAGTTTTGGAGGCCGGCATCATGTTTGAAGGCTCCTCCTTCGATAGCCCCAGGTAGCTCGAGGTATGTTCAGACTGCTCCAGTGGCACGGACTCCCTGCCACTGCCGTGGTCCACGTAGAGGAGGTAGGGCGCTTGCAGCATCAGGGATTGTATCTGGGAGTGCTGCACGAAGAAGTCAGTCCTCAATACAAAGTCAAAGGCCTCAGTATCCATCACATAGAACCGATGGGCGATAGTCCGGGAGCCCATAGGTACCTCCACTTCACAGTCCCCGCAGCTGTGCACCACATGTCCATCCCCCATTCGTACAGCCGCGGTGGTCATGGTGTTCTTCAGGCTCCCACAAGGTAAAATTTTCTTGGCCACTATAGCTATGGTGGCACCAGTATCCAATACCCCCAGGTATTCGCGTCCCCCTAGTCGGATACGTACCCAAAACACCAGGTCCTGGGTGCCACCTGAGCGTCCCCGTCAGAGCTCCGCGGCACAGGTCACCTCGAACCCCTTGTTCCGCAGCTTGCGGGCCATCCTCATGAAACGGCTTCTCTTCTTGGCGTTGCTGTCATCACCACCTTCGTGCTCCCGCTTGGCCCCTTGTTCTTTCTGGGCCTGCGTCTGTGAGCATGTGGTAGGACCAGACTGCCCTCCAGAGGGCTCGGAGTTCCGCCCTGGATTAGGGTTGGGGTTGCCTCCGTTCTTGTCCTTGTTCTTGTTGTCCTTGTCTGGCTGACGGTTAGCACCTCCTCCTCGTCCACCTTGACTCTTGTCTTGCCCTTGTCCACGTCCTTTTGACTTGCCCTTACCGGAGTCGTTGCCTTTGCCTTTGCCTCCACCTTTGCCAGAGCCTTTGCCAGGATCTTCCCCCTTCAGCTTCGCCGACAGGCGTTGCCTGTGGTAGCACTCATCCTCGTAGTGCTTCCTCTTCCCGGAGAAGGCACAGGTGATGGTACACCTGTAGTGATCCGGCAGCTTCGCCTTGGCGCCGGTGTTCTTCTCCTGCTGCTTCCCTTGGACTACGAAGCAGTCTCGCTGCTCGCAGTTAGGGGCGTGCTGCAGGTGGCCCTGCTCGTCTCTGGCATCACAGCAGAAAAGCTCCTTACTGTTCTCCATGATACGGGCGTGGGCGTGTTTGGGGCTAGTCCCCTGCCCAGGTCGGGACCCTTGGTACCCTTTGCCATGACCTCCAGAACCTCCTCCTCCAGGACGGTAGTTGTTCAGGTGCTGGTCGCTCTCCTTCTCCAGCGCCAGCTCCAGGAGTAGCTGGCATAGATCCTCGTAGCGGAGGGATCTAGCCTTGCGCTCGGCCGTCGAACGGCACTCGTCCCACAGCTCTTGAGGGAGCTTGGCCACCAACCACAACAGCAGGTCATCGCTGCTGTAGGAACCGGGCGTCAATCGTCCAGCCCAGTGATCCAGGTCAGCCAACAGCTCAGAGACCCTGCCAGGTTTGGGGTAATTGGGCAGCACGGCCAGGTTCTGGATCTCAGCCCTGATGGAGAGGTCGGTTTCATAGGTCGGGTACTGCCTCTCCAAGGCAACCAACACATCGGCAAAGGTGGCGGAGTTAGTCACGATCTGTCTGACCTGCTTCTCCAGGTACTTGGTGTTGCAGCACTGCAGGAGCAGATCGCACTTGACCCGTCCACTAGCGTGGGTTTGGCCGGTCAATCGGAGAAACCGGCCAAAATTCTCAGCGAACTCGCTGAGGTCCTTGCCTGTGAACTCAGGCAGGTTCACCACCATCTTGGAGGTGGCAATTGTGAAGCAGTACCCAGAACCTATGGCCCATGGCCCGGAGGCCTGTGAGCTGTCACACCCGTGCGGAAGCCGTTGACACCGGCTGTCAGTGGGATATCCCTGTTCTCTAACCCGCGGAATCTGGAATCCGATTTCTAACCAATAAATCGATTTAGAATTACCATAATTTTATTGTCTTAGGCGATTTTCAGTCGGAAATCGGTGAAATACCCGATTTCTACCGCGATTTCTAATTGTCGTGAAATCGCCGCGTGATGTCGCCTGTTCGCGCGCCTTCGTCGCTTCTCCGTGGCGAGTTTTGTGATGAACTTTTCTCGAGTACCTGTGAGGTTCTAAGAAAACTTAAGGGCTGAATCTAGAGGGTATTTAATGTACTTTCATCTGGTGTGTTCACCAGAATTTTTCGCCGTTGCGTCTTGGAGAAAATCAGCGCGCAAGCTTTTCCGTCGATCGCTCGAACTCATGGTTCTCATGGACCATGAGTTCAGACGGAACCCTACATTCCCCCCCTATGCCTTTCATCCATGCCCCTTTCACGTGGGTATATCACTTTGTATAGGGAAGCGGGCAATGGGGATGTTTTAGGCAGCCTATGGGTCTCGCAAACCCAAGTCGTTTGCGTGCGCAAACGCTAACTAAGTGGCCTTGTGAGCATGAACGTTAATAACCGAACACAATGCTCACAAGACCAAAAGCCCTGGGCCATTTTCCGTTTTCGAGCCAACTCAACGATGGCTCCACGCAATTCAATGCGTACCAAAACCCTATCTTCGAAAGAGGGCAAGTTTTGGTCGAAAATTAGGCCAAAATGGCCAAACCCCCGAGGCTCGTACTCGAAGCCTATGGGGAGTTGAGCCTCGAACTAAGGCAATATGTAAAGTAGAGACCACGAATGACATCGTGGATGGCTTGGTTGATTTTTACAACCTTGTCTTCTATTTTATATAATTTCGCCTTCTGGGCACGCGTGCCAAACTGCCTCTTTGCACACGCGCTCATATGCAAGCACTAATGACACGAGTGGGCGGAGACAATCTAACCATAGTGTGCATGTTTGAAGGCACCTACTATGGGCCTACTCCGAAAGTGTTTGCTCATATTTTTGTTCCTCAATGACCCAAAGATATGTACATGCCAATATCGCCGATATATGCACTTTTTCCCATAAATAGTGTGCTTCAAGGATTGAGGTGTTAAAAATGTTTCCATTTTGCTTTGAACCTCAACCCTTGTTGCAAAAGGGGGGCAAAGCTTCGGTTTGCATCCATGCAAAAGCCCGAGGCTCCTTTCTCTTGTGATACGGAGATACGATATTTGGAGGGACCACTTTTGGGTGAATGTTGGCCGTTTTGCCCAAAATGGCCACAAACTCCTTCTCCCCCTGATTTTGCCCCCGAGGTTGCGTGCGCCACTTGACCAAGGGTAAGGGCAATTCGGAGAGGGCACACAAACCCGCATTGAATGGGGTATTTCCCCATGTGGCCTCTCCTCTCGAAGGGAGAGTTGTGAGTCACCCAATTTCGGGTATGTTGCCATTCTGCCCCATTTGTGTATCACTTTCCCTCCAATGGGGAAAATAGCTAGAGGCGACCATGAGGGTTGGCAAGTGGCATATATTGGGACCTAAGTCCCATGTGTCTATAGCATCTTTGGTTGAAAGGATCCTCGCCGTGGCCATGGAGATATGGAATCAGGAGTGCGGGCCATTTTGGCCAAATTTCGCTGTTTTTGCCATTGTATGCCATATTGGAATTACCATATCTCCATGGGGCACGGGATCTAGCCAGGAAGAAGAGGCGAATATTGTAGCATATGACCAAGGGTTGACCGCCATTGAGTTTCGTATTTGCTCCTCCGGCTCATCCGGAGTTATTCAACTTTTTCCTGCGATCCATGATCTCCCCCTTTGCACCGCATGCTGCTTTCTGCCCCATCCGCGTGTTCATCCCCTCGATGAACAGCAAGCAGCCAGTGTGACAGCAAGCCATAACCCAGGGCATGGGACCAAAGGGGATATCAAGGGTTGTGAATCAAGGCTTGGCGCGTCAATATCGCCAAGGTTGTCTACCCTGGACGGTCGACCAAGACGGCCGATTTTGCCATTTTGGCAATCATGACCCCACTTGACGAACCCGTGGTGCCCTGATGCCGGGACCTCAGAGGGAACCAGGTTGGGTGAGGGCTCCATGGAGTTTGTAAGTGAAGGGCATAGGGTCAGATGCCTCGTCCCTACCTCTGGCGTGTCCGGACGAGGGGTCAATTTCGGAGATTTTTGAGCTAATATCAGTTTGGGCTGAAACAGCCCGTTTTCAGCTACCAACTCATAGGGGATAACGGCGGGGCCATATCTCTCGCTCAGAGAGGAGTTGGGACCTGCTGTTAAGGGAGCATAGGGAGCCAATGTCGGTTGGCCTTGCAGTTCCTTGGTTCCCAGGAACTCGCCTGTGGCTGGGCGGGACACCTCCCTTTTTTGCCGGGTTTCAGGGTCCGGACTGAGCAGGGCATGGGTTGTGTTTGAGCCCCCGCACCCATCAGCCACTGAGAGGGTCGGACGTGGGATTGGAATACGAGTTGGGACTGAGTGTCTATTGTCCTGTGATGCCCTTACCCCAGTCCAGTCTTAACCCCATGTGTACATATCCTGATGTGTTGCTGTACATACTTTTGTTCCCTTGTTGCAGAGTGGCAAGGATCCTGAAACGCTTTGTCTCATGACACGAGCGTAATGATGCCCCTGTGAGCGCAGTGCTTTGCCTGCCTGCTTGCCTGTGCGTGTCACCGCAGCGTCCCGTGGCCAGGCCCCCGACGGGAACGCGTCAAAAGTGTTTCACCGCCGCGGGGTTACCCAGCCCCCGTGTGCCACTCGGGGCCTTCGAGGGATACGAGCAGCACCCCAACCCCGAGGACTCCAAGACCATTACGGAGCCCGCGGCACCGCCCAGAGCCTTGCCCTGAGCGACCGCGGAAGTGCCGCGACCGTGAAGGAGGTGGACTGACCAGGACTCCCTCATCAGCGAGTCCCATCGGCCGACCAGCAAGGCCGCACACCCAGCTTCACCAGCCGCGTCACCCACCTCCACAACCACACCGGAGCAACCGCTTCAACAACCTATACCAAGGACCTCAAGACCAAGTACGCCCCCCGCTGCCATGGTAAACCGGCAAGAAGCGGGCAAGACGTGGCCGCAGCCCCACCCCCATGCGGTGCGCCTACTGCGTGGGTTGGTGTGGGACCAACACTATCGCCACAGCCATCCCCAGTGCGAAGGCGGCATGCCCGGGAGCTTCGAGGTCCGCGAGGACATGGGCCCCGACCGCCTGCAGGCAGTCGAAGACTGGCTGCGGGTGGATGGGTTTGCCTTCCGCTTCCGCCAGAGGCGCTGGAGGGTCTGGACCCGGCCAGACAGGCCCGGCAAAGGGCTGCGCCCCGACGGGATTGAGGAGGACGAGAACTCCAACAAGTACCCGTCGGGCGCCACGATCAATGTCTCCATGTGGGACATGATCGAAAGGAAATTCCCGGAGCCGGGGACCGAGCGCACGCTGCAGGGAAGCAGCAGCAGCGCGTCTCCTGGTAAGGAGAAGCGGTCCGCCGGGGACAGGAGGCGGGACAGGAAGTGGCAGGAGTACCAGGAGTCCCTGGCCGCCGAAGCCGCCCAAGGCGCCAGGGGCGGAACCCCGCCCACAGCCCTCAACAGGCCAGTGGCGGTCACCAACCCGGCCACACCACCTTGGCAACTTCCTCCAAGTCGCCAAGCATGCCAAGGCCAAGCCCCGTCCGCTGCACCTGAGGAAGTCAGGCCCCAGTAGCGACGTGGAGTCGGCACACCGCGGGAGGATGACGGCCGACCAGGCCAGCTCCAGCAGCAGCGTCGCTCCCGACCAAAGGGACGTGGCGCGCGCCTGTGAGCGCGCCTGTGGGGTGCCCTGCAACCTTTGGGTTGCCCGGCAACGGGCCACGCAGCAGAACGCTGCCATGGAGGGCGCCGTCGGCATCGCCCAGCAGGAGGCTGCGGAGTGGGAGCATGGCATGGCCATCCACGCCCCGACCGTGGCGGCCATTGCGGCCGGACTCACGGCCGCAGCCGCCCATGAGGCAGCAACTGCCCAGGTCAAGGGTGAGGTGGCGGCAGCCGCCGAGGAAGCCGCCTGACGCAGGAGGCCTTTGCCTGCAAGGAGGCCGAGGTGAAGGCGCTGGAAGAGGCGCTTGCCCAAGCGAGGGCAAAGAATGAGGCAGAGGAAAGGGCCCACGCCGAAGCAACGGCCAAGGCCCAGGCGGACGCCGCCAAGAAGGACGCCATCGAGGCCGCGCGACGGAAGGTCGCTGAGGAGAGGGCCAAGACGGAGGCGGAGTTGGCGGCGTTGGAAGCGGAGAAGGCTCGGCTGCAGCAGGCCCGGGAAGCCGAGGCGGCTCGTGCCCGAGAGGAGGCCGAAAGGCGAGCTGCCGCAGCCACGGCCGCCGCAATGGAGGAGGCTGAGGCCAAACTCCGCCGCAAGACTCCCCTGGGAGGATCCCTAGTGGAGACTCTTCGAGGGCTCTTCGACTGGGACGCCTCCTCCAAGATGGCGCTGGATCCGGAGGAGGTCGACACGGGCAGCAGTGGGAGCAGTGGCCCCACCGCCCACCGACGGAGGAAGGGTAAGGGGAAGACCCCCGAGAGGTCACGGAGGCCTGCGGGCGGTCACCCCCACGAATCCGACCCCTTCTTCACCGCCAGCGACGGGGATGAACGAGGCCGCCGACATCGCCGAGGAGTGGCTGGGAGAGGAGGCGGAGACGTCCCCATGGAGCCGGAAGGTGAGGATGAGGATCTCCCTCCTCCCTACCGCAGCTCGGAGTCTTCCGCTTACGGGACCGAGACGCCGAGGTGGGGCGACATGGACGAGGATGATGACATGGACTTCGACTACACGAAGAAGCCCCCATCCTCGGACCCACCGAGTCGACCCGGCGGAGACCCACCGGGACCCCTTGGCGGAGGACCATCAGGACCCCCTGGAGGACGCCCACTAAGTGGACCCCCTGGAGGCGGACCACCGGGCGGGGGAGCACCCCCTGGACCGGGCGGACCCGGTGGAGGCCCTCCTGGAGGACCCCCTCGGGACCCCGACGACCCACCAGGGAACGGCGACCCGGATTCCAGCTGGCGGTGGATTGTCCACCTCCGCAGGAGGGTCCAGTCCCTCGAGCGCGAGGTAGACACGGGCAAGGGCGAGATGACTCGCATCGCCAGGGTCGCCGCGGGCGCACAGAGGGAGCTGGACATCTCCAAGATCGAGATGGTCAAGAGCGCCAAGGTCGCCACTGCCACCCAGAGGGGGCTGGACATCGCCAGGGGCGAGATCAGGTCGCTGAACAAGGTCATCAGCGGCCTGCAGCAGAGGTTGGACGTGCTGGAAGGCCGTGGGAGCGTCGGCAGCGACCACCCACCCCTGGAGTCTGGCTCGTCAGACGACGGCTGGGGACCCGGACCAGGTCCAGGCAGACCCCACGCCCCCGGCGGAGCCCCCAGGAGTCGCCCCAGCGCCAGTGCCCCCTCTCTCAGCGCCCCCTCTCACCACACCGCTGGCCGCCGCAACGAGCGCGTGCCGCCCGGCAGTGGCAATGAGGAGTGGCGTGATGAGTGGCTCGGGGCGGAGTACCACAACCGCCGTGCTCCACCGCGGACACCGGTACGCCCCCGACGCCCCGCACCAGCCCCGGAGCCAATCCCAATGGTTGGCGGACGTTATGGTGGACTCAGGGATGAGGTCCCCGGAGGAGACGTGGAGTCGGATGTCGGTGGAGGTGACGACCTGGACCTGGACCTGGAGGAGTTCGGCATTACCCCGCCGCGTGGTGTACGACGGGAGGCCGCTGAACGCAGCCGCCGGCGCCGTGATGACGAGGCGTACATTGAAGGAGTACGGCGTGAACATCTCGGTTCAGCGTACATGGATGAACCACGGCGTGGCCACGCGGATACCGGGGAGGAGATGGAAGTGGCAGCCGTGGGAGTCCGTGGGAGAGGCCGATGGGAACCTCGGTCGACCTCGCGGCCGGCGTTCATGGTCTCTAAGGCCGCGGATGCCGCCGTGTGGGAAGACTTGAAGGACATCAAGCCCCCCATGTACAATGGCAACCCCCTCAACCTCGACCGCTTCTTGGAGAAGCTGGACGATTGGAAGGTGACCGTCACTGAAGACATGGATCCCGCAGATGCGGAGAGATATGTCTTCAAACGGTTCAGGTACCGCCTGCCGGAAGTGCTCCAAGAGCTATACTTTGTGGCGACCAAGGAGGGGAAAATCAAGACCCTCAAGAAAGCCAAGAAGTGGCTCAACGAGCAGGAGCGGGTGGACGCTCCGCAGGTGGCTGCCAAGCGGTGGAAGGCCATCTAGCTTGAGCATGATGGTCGGGAGATCCGCCTATGGAATTGGCGGGACTTCCGGGGGCAATACACCCTCTTCCGCCGCAACGTGGAGGACTGAAACGAGGGTGACGAGCAGGCCCGCCTGCTCTCCATGCTGCCAGAAGCATGGATCAAGAGAGTCACCAAGGAGGAAGCCAAGAGGGCCAAGTCCAACCACACGGTCAAGATGATGCTCGCCAAGGAGTATCATACGAACGTGGTGGCTTGGGCAAGGAGGAATGTGGCCCTGGATGTCAAACGGCACTCCCTGCGGAACGCTCTCCTCATCACCGTCACAGGCGATCGCGAGAAGACCGCGATGTGGCGCCTTGATGAGTGTGACGTGAGCGGCCAGACCATCCGTCTGCAGGCCATCCCGGCGCAGATGAGCTGCGACGAGATCCTGGAGCGGGTTGGAGAGGAGGTGCTCAAGGAGTACCGGAACCTCCACCACACCCGCGGGTTGAGGCCCGGCGACCGCGACGTCATTTACGTTGGCGACGGGCCTGGCGGGGAAGCTGCCATGGACCCAGCGGGAGCCGGTGGCGGTGAGGCTCTCGACGACGATGACGACGACGATGAGCCCGCCGAGATGGCCGTTTGTGCCTTCGTCGCCAAAAACCTGAACGCGGGGAGCAACCGGGGAAGCTGGAAGCCCCTGCAGCAGGGTTGGAAGAAGAAGGAGAAGAAGGACCCCCGGCGCATTGGCAACCCTGCGCTGTCCTTTGGGGAGTTCATACGAGCTCACCCTCAGGGCTGTTTCGTGTGTTATGGGAGGAAGCAAGGCTTCAACCATGACCACCGGACATGCCCCGTCCACCAGGTCGACACGGAGGCCTACAAGAAGGCGCACGGGTCGAAGAAGCGTGCACCCGCGGGTATCCGGGAAGCCAAAGTGGAGATGGACAAGGACGAGCTCTCCAAGCTGATGTCGGTGGGGACCGAGTTGGCCAAGGAGATCCAGGAGATCAAGAGGAACCGGGTCCCCAGGTCGGACAACAAGAACAAGGAGAACAAAGAGAACAACCAGAACAAAGACAAGGACAAGAAGACTAGGAATAGGGGAAAGAAGAAGGGTGTCAACGAGGTTGATGCGGAGGAGAATACCCGTACTTCCACAACCGACGCCCCCTAGCGGAGCCCATGCAGCCAAGGGCCCCAGCTAGGGCGGTCGCAGGATGGTGTCGTGGGAAGTGCCGAACCATCCCAGTCGGGAGTCGGTAAGCACAAAGGGACTGCCGCGGGCGGAAGGCCCGGTCCGGCACCCGAAAGTCGCGGTGGCGGGGTGAGGGCAAGTGAAGGCACGAACCCTTGCACCCGTCCATCCTTCGCGACTAAGAATGTATTTGATGTGCTTCAAGATCTATCCGAGAGTATCGGAGGATCACCCGGACCGCAGCTGGACGCTGCAGATGGGCAGCCTGAGCCCATTGTCCACGACCTGCACCAGTCGCTTGTTGAGCTTCTGGAACGGCCGGAGATCCTGAGCTTGCACGCCGTGCGCCGAGTTGGGCGTGAGCGGCAGTTGCACCTTAAGGTCCGTGCCTTATGCGGGGAAGTGGAGAAGGTCTTCGACGTGTTGGTCGACACGGGAGCTCAGGTCAGCTTGGTCAAGGCTGGCCTACTTCCGCCAGAGTGTTTGACCGACAGTCGGAAACCTGTCAGGCCGAAGGTGGCGGATGGCCAGTACATGGTGGGAGGCACGAAGGAAGCGGCCATTGGGCTGCAGTTCGTGAACCACCGTGAGCTGAGCCACCCAGACCTCGGCAAGGAAATCCTCCTGCAAGGTCGCTTCTACGAGGCCGAGATGGACTGGGACATGATCGTTGGGTACGACTTCATGATGGAGACGGACTCCGGCGTCCTCCCGGCCCAGGCCTCAATGAACCTGTACCAGGACGACCAGCTCTCGTGGCCTCCGTCACCTGAGCACCATGTGGAAGGCCAATGGATCCACCCGGAACACAATCAGCTCGAAGTAGCCGCGCTGGGCACTGAGCCAACTGGGCCAGCAAACCAGGAGTACGGCGTAATGCCGGAAGTGGCGAGCCGAGTGGTTGCGGACCTGGGAGCTTCGGATCTGGCCATGGATGCGTTCTCTTCAGGAACGTCCGCCCATCTTCGGGTTTGTGAGAAGTACTGGAGCGCCCAGGACTCTGCGTGGAAGAAGCACTGGGGTCCGCATCAGGGTTTGATGTGGATCCATTGCCCCCGATGGGACATTCCAAGGGCGGTAGCGAAGATTCGCAAGGACCGCTCCAAGGCAGTGCTGGTTGTTCCTGTGGGATGCACCGAGGAGGAAAGTACCCGACGTTGGGTAGTCTCATTGACCAACATGACCTTAAACAAGGTCGTCCTACCGGCTGGAGAGAGTGTCTATCAGGACGCTAAAGGACAGCCCATGCCACCCCAGAGATGGCCAACGGAATTCCACTATGTGGATGGGAGCCTTGATCAGGCCGACACCACGGACTTTGTGTGTGTCAACCGCATCGTAGCGGAGCCCTGGCGGCAATGCTTTGCGGTTTCCCCTGTTGACATCGGAGAATCGGAAGACCCCCTCACTGAAGAGGAGTTGGATCTGGTTCAGGGGTCTATGGATCAGCCCTTTCACGACTGGGGAAGCCAGCGTGAGGGCAAGGGCCAGGACAAAGCCTGGTGGGAAGTGGACTCGATCGTCTCTGGTTCCTATGATGGGGATACCTTCGTACGGAGGGTGCTGGACCACATGTCCAGCCAGGACAAGCCAATCGGCGGAAACCCACCCACCTACGGCGACCTGTTCCGAGGCAAGACCAGAGATGGCCCTTTGGGCCACCTGGGAAGACCACCTGAGCCGAAACCGAGTGGGGTGGCTACCCCTCAAGTAAGCTCAGTGGTCCAGGTGCCCGGAAAGGCCAAGGCGGAGTCTGATGATTGCCCCAAGATCCAGGCATTGAGGGCGAGGCTGAAGCAGAAGTATGGTGAAACCTTCTTCAGCGGAAAACCTGTGTTTCCCCCACCGGTGCGTGGACCGTATGGCGAGGCCAAGATACGACTGAAGCAGGACCCCCGTGTGTATCGGCACCGGGAGTTCGCTCTGCGGGGCGAGAGGAAGGAGGCCATGGAGAAGATCCTCCGTGACTTCATCGAGAGAGGTTGGCTTGAGCCATGCCACTGCGAGTGGGCCTCTCCGTGCTTCGTCGTCCCCAAGAAGGTGGCCGGTGAGTGGCGGCTCGTGGTCGACTACCGCGGCCTAAACGCCCAAACGCAGCATGACAGCTATACGCTGCCCCTCATTGAGGACATGCTGCAAAAACAACACCGGCGGAGGATCTTCACGGTGATTGACCTGAAACACGGTTATCATCAGATGCCTCTCGCCGAGGAGTCCCGTGCCTGCACAGCCATGAGCACCCCACTTGGACCTCTCCAGTGGAAGGTGATGCCCATGGGCGTTACCAACGGCAATGCGGCTTTTCAGCGGATGCTGGAGAACCTGCTTGAGCCGGTGCGTGACTGTGCGGACCCCTTCGTGGACGACGTGATCATCGCGTCCGGGGACCCCAGTATGAGCTACGAGGAGCTCCTGGAGGCACACGAGAGGGACGTCACTCGAGTGCTGGACCTTCTGGTTCGGCAGAAACTCACGGGCAGCAGTGACAAGGCCACCATTGCGGTAAGCGAGGTGGTCTTCGCTGGCCACGTAGTTGGGAATGGGCAGCATAAGCCCATACCTGGCAAGGTGGCTGCGATCGAGCACTGGGAAAAACCCAAGACGGTCTCTGAGCTACGGGCGTACTTGGGGTTCTGCAACTACTACTCGGGGTATATCAAGATGTATGCCGAGTATGCAGCCCCCATGACGACCATGCTCAAGGGCAACCGAGAGGAGACCAAAAAGGGGTCCAAGAAGGCTCTGGTCTGGAATGATGAGTCCGACCGTGCCTTTGAGGGGATGAAGCAGGCGCTGCTATCTGCAGTGGGTCTGCACCTCGTGGATCCTGACCGAGGGTTCGTCCTGCGCACCGACGCTTCCGACTACGCCGTTGGCGCTGTGTTGGAACAAGTGCTTGACGATGGGAGGCACGTGCCAGTGGCCTTCTGGAGCCGAGTCCTTGCAGAAGGCCAGAGACGGACGTGGACGCCCCGAGAAAAGGAGGTGTATGCCATCGTCATGGCTCTCAGGAAATGGGCTGGGTACATAGCCCACCATCCCGTCACCGTCTGCACCGACCATCAGAGTCTGCAGTCGTGGCACAAGGAGCACGTGGACACCCCCTCAGGTCCCGCCTCCCGACGGGCAAGATGGCATGAGACCTTGGCCTAGTTCGACCTCACGGTTGTGTATGTTCCTGGCAAGGACAACACCGTGGCGGACTGTCTCAGTAGGTGGGCCTATCCCGCCAGCAAGGGCATGATAGACGTGTCTGCCCATGGCGATGAGGCTGAGACCGCTGAAGCCAAGAGGATCATTGAAATGGAGCGCCTGATGGAGGAGGAGGGTGTTAAATGCTTCGTCGTCAGGGCTGCGGATGCCCCCCTCGGAACGAGGATGGGCAGAGCGGTCAGAGTACTCGCCCCTGATGGAGCTGAGTCCGACAAGCACCTCTTCCCTGAGTCTTGCCTCCAGGACGACTGGACCGACGACTACGCTAAGTTGTGAGGCCTTTGAGGCCGAGTATAGGGCTGTGACCGACCCTGATGACAGGCAGAAGTGGCCAAAGGGGCTGACTGAGGAAGATGGCAAGCTCTACCGGAATGGTAAGCTGCTGGTCCCAGAGTCCCGGGTGCTCGAGCTGTGTGAAGCTTGGCACCACCACATGATGCACCCAGGGGTCAAGAAGCAAGCCCTGGACATGCAGCGCCGGTTTGAGATCGACCAGATCAATCTCTACACCGCCATCAAGAAGCTCAGGAAGGGTTGCTCGGTCTGTCAGGCTTGCAATCCCGACAACCGGAACGTCAAGGGGGAAGCCCAATGGACGCCGGTGCCTGACAAGCCCATGGAGAGCGTGGCCATGGACGTCTTCTCCATGCCCGAAGTTCACATTGGCAAGGAGACTTTTGACTGTGTGGTTCTTTGTGTGGATCGCCACAGTGGCTACGTAGTAGCCGTTCCGGCACGCAAAAAGGGGTTGCTTGCCAAGAAAGTGGCAGTCATGATGATCCGTCATTGGCTGACCGTCTTTGACATTCCCCGCACCATTTGCAGTGACCGAGGGCCCCAGTTTACTGGTGGTTGGTTCAAGGCTATGTGTTCCCTCATGGGAATACATCATGCCAAGAGCGTCGCCTATCTCAGCCGGTCCAATGGCCGAGCTGAAGTGGCTGGACGGCAGCTGTTTGAGAAGCTGCGCAAGGTTCACATCACCAATCCACGCCGGAACGGGTTTGAGGAGATGTGGCCCGCTCTGAAGGCCCATCATGACACCCCCACTCCGGGCGGTTTGTCCCCTCACCAGATTCTCTTCGGCAGGGACCCCCTTGGTCGGGGACTTCCCTTGTCTGGTGATGGTATGGCCATGGACGCCAAAGAATTCTTCGCGCGGCAAGAGCAAACGGCGCGGGGCATCCGTCAGCAGCTCGAGAAGGAGCATGCTGAGCCTCAGAAGTCCGCCCCGAGCTCGACAGCGCAAAAGTTCAGGGGGGGAGACCCGGTGTTGGTGATCAGACCCCGCCCTATGGGCACCCACCGCACTAAAACCTGGTTCACACCCGGAGAGGTGGTCCGCAGGATTGGTGAGGACACCTACCGCATCAAGGTGGGTCACGGACAGTTCCGGGAGCGCCACGAGAGTCAACTCCGTGTGCGGGAACCCGACCTCCGTGGCCAACATGTGTCCCTGGACTATGCCGCACATGAGGCAGATTCGGACGACGACTATGCTGAGCAGGACGACTATACCGTCGAGAAGATCCTGGCTCAGCGTCCGAACGCCTCGGCACCCGGAGGCCTGGAGTTCAAGGTTCGTTGGCGAGGCTATGGGCCGTCCCACGACACCTGGGAACCCGTCTTGTCGTTCGTGCGGCGGATTAATATCCCCTTCATGGACTACATCCGCAAGCACAGGACCAAGATCCATGTCTCGGACTTGGCAGCACTCACCCGGGCGATTGCAGCCAGGGACACCTGATCATCGCCCTGAGCTCTCCCCTGATGCAGTTTGAGCGCTTGTTTGGTCGACGGATGGTCCCTCACTTGCTTGCTCTCTTTCATCTTTCAGTGACCTGCCATCAGAGTGACCATATACCCCCCCCTGCTGAATCCAGAGGAGGATGGCCCCTCTCTTCCACTTCTATTCGTCACTCCCCGCGGGCTGAATCCTTGGGAAACCACGCAGGGCGACTGACCGTGACGCTTTCTGAGCTCTTAGGGCCTTGAAGCCCGTACGACGTTGCGCAACGGATGCCGCTGTCATCGGCATTGCGATTTTTGGCTGTGTGGTCTGGTCTCATGGCACTTGTGGGGTCCAGACCAGTCAACGTGTGTCTGCAGACTCTATATGGCCTGAACTCAGGCGTTTTCCTGTCCACCCTCCTGCATATACCTTATCCTAACCGGGGCGTGGTTTGGCGCTCTATCCAGAGTGTGTTTACACGCCTACTTACCCAGTTTATTGCTTACTTTTCTGCCCCCCCAGGATATGTGCATCTGTATGTTGCGTATTATCAGCCCATCAGCGCCTATGGACTGCTTTTTTCCCCCCCGAAGGGACCCGAATCGGAATACAAAAGCGCCCTGAGTCGCCATGAACATGCTCTTACGTGAGGTCCAGCCTGGACCAGTACCTGAGTACAGATTCTTCTGTTTGAGTGCCCGTGATACCGTGTGCCCTAGTGGCTGTGATGTGCTGGGATCCTGATGGCGCCAGGCGGTAAGTCCAGCTGCCTGACTACACTCCCAGCGGTCCGCCACTGTCAGTCCCAGTGTGAGCCTACCGACTCGCAGACGCACTTGCAGTCGCGTGGCGACCTCCGGTGTCCTGACCTCGATCAGTCTGCCTGGGAAACTGGTGATTTGAGGAGTCGACGCCTCCGCCCAGACTGCATGGGGACTCCCCCATGCATGGCCTTCGTGGTGATGGGGCGAGGGAAAAGACGGCCTTGATGCCCGATCCCTTAAGGAGGAGCTCGTTCGGCTGTACCACTCTGGACTCGCGTCGTGGATATGGACATGGTGCGCCCAAGGAAGGACCCGTGGGGACTCTCCCCCAGCCTGCGCCCTTGGGAAGCCTGGGGTAGCCTGATGGATCTTTGTGGTCGCTTTCGACCTGTGGGACCGGCTCGGTCGTCGTGTGGCGCCTATGTTGGCTGTGTATGCCACTGCCACTGTGGCAGTGACCGTCGCAGCTGGCACCCGGTGCGTCTGGTATGGGTTAACGGGTCCTTTGGATGCCGAACAATCGCCGCCAGGACCCGGTACTTGATACTTGATACTATACTTGCAGTTACTAACAGCTACAGCACCGTACCTGTCTTACTGTGGGATTTGGGCAGCCTAACCTGCAAATCAGCCTGAAGTGAGGATGTGACACCCCCCCCCCCCCCTTTCAGGGGATGGTCCTGGGTACCCGCTGCCATGCTTGGGTGTTATCGAGCCCCCCCCAGGGTTTGCTCTAAGGAGGGGGGTGAAGCGGTACCCAGAACCTATGGCCCATGGCCCGGAGGCCTGTGAGCCGTCACACCCGTGCGGAAGCCGTTGACACCGGCTGTCAGCGGGATATCCCTGTTCTCTAACCCGCGGAATCTGGAATCCGATTTCTAACCAATAAATCGATTTATAATTACCAAAATTTTATTGTCTTAGGCGATTTTCAGTCGGAAATCGGTGAAATACCCGATTTCTACCGCGATTTCTAATTGTCGTGAAATCGCCGCCTGATGTCGCCTGTTCGCGCGCCTTCGTCGCTTCTCCGTGGCGAGTTTTGTGATGAACTTTTCTCGAGTACCTGTGAGGTTCTAAGAGAACTTAAGGGCTGAATCTAGAGGGTATTTAATGTACTTTCATCTGGTGTGTTCACCAGAATTTTTCGCCGTTGCGTCTTCGAGCCAATCAGCGCGCAAGCTTTTCCGTCGATCGCTCAAACTCATGGTTCTCATGGACCATGAGTTGGGACGGAACCCTACATTCCCCCCCTATGCCTTTCATCCATGCCCCTTTCACGTGGGCATATCACTTTGTATAGGGAAGCGGGCAATGGGGATGTTTTAGGCAGCCTATGGGTCTCGCAAACCCAAGTCGTTTGCGTGCGCAAACGCTAACTTTGTGGCCTTGTGAGCATGAACGTTAATAACCGAACACAATGCTCACCAGACCAAAAGCCCTAGGCCATTTTCCTTTTTTGAGCCAACTCAACGATGGCTCCATGCAATTCAATGCGTACCAAAACCCTATCTTCGAAAGAGGGCAAGTTTTGGTCGAAAATTAGGCCAAAATGGCCAAACCCCCGAGGCTCGTACTCGAAGCCTATGGAGAGTTGAGCCTCGAATCAAGGCAATATGTAAAGTAGAGACCACGAATGACATCGTGGATGGCTTGGTTGATTTTTACAACCTTGTCTTCTATTTTATATAATTTCGCCTTCTGGGCACGCGTGCCAAACTGCCTCTTTGCACACGCGCTCATATGCAAGCACTAATGACATGAGTGGGCGGAGACAATCTAACCATAGTGTGCATGTTTGAAGGCACCTACTATGGGCCTACTCCGAAGGTGTTTGCTCATATTTTTGTTCCTCAATGACCCAAAGATATGTACATGCCAATATCGCCGATATATGCACTTTTTCCCATAAATAGTGTGCTTCAAGGATTGAGGTGTTAAAAATGTTTCCATTTTGCTTTGAACCTCAACCCTTGTTGCAAAAGGGGAGCAAAGCTTCGGTTTGCATCCATGCAAAAGCCCGAGGCTCCTTTCTCTTGTGATACGGAGATACGATATTTGGAGGGACCACTTTTGGGTGAATTTTGGCCGTTTTGCCCAAAATGGCCACAAACTCCTTCTCCCCCTGATTTTGCCCCCGAGGTTGCGTGCGCCACTTGACCAAGGGTAAGGGCAATTCGGAGAGGGCACACAAACCCGCATCGAATGGGGTATTTCCCCATGTGGCCTCTCCTCTCGAAGGGAGAGTTGTGAGTCACCCAATTTCGGGTATGTTGCCATTCTGCCCCATTTGTGTATCACTTTCCCTCCAATGGGGAAAATAGCTAGAGGCGACCATGAGGGTTGGCAAGTGGCATATATTGGGACCTAAGTCCCATGTGTCTATAGCATCTTTGGTTGAAAGGATCCTCGCCGTGGCCATGGAGATATGGAATCAGGAGTGCGGGCCATTTTGGCCAAATTTCGCTGTTTTTGCCATTGTATGCCATATTGGAATTACCATATCTCCATGGGGCACGGGATCTAGCCAGGAAGAAGAGGCGAATATTGTAGCATATGACCAAGGGTTGAACGCCATTGAGTTTCGTATTTGATCCTCGGGCTCATCCGGAGTTATTCAACTTTTGGTGCGATCCATCATCTCCCCCTTTGCACCGCATGCTGCTTTCTGCCCCATCCGCTTGTTCATCCCCTCGATGAACAGCAAGCAGCCAGTGTGACAGCAAGCCATAACCCAGGGCATGGGACCAAAGGGGATATCAAGGATTGTGAATCAAGGCTTGGCGCGTCAATATCGCCAAGGTTGTCTACCCTGGACGGGCAACCGAGACGGCCGATTTTGCCATTTTGGCAATCATGACCCCACTTGACGAACCCGGGGTGCCCTGATGCTGGGACCTCAGAGGGAACCAGGTTGGGTGAGGGCTCCAGGGAGTTTGTAAGCGAAGGGCAGAGGGTCAGATGCCTCGTCCCTACCTCTGGCGTGTCCGGACGAGGGGTCAATTTTGGAGATTTTTCAGCTAATATCAGTTACGGCTGAAACAGCCCATTTTCAGCTACCAACTCCTAGGGGATAACGGCGGGGCCATATCTCTGGCTCAGAGAGGAGTTGGGACCTGCCGTTGAGGGAGCATAGGGAGCGACTGTTGGTTGGCCTTGCAGTTCCTTGGTTACCAGGAACTCGCCTGTGGCTCGGCGGGACACCCCCCCTGTTGGCAGGGTTTCAGGGTCCGGACTGAGCAGGGCATGGGTTGTGTTTGAGCCCCCGCCCCAATCAGCCACTGAGAGGGTCGGACCTGGGATTGGAATACGAGTTGGGACTGAGTGTCTATTGTCCTGTGATGCCCTTACCCCAGTCCAGTCTTAACCCCATGTGTACAAATCCTGATGTGTTGCTGCACATATTTTTGTTCCCTTGTTTCAGAGTGGCAAGGATCCTGAAACGCTTTGTCTCATGACACGAGCGTAATGATTCCCCTGTGAGCGCAGTGCTTTGCCTGCCTGCTTGCCTGTGCGTGTCACCGCAGCGTCCCGTGGCCAGGCCCCTTACGGGAACGCGTCAATAGCTTTAGCCTCCTGAGACCTGCGTCCCTCAGGGCGTCGGGTCTTCCTCTTCTTCTTCTTCTTCTTCCCACTTGGGTTCTCGGGGTCCTCCGGGTCGTCGTCCTCCGAGGGCGAAGCAGAAGTCATCGACGGCGGCTCATCATCGGAGGGGTCTCCGCCTAGATCACTAGAGCCATAGGGCTCCACGTCAAACATTGCCCTCAAGGCTGTCAGCCCCAGCCGGTCCAGCTCGGCTCTCGTAGAATTCATCACGTGGCTGTAGGGCGGCTGGGCCGTTCTCGGTACGAAATGGCTTCTCGGTATCGCTGCAGGGGTCGGCATCGGTCGGCTCCTCAGGCTCCCCAGGGTGTTTGTCAGCCCAGAAAAGTTTATAGTGATTTCAACACTGTGTTTTTGCCTCTCCTGCTGCTTGCTGCTGGTGTAGGGTTTCCTGCTGCTTGTTTTTGAAGATGAAAAGCTTTTGTTTGCTGAAATACAATCAATCCAGGATAACCCAAGCCAGAGATATGCACGTAGAAGAGAATCAGGATCAAAGCATGAAGGGCTGCAGTGTAAACAGTGAAAGATGGCAGGATATTCACAGTATTTGCAACTCAGGTCAAATCGGATTGCATATTCACAAAGATAGCTGAAATGTTTTGGAAAAGAGTTGGAAAACTGCCCCATGGTCACTCTATCTCCATAGTGCCATCTCAGGAGATGTGCACTCTTTGTTTTGGGTCCCATATGTGCTGAGGTGGCAGGGCATGTGGCGATGAGGTCACTGCCATGTCACATGGGATCTTCCTACTTAGCTAGGCTGACCGGGAATTGAACCCAGGACCTCTCAAAAAGAGGTGCCCAGCCCCCTAGGGTGCATACCACTAGGACAGCTAAGAATTCATGAGAAAACATAGATAAATTCATAGGCTCTGCCCTGGATACGTCAGTTCTCAGTCAACTCAGGAAACGATGATTTGCCCCACATTGAAAGGGGATTAAGGGGTCCACTGCATATCCTGATTGGGTGTTTGGTTCCATAGGTCAAAATGTGTTATCACCACTTTTGGTGGGGCCAATACTAAGATAGAAATGCCTGGATGCTCAGTGCATCTCTAATACAACTAGAGTATGCCTCAAAGCATTGGAAAAGCACTTTTTCTTACTCCCCCCTTGTGCTGTGGTGGCCACGACTGTCGCATTTTCAGGAAAAAGGGATTTTTTCTTGGCCTTTCCTTGGTTTCCACATCTACTTTAAAATGCCTATAGTTTCCCTCACACAGAAAAATGGACGCTCTCCATGGCTGGCGTCTTTTTGCTGCTTTGTTCGTGACATTTCCTACAGAAAGCTCAGCGCTCATGGCGCTGCCGGGGTTCCTGTGGCTTGGCTGGGTTAGTTTGGGTGCATGCCATACACATGTGCATGTGCATCCCTCCCTCCAAGACGCAGCGCGACATAAACCCAACGCAAGACACAATATACACACTCGCATGGGTTCTCGTAAACCTGCTGGCGACCTGTGACCTGTCTTAGGGCGAAGGGAGTTGTTAAAAAAATTAAATTGCCCCTTGGTCGGGTCTTGGGTTCTGCTCAGTCTCCTGACGGCTGCTTTTCGGCCCGAACACGGCCTACTCAGCGACGCTTTCGCGAGGATATCTGCAGAGGCAGGAATGGGAGAATTATGGACGAATCCACGCAAACGCGAAGCGACAACACCTCAATCCGTCAAATGACGGCCTACAATTTTTCTAAGACAACACACCTGAGCAGAATCCAATTGTGCATCAAAAGCACATTTTTATAAAAATTATAGTCATCTCTAGATTTTTTAAATCAAGAAATTCCTACGCATAAAAAGGCGGCGCGCAGGAGCGGCTCCTAGCGAAGCGCCGGAAAATGCAGAAATAATGGAATTACAAACGTATGTCTCACGTAGACAGGAAAATGACGAGACACACATTAATAAATAAACATACAGATTCCACCCACACTGACAGAAGGATCAAAAATCCAAGAATTCGAAAATCAACGAAAAGACTTCAATGAATCAGGTATAAACCACAGGTGTGCTTGTCTCGTATGCAGCATACACATTGCTCGTCTCGTGTCTCCGTGAACCAGTCTTGTAGCAGCGCTAACAACGATAGAACGGGATAGAGGGATTGATTAGAAAGATTGCAGATGATTAGAGGTCAGATCAGGGTGATTAGACATACACACAAGTGCATAGCAACGTCCCGCTTGCGCCTCGTTTTTCTCCTCACCTTGCTTCACTCTCCAGCGGTAGGTAAGGTAGGTAAGCCCAGGTGGGGCCACCCCCTGGTGGAGTTCGTGATTGTGGTTCAGATGGGCAGGTTTGCCCAAGACACTCGTGCATGCTCGTGCATTCACACAGGCATTAAAGGGTAGGCCACGCGAAATGCGCACGGTAAACCTTGTTTAGGTTACCCAGGGGCTCCTCGGTACGTTCTTTAAGAGAACCTGAGGAGTCTCTTAACGCTTGCTTGCTTGACAGGGCGTGTTTGCGGACAGTGTATTATAGGTCACACTGAGAAGCGTATAATACGTGGAGTGTGGCTTGGTTCCTCCGCCGCAAACACCCCTTCATTTGCCTTTGCTTTACAGGTGGGCAGGTAGGGTGATTGGTGCAGCAGCATACCATTTCTTTCTTGCCCTGCTAAACAAGGGCGCAGATCACACAAACAATTCACTGCACCTCAGCCAGGAGTGGCCAGGGGGTTCGACTTCATCAAAATCCACGCTGTGCACGCATCAAGAGCACCTCTTCCCTACAAGCCCTAGCAGGGGAAACGCGTTGTGGCGTCCCCTGTTAGGCCACAGTTGCTTAGCAGCGCTGTGTTCTCTTGTCTTCTTCACAGGAGGGTCATTAGGACGCACGACGTGTTCTTCAACCACACCCAGTAGAGTGTGCGTGTAGGAGTGGTAGTCCTGAGTGGGGCCTTGAGCCAGTTGCGGAAGTGCTCGCCCACCAGGATGGTGCCACTGTAGGTAGGGTGTGTAGTGTAGTGGTGTCTCCTGTCCCGCGTGCTTTTCCTCGTGGGCAGGGGAGTGCGTTAGCTTTTGGCCTTTAGCAAAAATGGGCGTTTTGTATGCCCTTAGCACACTTGGCCACCCCTCCCCTGTAGTAGGTAGGGCTTTTGCCGTCTTCCCCAAGGATAGGCGCCAGCACAGAAATTGGGCGCCATAGGACTGGTACCAGTACCTGACTAGGACCTTCGGTCCGACATCAGCGAAGCCCGGTCTCCGGGAGCCACGCCCGGGAGAGAAGTGAGACACACACAGACATACGTCGCACACTTAGGGGTAAGGTAAGGTTCAGTCCCTAGCTTTAGTCTTGGAGGCAAGCGTCTCAGCGAGCCTCAGCAACTCACCAAGGTTGTTCTGGGACAAGTAGTCAACCAGAACTGAGTTTAGGCGTCTCTCAGGTAGAACAAACGCAGAGAAGGGCTCCCAGGTGGCCTCTTCGACTCCAAACCCTTCCCAGAGGGTGAGGAAGCGCCAACTCTGGCGATAGCGGTGGCGTAGGACAGACTTCACCAGGTAGAAGCCCTCCTTAGCCATCTCCTCGGCGTTCATGTCGGGGAGTTCACCTTCAACTTCCATAGGGCTGGCAGCCCCTTGTAGGTCCAGAGCGGCGATTTCCTCGTCGTTCAGCTCCCACTCCTCCCCACAGAGGTCTTCAGGATCATAGTAGCGCTTCAGGTGTTGAGCAGCGCACACCAGGGTCCCCCCTAAACGGGGAGAACACCGCACGGTAATACGGTGTCCATCCACTGATAGAATCTTGTACGGCCCGAAGTATGGGTCATCGCTGGTAGAGCGTGGTCAGGTGGGTAGTCGACTGTGGTGCACCAGCACCCAGTCCCCCTCTTGGTAGGTGGCCGGTACTCGGTGCTTGTCCTTCTTGTTTCACTGACGCTCCCTCACTCTGTGGAGCATAGCCTTGGCCTTGTCCACCTTCGCTTGTTGCTCTTGGACCCATTCACCCACAGAAGAATGGGTGTCCTCTGGATAGGCGGCATGTAGGAACCATGCCGGGCGCCCTAGGAATGGCTCATGGGGCGAGTAGCCAGTAGCTGAACTCTCTTGGGAGTTCATCATCAAGGATATGACGGGGAGTAGTCTCACCCAGTCTCTGGTGCGTTCAGTTTTGCCCCATATCCTTACATTCTCCTTGAGGACACGGATCTGTCGCTCACATAGGGGGTTGCTCGTGTGAGAGTAGGGAATCCCCGTAGACACCTGGACATTGAGGGATCTCAGGACCCTCTTGTACCAGCCAGTATCCGAGCGTACTCGTACGTCCTCATCGGAGTTGATCTCTTTGGGCGCCCCATACACACAAAACCACTCCTCCAGGAGTATCTTGACAGTCTCCTCTCCGGTAATGTGCTTGGTACATGGGAACACCCTGGTAAACCTGGTCAGCCCACAGGTTACCACGAGGGCGAAGTCATAGCCCCCGAACTTCGGCATCTCCGTGTAGTCCACGTATAGCACACTGTTAGCACAGTGAGGGATGGGCAGGGTCGAGTAGAGACCTCTGTCCCTGATATCCCCTGGTTTGCAGGACCTGCACGGGCACTTGTCCACGATAGGCTGGAGGGTTTTCCGCAGTTGGTCGTCAGTCCACGTAGTGTGGAACCACTGCTTGAACAGCCTCAGGGTACGGTCAGCACCCACATGACCGCTGGACTCATGGGTCCACTTCAGCAGCGCTGGGACTCTGTCACTAGGCACCAGGATGCGGTCCTCGTGCCAGAGGTAGCTCTTGTCCCTCTTCGACTGATCTTGGTTGACCAGGAGGGGTTCAAGGCGTTTCTCCAGGCGCTTGTAGATATCCCCAAACTCCTTCAGGTACTCCGATTGTTGGAGTCCATCCAGGGGGCGTATCATCGTCATGTTGAGGTCCAAGTGGACATCCATACGGCTGAACGCCTCCTTAGCCAGGGCTTCAGACCGGGCACCAATCAGGGCGTCGAAGTTGTTGCAGCTGATGTAGTCTGCACACTCGTTCTGCACTCCCTGGATATGGTGTACCGTCAGCCGTAGTTGACTGAGGTAGGTCCACCAGCGCCGTAGCTTGGCCTTCTCAGGTGGGGGGCCCTTCTGGAAACTGCGGACCGGTTCTTGGTCGCACAGCCAGACCACAGGGTTACTCCCCAACAGTTGTGCTTGTGAGGATAGCACCAGCATACCCGCGAGCAATTCCTGCTCATAGGTGGAGTAGTTCCCCCTGGCCTGGTTCCACTTCCAGTTCCAGTGGCCCAGGGGTACTAGGACCCACTTGTCGTCAGGGTAGCTGTGCTTGAGGGTTCCATCTCGGTTGAGACCTTCCGTCCCCCATTGGGAAATGGCCGAGTCGAACTCCTCCTTCTCTAGTGCTTGCCATTGGAACAACGTTCCACCACCGCCCACATTGCTGGCGTCGGTCACCAGGATAATCTCCCCTTGTGCCCTAGGCACGCCCAAGCACTTAGCGTTGGCCACCTTGTCTTTGAGCTCATCAAGGGCTTGTTGCTCCTGTGGGCCCCAGCGCCAAGTAGTACTCTTCTTGATCAAGTCCGTCAGAATGGCGCTGGTGTAGGTGAAGTTCTTGATGTGGGGGCGATAGAAGTTGCACGCCTCAATGAAACTGCGTACATCATGAAGTCCTTTCTTGGGGTCTTCGTGTTGTACCTTGGCGTCCTTCAGGGGTTTAGCCTTAGAGGCCGCTGGGGTCCACCACCCATAGCCAACGCCCAACCCCAAGTACTGCATGGTCTCCTGCATGAACTCACACTTCTCCAGCTTGAGTCGTGTGTGGTTCTCCTGGCAGACCGCAAAGAACTCACCCAAGAGGATTAGGTGGTCCTCCTGGGTATTGGTCCCGAGGCATACATCGTCGATGTGAGCTTCCATCTGGGCCCCACGGGATATGAGCTCCTGCACCTTAGGTCTCCTTCGTAGGATGGACAAGATCTTGTTCATCAGCTCTTGGAATAGAGCGGGTGCGTTAGCCACGCCAAACGGCATGACCTTCCACTTGAACACCCTCCCCTGAGGGGTGATGAAGGCCAGTAGCTCCTGAGCGTTGGGCGTCAGGTCCACTTGCCAGAATCCGCTCCTCTTGTCCATTTTGGTCTTGTAGCGACAGGAGGCTATCTTCTCCAGGGTAGACTCCATATTGGGAATGGACCCTGAGTGGTTCAGCGTTTTCTTGTTCAGCTCTCCGTAGTCCACTACCAGCCGTTTGGCTGTAGACCTAGGTTTAGCCACCAGGAAACAGGGGCTGCAGTGTAGGGGGTAGTCCCCGTCCTTGTACTCCAGGACTAGGCCAGCGTCGATACATTCTTGTATCTGTCGCTCAATCTCGTCGCCCTGCTCTTTAGGAGCTGGATAGGGTCTCCTCCGGATCTTGTGACCCACGAACTCGGATTTCAGCTTGAGGTCCATCTGTACAAGCTTGTCACATGAGGCTGGAGGGGGTAGTTCTCTGAACACCTCCAGATAGGTCCTTATAAGCTTCTGTACCCGCGGGTCCAATACCTTGATCTTGTCCTCCATGTCCTCGTCAGAGTGTAAGTTGCTTGCCCATTGAGTAATAGACGTCGGGAGGTGGTCCTCCACCGACTCTTTGCCCGTGGTATTGTCCTTCAGCCCTTGGTAGGCATATAGAAGGTCTTGTTCAACCATCTCCGGTGGACGATGGCACCATAGGCACGCTCGAGGGGGTTCACATACACATTCCTCCGAGAGGTCGTCCTCCTCTGGGGTCCTCACATGGGCGCCCCACACGCTCTTCATGAGCTTAAGATCTACCTCCCTTTGCCAGGTGGTGATCTTCTGTTCGAGGTCCTCCTTCAATTGGGATAGGTCTCCCATACGTCCTTGCTTCAGTGGCCATGAGCTGCGGGTAGGCTTCGCGTAGCATAGCTTTCTCGCCACCAACTTCCTCTTGGAATCCACATACTCCCTTAGCCTGGATCGAGGGTCCAGCTCTTCGTCCACGGGGTCTTCCACCCTCATGGAGAGTAGGGGTTTTAGTGGGGCAACGTACTCGGCGTTCTCCACTTCCTCCACACAGGTCTGCACGAAGAAGGCGTCGTGCTCAGTTTCGTCATCTGAGTGGATAGAGCTAGGTAGCTCAGATAGTCCACACTCAGAGACTCCATCAGGAACAGGTACATGGCAGGGAGAGTTGGGGGCGTTGGTGTCAGTCACGACGTACTCATCTCCTCCGGGTGTAGTCTCAATAGCATCTTGAGGTCGTAGGCGATCCTTCAAGTCACCCAAGGCGAGTCCATCGCTTTCTCGTTGTATAGCCTGGACCAGAGTCGGGTCCAGATGCTCCCAGGGGATGGAGGTAAGACCTCCGTCCACCACGCTCAGCATACTCCCCCATCCGGGTTTCCCAATAGGCATCTTACGCCCCAGAGGCACGTAGATGGCCTCATCAGGTAACCGAACAGAGCTGATAGTCAGCGTGTCCAGGAGGTTTCGCCAGTACTCGTTGCCCCCATGGGCTCCCCAATCGGGGGAACACAGGACCATACGGGAACGTTCCAAGGCCACCTTGGTCAGCACCTTCCCCAGTTCACTGAACCTGGGATTCCCGTAGGCCATCCAAAAAGAGGGGCAGTAAAATTTGTAGCTGCAGTTCTTCCCCTTGCTGCAGTAAAGGTCCAGTACATGCTGCTTGTCGCTGGCGAACAACTCCACACTCAGGTCTTCTCTAGAGTAACCCAACTCCTTCAGACCTTGGTCTAGGACTTCCCCTAATAGTTGATAGTCCTCAGTTTTGGAGGCCGCCATCATGTTCGAGGGCTCCTCCTTCGATAGCCTCAGGTAACTCGAGGTATGTTCCGACTGCTCCAGTGGCACAGACTCTCTGCCACTGCCGTGGTCCACGTAGAGGAGGTAGGGCGCTTGCAGCGTCAGAGATTGTATCTGGGAGTGCTGTACGAAGAAGTCAGTCCCCAGTACAAAGTCGAAGGCCTCAGTGTCCATCACATAGAACCGATGGGCGATAGTCCGGGAGCCCATAGGTACCTCCACTTCACAGTCCCCGCAGCTGTGCACCACAGGTCCATCCCCCATACGTATAGCAGCGATGGTCATGGTGTTCTTCAGGCTCCCACAAGGTAAAATTTTCTTGGCCACTATAGATATGGTGGCGCCAGTGTCCAATACCCCCAGGTATTCGCGTCCCCCTAGTCGGATACGTACCCAAAACACCAGGTCTTGGGTGCCACCGGAGCGTCCCCGTCAGAACTCCGCGGGACAGGTCACCTCGAACCCCTTGTTCCGCAATTTGCGGGCCATCCTCATGAAACGGCTCCTCTTCTTAGCGTTGCCGTCATCACCACCTTCATGCTCACGCTTGGCTCCTTGTTCTTGCTGGGCCTGCGTTTGTGAGCGTGTGGTAGGACCAGACTGCCCACCAGAGGGCTCGGAGTTCCCCCCTGGATTAGGGTTGGGGTTGCCTCCGTTCTTGTCCTTGTTCTTGTTGTCCTTGTCTGGCTGGCGGTTAGCGCCTCCTCCTTGTCCACCTTGGCCCTTGTCTTGCCCTTGTCCACGTCCTTTCGACTTGCCCTTGCCGGAGTCGTTGCCTTTGCCTTTGCCTCCACCTTTGCCTGAGCCTTTGCCAGGATCTTCACCCTTAAGCTTCGCCGATAGGCGTTGCTTATGGTAGCACTCATCCTCGTAGTGCTTCCGCTTCCCGCAGAAGGCACACGTGATGGTGCACCTGTAATGATCCGGCAGCTTCGCTTTGGCGCCGGTGTTCTTCTCCTGCTGCTTCCCCTGGACTACGAAGCAGTCTCGCTGCTCGCAGTCAGGGGCGTGCTGCAGGTGGCCCTGCTCGTCTCTGGCATCACACCAGAAAAGCTCCTTAACGTTCTCCATGATACGGGCGTGGGCGTGTTTGGGGGTAGTCCCCTGCCCAGGTCGGGACCCTTGGTACCCTTTGCCATGACCTCCAGAACCTCCTCCTCCAGGAGGGTAGTTGTTCAGGTGCTGGTCGCTCTCCTTCTCCAGCGCCAGCTCCAGGAGTAGCACGCATAGATCCTCGTAGCGGAGGGATCTAGCATTGCGCTCTGCCGTCGAACGGCACTCGTCCCACAGCTCTGGAGGGAGCTTGGCCACCAACCAGAACAGCAGGTCGTCGCTGCTGTAGGAACCGGGCGTCAATCGTCCAGCCCAGTGATCCAGGTCAGCCAACAGCTCAGAGACCCTGCCAGGTTTGGGGTTGTTGGGCAGCACGGCCAGGTTCTGGATCTGGGCCCTGATGGAGAGGTTGGTTTCGTAGGTCGGGTACTGCCTCTCCAAGGCATCCAACACATCGGCAAAGGTGGCGGAGTTAGTCACGATCTGCCTGACCTGCTTCTCCAGGTACTTGGTCTTGCAGCACTGCAGTAGCAGATCGCACTTGACTCGTCCACTAGCCTGGGTTTGGCCGGTCAATTGGAGAAACCGGCCAAAATTCTCAGCGAACTCGCTGAGGTCCTTGCCTGTGAACTCAGGCAGGTTCACCACGATCTTGGAGGTGGCAATAGCCTTCGCCTCCTGAGACCTGCGTCCCTCAGGGCGTCGGGTCTTCTTCTTCTTCTTCTTCTTCTTTCCCCTTGGGTTCTCGGGGTCCTCCGGGTCATCGTCCTCCGAGGGCGAAGCAGAAGTCATAGACGGCGGCTCATCATCGGAGGGGTCTCCGCCTAGATCACTAGAGCCATAAGGCTCCACGTCCGGCATTGCCCTCAAGGCTGTCAGCCCCAGCCGGTCCAGCTCGGCCCTCGTAGAGTTCGTCACGTGGCTGTAGGGCGGCTGGGCCGTTCTCGGTACGAAAGGACTTCTCGGTATCGCTGCAGGGGTCGGCATCGGTCGGCTCCTCAGGCCCCCCAGGGTGTTTGTCAGCCCTGCCACCAGGTGGTTGGCCTGTACTTGATGGGGTGACACTCCCACCGTGGTAGGTGACGCTTGGGGCGGTATCATCAGGGGCTCCAGTTTCTCTCGGATCTCTTGAGTGAGGTCGCCCACGATTTTAGAAGTGGCTCCTCGGAGCACCTCGTTGATCTCCGACCGCGTGACGGACCTGTTGGAGGATCTCCCCGATCCTCTACTCCTGCCTCCAAGAGACTCAGGTCCTCTCCTCAACCCACTCAAGGTTGCATACCCAGGTGCATACCCAGGAACATCCACATAGGTTCCCGTAGCGGGTAGAGGATGATGATAGTCAGCCGCATACCATCGCGGCGCAGAACTGGAAGCCACCGGCTCACTGGCAGTAGTTGCCTCAGGAAACGCAGTGGTAGGTGGGCCCAAACCATAGGCAGGGTAGGCAGGCATGCCAGTAAAGCCTGTGCCCTCTGCCATAGGCGGGTTGGTTATGGGAGTGGATGTTGCAGCGGCTGGGTCTGGAATTGGGAGTGTGGTGGTTATAGGAGAGGGTGATGCGTGGAGGCCAGAAGCGCTTGGTGCGCCTTCGAAGGTAGGGTCATTCGTCAGGTCTTGCCCTTGGTCCTCTCCTTCGTCTGCTTCGTCTCCAGCATCCTTCTCGCTCTCTCTCTTCCTCTTCACAGGCTGAGTGACCACCTCCTGGACTGAGAGGGCCCTGAAGGCCGACTGGAGTCCATCCAAAGAGTATTCAGCCACGTCCAATGGCCCATGTAAGGGCTCCGAAGGTACAGCGCTAGGTCCAGGTCCAGGTTCACCGGGTGCTGGCCTTGCTGGTGCCTCAGGCGCTGACTTCATGTCGGTGTCCTTCTTCTTTGTGTCCATCTTCGTTCGCCCTTCTGCTTATATATGACTGTACTCGGCGCACTGGATGTACGGCACGGGGTTGCTGCCGGTACGCAGAGACAGTCTGCCTCTTGCTACCAGAAAAGGTTATAGTGATTGTGACACTGTGTTTTTTCCTCTCCTGCTGCTTGCTGCTGGTGTAGGGTTTCCTGCTGCTTGTTTTTGAAGATGAAAAGCTTTTGTTTGCTGAAATACAATCAATCGAGGATAACCCAGGCTAGAGATATGCAAGTAGAAGAGAATCAGGATCAAAGCATGAAGGGCTGCAGTGTAAACAGTGAAAGATGGCTGGATATTCACAGAAACTGCAACTCAGGTCAAATCGGATTGCATATTCACAAAGATAGCTGAAATGTTTTGGAAAAGAGTTGGAAAACTGCCCCATGGTCACTCTATCTCCATAGTGCCATCTCAGGAGATGTGCACTCTTTGTTTTGGGTCCCATATGGGCTGAGGTGGCAGGGCATGTGGCAATGAGGTCACTGCCATGTCACATGGGATCTTCCTACTTAGCTAGGCTGACCGGGAATTGAACCCAGGACCTCTCAAAAAGAGGTGCCCAGCCCCCTAGGGTGCATACCACTAGGACAGCTAAGAATTCATGAGAAAACATAGATAAATTCATAGGCTCTGCCCTGGATATGTCAGTTCTAAGTCAACTCAGGAAAAGATGATTTGCCTCACATTGAAAGGGGATTAAGGGGTCCACTGCATATCCTGATTGGGTGTTTGGTTCCATAGGTCAAAATGTGTTATCACCACTTTTGGTGGGGCCAATACTAAGATAGAAATGCCTGGATGCTCAGTGCATCTCTAATACAACTAGAGTATGCCTCAAAGCATTGGAAAAGCACTTTTTCTTACTAGCCCTGCCAACAGGTGGTTGGCCTGTACTCGATGGGGTGACACTCCCACCGTGGTAGGTGACGCTTGGGGCGGTATCATCAGGGGCTCCAGTTTCTCTCGAATCTCTTGAGTGAGGTCGCCCACGATTTTAGAGGTGGCTCCTCGGAGCACCTCGTTGATCTCCGACCGCGTCAGGGACCTGTTGGAGGAATTCCCCGATCCTGTACTCCTGACTCCAAGAGACTCTAGTCCTCTCCTCAACCCACTCAAGGTTGCATACCCAGGAACATCAACATAGGCTCCTGTAGCGGGTAGAGGATGGTGATAGCCAGCCGCATACCATCGTGGCGCAGAACTGGAGGTCACCGGCTCACTGGTAGTAGTTGCCTCAGGAAACGCAGTGGTAGGTGGGTTCATACCATAGGCAGGGTAGGTAGGCATACCAGTAAAGCCTGTGCCCTCTGCCATGGGCGGGTTGGTTATGGGTGTGGATGTTGCAGCAGCTGGGTCTGGAATTGGGAGTGTGGTGGTTATAGGAGAGGGTGATGCGTGGGGGCCAGAAGCGCTTGGTGCGCCCTGGAAGGTAGGATCATTCGTCGGGTCGTGCCCTTGGTCTACTCCTTCGTCTGCTTCGTCTCCAGCATCCTTCTCTCTCTCTCTTTTTCTCTTCACAGGATGGGTGTCAACCTCCTCGACTGAGAGGGCCCGGAAGGCCGACTGGAGTCCTTACAACGAATCCTCCACGACGTCCACTGGCCCATGTAAGGGCTCCGGAGGTACAGCGCTAGGCCCAGGTCCAGGTTCACCAGGTACTGGCATTGCTGCTGCCTCGGGCGCTGTCTTCACGTCGGTGTCCTCTTTCTTTGTGTCCATCTTCGTTCGCCCTTCTGCTTATATATGACTGATCTCGGCGCACTGGTTGTACGGCACGGGGTTGCTGCCGGTACGCAGAGACAGTCTACCTCTTGCTACCAGAAAGTTTTACAGTGATTTCAACACTGTATGTTTGTTGTGCCTCTCCTGCTGCTTGCTGCTGGTGTAGGGTTTCGTGCTGCTTGTTTTTGAAGATGAAAAGCTTTTGTTTGCTGAAATACAACCAATCCAGGATGGCCCAAGCCAGAGATAAGCAAGTCGAAGAGAATCAGGATCAAAGCATGAAGGGCTGCATTGTAAACAGTGAAAGATGTTAGAATATTCACAGAAACTGCAACTCAGGGCAAATCGGATTGCATATTCACAAAGATAGCTGAAATGTTTTTGAAAAATAGTTGGAAAACTGCCCCATGGTCACTCTATCTCCATAGTGCCATCTCAGGAGATGTGCACTCTTTGTTTTGGGTCCCATATGTGCTGCGGTGGCAGGGCATGTGGCGATGAGGTCACTGCCATGTCACATGGGATCTTCCTACTTAGCTAGGCTGACCGGGAATTGAACCCAGGACCTCTCAAAAAGAGGTGCCCAGCCCCCTAGGGTGCATACCACTAGGACAGCTAAGAATTCATGAGAAAACATAGATAAATTCATAGGCTCTGCCCTGGATATGTCAGTTCTCAGTCGACTCAGGAAAAGATGCATTGCCTCACATTGATAGGGGATTAAGGGGTCCACTCCATATCCTGATTTAGTGTTTGGTTCCATAGGTCAAAATGTGTTATCACCACTTTTGGTTGGGCCAATACTAAGATAGAAATTCCTGTGTGCTTAGAGCACCTCTAATACAACTAAAGTATACCCCAAAGCATTGGAAAAGCACTTTTTCTTACTGAAAGCCATTGTAGGCGCAAAATGCATCGGGTAAAATCACCAGTTAGTACACTTATAATGCGCGGTCCAAAGCCAAGAGTATAACAACAAGCAAATTCGGCGTTAAGGAACACAAAATCTACACCTCATTGTCCCATGTCACATACAAATCAAAGTCAATAGGTGCAAAAGGATCATTACCAAGCTCATCATTGTTTGATGCCTCACCGCCTGACTAAGGATGCTGAATAAAAGCACTGCAATGCAGAGGTTGCCTGCTAGGAAGAGGTGTTGCATCAGGTTAAGTAAGAAAAAGTGCTTTTCCATTGCTTTGAGGCATACTCTAGTTGTATTAGAGGTGCACTGAGCATCCATGCATTTTTATCTTAGTATTGGCCCCACCAAAAGTGGTGATAACACATTTTGACCTATGGAACCACACCTATGATTTTATGAAGTCGCCAGATCCCAAAATTATTGTCGCAGCGGATGCCAAAAAACCAACAGAAACTGTCGCCGCGCGCGCATTTTCACTCGCCGAGAGCAATTCTTGGCTCAGAAATCTGAAAATACGCGATTACGAAGCGCTTTTTGCGCGTACAATCGAAGATACCAACCACCCGCACCTTTTCAATCACGATACCCCGCTCGGAACTGCTCCCAAGTCTCGTAAACGGTCAATTACCTCCCAAAAAGCCACAATTTGGCCTTTTTTTGCCATTTTTCCGTCGGAAAACACATTCTATCTTGTTCCGAGAGGCTGCGGATCAATCAAAGGTGTTCCGTGGAACCACTTGACGATTTCCAAAACATAGCAACATCCACCAAGCCATCAAGCTCTCGTAACGTGCCAATCTACCCCCATTTTTGGCCCAAAATGCCACATTTTGGCCTTTTTTCACCACTCTTTCATCATAAAACACATTCTATCTCTTTCTAAGAGGTTGCGGATCAATCAAAGGTGTTTAATGGAACCACTTGACGATTTCCAAAACATAGCAACATCCACCAAGCCATCAAGCTCTCGTAACGTGCGAATCTACCCCCATTTTTGGCCCAAAATGCCACATTTTGGCCTTTTTTCACCACTCTTTCATCATAAAACACATTCTATCTCTTTCTAAGAGGCTGCGGATCAATCAAAGGTGTTCCATGGAACCACTTGACGATTTCCAAAACATACAAACATCCACCAAGCCATCTACCTCTCGTGACATGCGAGTATACCCCCATTTTTCGCCAAAACTGCCATATTTCAGCCTTTTTTTGCATGGTTACGGTCATAATATTTGGTCAATGTTGTTGCGAGAGTCCGCGAATCTTTCTATTGTGTTCCATGGAACCACTTGATGACGAGGATGTGGGTTAGGCAAATATTGGTACAATTTCCTCTCCTATATTGAAGATTATGACGCGGACGGTGCCAAAAACAGCCATGTTTGGGGGTAGTGATGTGTCCCATGCCCAGCTGCTATGTCTTGTCACGTGCCAACTTGTTGTGTCGCAGGGAGGGTTTCCATACGATGTGTTGCATGTCACACTAGGTAGGTACTCAATCCTTTAAAGTGCCATTGTTATGATATGACGAAGAGCAAGCCCCGCGTGGGCCGTCCCCGATTGGCCAATCCGTCGCTGAAGACCTTGAGGAACAGAGCTAGTGCCGCAAATGCAAACCTTAAAAGGGCACTTCCCCAGTTGGTGACTAATGCCAAAGCTCGGAATCAAAAACGTGTCAAAAATCGACAACGTGCGGAGAAAAACCCTCCCCCAGAGGTTATTGTACGCTCCTTATTGGCAAAGCATGCGGGCAAATCGACATGGAAGCAGTTTATCGATACCAAGCAGGATATCAGCGACGATCAACATCTAGGCATTTACCGCAACAAGGTTACTCGCTTGGCCAAAAGCTTAAGGGCCAATGTTGGTGGCGTGGTGTTCACGCGGCGATCGAGCCGACTCGACCCATGGAAGGCCATCCCTCTCTACTTGCAAATAGCGAACCGCGACCACTTGCACCATGAAGGTACATACAAACGCAGCATAAACATCTTCATTGATGGTTGCGAGGTGGCGTGTTACAAACCCGCTGGTGTGGTTACTCTATCTCTTACTCTACCAACGTTACGGGTTCCACATCAAGTTAGTGCTGTGCTTCGCCTGTGTCATTGGATGGGCACCGAAGAACCTAACGAGTTGAAGCTGCGGCTACGTAATCTGAAGCTAAAGGAAGTATTGACTGACGCTCAAAAGGGTGCATTTGATGGGCATAGGTATCGAATCACCATGAACTTGGATTGGAGCCTTCTAACAAAAATCTTGTGTTGGGAGCAGAGTGGTCACGAGAAAGCATGCTGGGCCTGTGTTGCGCTCCGGCGGCATTGGATGTATTGTGACTACATGAAACAACCACAAAGGCCATTGGAATCCTTCTTTGGTGGCGTATTGGGCTTTTTCTTGTCCCTCTTTGAGACAATTGACGATATCATCTATGACGTCGTCCATTGTCTTGCATTGGTACTCCGCAACATGTTGTTGCACGCTTTGGATATATGGGTGCAAGATATGAGCGCTAAGTACCCACACCTTGTTGATCCGGGATTGTTGGGTCGTTTGCGGGATGTGTACAACAAGCATCTCGAACGGTGTCCGTATAGACCTCCGGACAAGCGCGGCCCTGAGTACAAAGGTTGGTCTCCTGGAGGAAATATGTCAAAGGAACAAATTTTGTACAATGACAAATTCTGGGATGACCTGTGCGCCGTTCTTCCAACGGCTGCACATGGGCTAGATTTCGGCGCAAAACACCCCGGTGTGCCAAGTGGAAGCCCCTTGCAATGGTACTGTAGAGAGCTCCGCCGCTTGTGCGTGCAAATGTGTGCCTGGAAACCCGAAGGAGTTGAGCGGCGCACTGCTGACTGTGACCGTTTGCACCGGGTGTATCAGGCCCTTGGGCTCCCGACGGAAAGGATCACGGTCCAATGTCACTTCTTCCTCGCCCACTATGAGCCGCGGTTGCGTAGGCATGCAAACTTGCAAGGTGGCAGTAGCGAAGGTGGCGAGCATGCACATCAGACGGTGCATAGAATTGTTGCCGTGCGGAAGTCCAAGCCGAATCACAAATGTCCAGAAGGCATGAAAGAATTTGGACGGGATGCGGCTTTGGATCTAGCACTATGGGCTGAAGGTGAGATCCACCTTGAAAACGATTGTGACCACGCCATTGCATTGCCAAGTATGAGCTTGCAACAACTACTTCTTGTTTTGTGCTGCGTTGCGTTGTTTGTTCAAGGGTCACCAAGGCAAATATATCGTGCGGCACATCTCATCGTTGGATTGGGAAAATGACATATCACCCCCCCTTCCCCCCCCCCCCCCAAAAGTGTTTCTTCCGCCTACCACAAGTGAACCCTGTCTTAGGCTTGGCAATCATGTCCGGGGAGGCAGATGTACGCGACCACAAACGGTTTTGCTCCAAAGCCGAAGCCCTCAAATACCATATCAGTGATGTTTTCCGGGCGGAGGAGGAACCGGCTGAGGAGCATACCGCAGTGAAGAATGATTTGCAAATCAATTCGGTGGCCTTTGGGCTCAGTGGTCGCGTACGGGAGAAAGGCACACCACCCACCGCACCCACCCTCTTTCAAGTAGCATGGAAGGGGAAGGTTACTGGGAAAGTGTTCCCCAATGGTGAGATCGAGCTTCAGCATTCGGATGGGCCGAATAGGTACAAACCAGAGCACGTGCTACCGAAGCTCATTTATGGGATACGTGAAATCTCGCCCGCGGTAGCAATTCTGTCCGAAGACGCAAAGGCCGCTCATGCCGCTTTCAACCCGGATGAAGGAAGTAGTAGCGGGGATGTCAGTAGCGGGGATGATGCCTCTGATGAGAGTGACGGTGATTCAAAGAGAAAGCGGCCGAGCAATGCATCTCCACCATCAGCCGAGAAGAGAAAGAAGAAGCCATGCCTCAAAAAAACGTGAAGGTCATCTTGAGCAGTGGAGAGTACACATGGGAAGTTGGTGACCGTGATTATTTCCAAGTTCCTGCTGAAAATGCTCGCTCACTTCTTCATCCAGCTGGTCGCCCCGCGTACTTTCTGGCGATGCAGTTTGGAGATGCTGAACACCCATTGCCAATGGCCATTGATTCCCCACGTGATGTATGTAGTGTGCAGTGTGCGAATTATAATCTATGTGTATTTGGCGAACATTGCACCTGACAGGTTCATGGCCTGAAGAGTGTTTTTCTTCTTGTGTTGTGCCTACATGTGTCATCTTTGCCTTCTTACTTTGTCTCTCCTCTCCCATATGGGCCGTAGCAAATGAGGTTGGAGAATCTTCCAAAGAAAGGATATAGTGGGCGAATTTTTCAATTTTTAGGCATAGTGTGCAACTCCCATCTCCCAATGCGGTAAATTAGACCAGAACACAACAACACCGCAGAGCACAACACCGCAGAGCTCTTTTTCCTTTTGCCTATAGGTCCATGAAGTCAACAGGCGAAGGCCCACTTTGCCTGCAGCACCCCAGGGCCCACGGAGGTCGGATCGCGTGCACCTTGCTGACGCGGCGCCCAAGAAGGATGATGGTGCGAAGAAGGATGATGGCGCCAAGAAGGATGATGCTCGCAAGCGGGATGCTGCACATGCCAAGGAGCTCAAGGCGCACGCAGCTGCCGCCACTGCTGCACATGCCAAGGCCAAGGCGGAAGCGAAGCTCGCTAAGGTGGCGAATGCAAAGGCGGCCAAGGCATTGAAGGATGCGGCCAAGGAGCGCGCCGAGAAGGAGGCTTGCAAGAAGGAATTGGCTTCGCAAAAAAGTTTGCTGGCGGCAAGGGCCAACCGCCTGAGTGAGATGGAGAAGGAATTGGACGACCTAAGGCGTAGTAAGAGTTCGGACAAGAATTCGGGTGCAAGCACGGCACAGGGCATGGGCAATGAGCCCCGCCATGGCGTGGTGCAGGGCACGAACATGGGAACGGGCACCGGGCAGGGTCATGGCATGGTGCAGGGCACGAACATGGGAATGGGCACCGGGCAGGGTCATGGCATGGTGCAGGGCATGGTGCAGGGTGGTGGTGCGGGACAGGCCATGGGAATGGGGATGGGGATGGGGATGGGGCCAAGCATGGGCATGGGCATGGGCATGGGCATGGGCATGGGTATGGGTATGGGGCAAAACTCAAACATGCCTATGGGCCCGAACATGGGCATGGGGATGGGGTCAGGCATGGGCATGGGTGTGGGCATGGGACAAAACCCTAACATGCTGATGGGCACAGGCATGGGCGTTGGCGTGGGGCAGGGCATGGGCATGGGTACGGGTATGAGTATGGGGCAAGGGATGGGTATGGGTACCGGGATGGGGCAAGGGGTGGGTATGGGACAGGGCATGGGTATGGGACCTGGGATGGGTATGGGTGCGGCAATGGGGCAAGGCATGGGTATGGGTATGGGTATGGGCATGGGGCAGGGCATGGGCATGCACCAAAATAGGTGGTGCTGAGCCCAGGCTTAGATTTCGGATTCATAAATTCCCTGCTGTTGTAGTTTCAAAGGCGTCTTTCTCTGTGTATGGTGAATTGTACCAGTGGAGGATGGAAGTCTCCGTCTCAAAAGCATATTCATATGCCACACACAAGCAAAAAGGTGAGGAAGGTGTGAAGACAACAGTGCCTTCTGTGGCTGCACAGCTGCTCCACTTTCTGTGGCAGTGCTTTAGTTTACCATTTATTTTCTGCGTCCAACAATCACTGCATGGTTCATCCTGTATTTGATTGTGACAGGCTCCGAAATCTACCACAATGCAAGATTCCATGGGCAATGACTATGCTGTGCCAAAGAGTGGCCTATTGTTCCACAAGAGTGTCTGGATAGTGTCTGGATCTCATTTACATGCAGGCCTCTCCCACTTGTCTATTGTCTGTTGTCTGTTGTCTGTTGCCTGCCGTCAGTTGAGCGTTGTCGTCCATTGTATGTTGTCTGTTGTCTGTTGTCTGCGGTCTGTTGTCTGTTGCCTGCCGTCAGTTATACGTCGTCGTCCATTGTCTGTTGTCTGTTGTCTGTTGTCTGTTGTCTGTTGTCTGTTGTCTGCGGTCTGTTGTCTGTTGCCTGCCGTCAGTTGTACGTTGTCGTCCATTGTTGTTGTCTGTTGTCTGTTGTCTGTTGTCTGTTGTCTGTTGTCTGTTGTCTGTTGTCTGTTGTCTGTTGTCTGCGGTCTGGTCTGTTGCCTGCCTGTTGTCTGTTGTCTGTTGTCTGTTGTCTGTTGCGTGTCGCCTGAGGTAAATTGGACGTCGTCCAGTGTTGTCTGTTGTCTGTTGTCTGTTGTCTGTTGCCTGTCGTCAGTTGAACGTCGTCGTCCAGTCGTGACTAGCTCTATTCCTGCGATTCATTCAGAGTTCCTTCAGACGTGGAATCTTGGGGGTGTCCGAGTGCATGTTCCAATTTGCTGATGTGTTGCACGTCTCAGGAGTAAGAAAGTTCATACAGACCAATTTCTGGATCGAATTCAATCAGCATTCTGCATCCTGCGATTCATTCAGAGTTCCTTGAGACATGGAATCTTGGGGGTGTCCGAGTTGATCAGCTTTGCCTTCGCCAATGTCAGCTTTGACTCCATTTGTCCATTGGCGGCATGTTCCAATTTGCTGATGTGTTGCACGTCTCAGGAGTAAGAAAGTTCATACAGACCAATTTCTGGATCGAATTCAATCAGCATTCTGCATCCTGCGATTCATTCAGAGTTCCTTGAGACATGGAATCTTGGGGGTGTCCGAGTTGATCAGCTTTGCCTTCGCCAATGTCAGCTTTGACTCCATTTGTCCATTGGCGGCATGTTCCAATTTGCTGATGTGTTGCACGTCTCCGATGAGTTTGTTTGTGCGCCTGTTGTATCTGTGTCAAATGGGAAGGATACATGTTGCAATTTGCTGATGTGTTGCACGTCTCAAGAGTAAGAAATTTCTGGAGCCCGTCTTCGCCAAAATTTGACATTTTTCGTCAAAAATGGGCCAAAAAAGGCCATTTTTTTGCCAAAAATAGGTTTTTTGCCCTGTTGTGGACTGGCAACGACCCCCCCCCCCCTATTTTGAGGGTGCCCAATACAAAAGAACACGTCTCAGGAACAAACAAGTTCATACTGACCAATTTCTGGAGCCCGTCTTCGCCAAAATTTGACATTTTTCGTCAAAAATGGGCCAAAAAAGGCCATTTTTTTGCCAAAAATAGGTTTTTTGCCCTGTCGTGGACTGGCAACGACCCCCCCCCCCTATTTTGAGGGTGCCCAATACAAAAAAACACGTCTCAGGAACGAACAAGTTCATACTGACCAATTTCTGGAGCCCGTCTTCGCCAAAATTTGACATTTTTCGTCAAAAATGGGCCAAAAAAGGCCATTTTTTTGGCCAAAAATAGGTTTTTTTTGCCCTGTGATGGACTGGCAACGACCCCCCCCCCCTATTTTGAGGGTGCCCGATACAAGAAAAAACGTCCCAGGAGCAAACAACCTCATAAAGACCAATTTCTGCAGCCCGTCTTCGCCAAAATTTGACATTTTTCGTCAAAAATGGGCCAAAAAAAGGCCATTTTTTGGCCGAAAATAGGTTTTTTTGCTCCGTGGGGGACTGGCAACGACCTCCCCCCCCTATTTTGAGGGTGCCCAATACAAAAAAACACTTCTTAGCATCAAGAAAAGTCATACAGACCAATTTCTGCAGCCTGTCTTCGCCAAAATCTGCCATTTTTTGTCAAAAATGTGCCAAAATTTGCCATTTTTTGGCCCGAAACAGGTTTTTTCGCCCTGGCGGGGACTTCCAAGACCCCCCCCCCTATTTCAAGGGTGCCCGATGCAACAAAAACGCGTCACAGGAGCAAAGGAATGCACATGGACCAGTTTTGGCAGCCTCTCTCCGCCAAAATGTCACATTTTTCGTCAAAAATCAGCCAAAATTAATTTTGGGATGAGCCTGCTTCATAAAATCATAGGTGAAACACCCAATCAGGATATGGAGTGGACCCCTTAATCCCCTTTCAATGTGAAGTAAAACATCTTTTCCTGAGTTGACTGAGCACTGACATACCTAAGGTAGAGCCTATGAATTTATCTATGTTTTTCCATGAATACTTATCTGCCCTAGTGGTATGCACCATAGGGGGCTAGGCACCTCTTTTTGAGAGGTCCTGGGTTCAATTCCTGGTCAGCCTAGCTAAGTAGGAAGATCCCATGTGACATGGCAGTGACCTCATCGCCACATACCATGCCACCTCAGCACATATGGGACCCAAAACAAAGAGTGCACATCTCCTAAGATGGCACTATGGAGAGAGAGTGATCCTGAGGCAGTTTTCTAACTCTT